>JAPDVU010000006.1:170042141-170484641 GCA_026230045.1 Corynorhinus townsendii | reverse complement strand
TGAGTGTGTGTGCATGTGTGTGTGCCTGAGTGTGTGCGCGCGTGTGTGCGTGCATGAGTGTGTGTGCCTGAGTGAGTGTGTGTGCATGTGTGTGTGCCTGAGTGTGTGTGTGCCTGAGTATGTGTGTCCATGAGTGAATGTGTGTGTCTGAGTGTGTATACCTAAGAGTGTGTGTGTGTGTGCCTGAGTGTGTGTGTGTGTGTGCCTGAGTGAGTGTGTGTGTGTGAGTGTGTGTGTGTGCCTGAGTGAGTGTGTGTGTGTATGCCTGAGTGAGTGTGTGTGAGTGTGAGAGTGTGTGTGTGTGTGTGCCTGAGTGAGTGTGTGTGAGTGTGAGAGTGTGTGTGTGTGTGTGTGGCGGGGGTGAGGTGTGCCTGGCCCAGGGAGCCCTCCCTCCTGCTGTGGCCTCTGCCAGGGCTGGGTGGCCCCAGCAGCACTAAGTGACCTTTATGCCCCCGCGCCTTTGGCTCTCCCAGAGGGGCAGGTCAGGAGGCATCAGAGGGAGGCCATCTGTGTGGTCCCCACGGTGCCTGGGCAGCGTCTTCCAAACGGCGAGTGCGTGTTCACGGGGTTAGCCAGGGTGCGCCACGGGAGGAGCTTGTGATGTTTCTAGAAAGAAACAGATACAGTGCTCCGGGCACCATAGTGTGACATGTGCTCCCGAGCAGCTCGGCGTGTAGGACCCGCTCCGTGGCTTCACCGCCTGGCTCACAGGAAGGGGCCTCTTCACACATGAGCCAGCCGGTGGGATGGAAGTGAAGTGTGGGCGGGGAGAAGCCGCGCCCCGGACCCGAGGGTGAGGGTCACTGCGCATATACACCCGCCGCCCTCCCCGCCCCGGGAAGCCGCGGCCCTGTGAGAATGCAGAGGCCACGGCGCGGGCCCTTTGCTCGGGGCTGCAGGGCCCTTTGCTCGGGGCTGCAGGGCCCTTTGCTCGGGGGCTGCAGGGCCCTTTGCTCGGGGCTGCAGGGCTCTGGGAAAGGACTTCCCTTGGGGGCGAAGCTGTCAAGGAAGCTCGGATCTCTTCCCAGCGACATCAGCATTTCTCAGGGCTGTGCGGTGCTGGGGGCTCCCCCGCTCCCTCCCAGGCCACAGAGCCCCCGAGATGGGCCCTGACCCTCTCCGAGAGGGTGAGGGCGCACAGCCAGGCCATTCTGTGCCGCCACCCCCCCCCCCCACCCCGCACAGTGTCTGTGCACAACCGTCTCTGCGGGGCACAGCTTACAGTCACTGCGTCCACAAAGACTGCGCAGGGAGTGTGCCCGCAGGGGAAGTGTGCGCTCAGGGTGCGGCCTCGGGAAGCCGGGGGTCTCCTCTCTTGGCTTTCGGGGCACACCTGGCACTGCCAGGTCAGGTCCAAATATGAATGGATTGCACCATGCGTAGTGTGGGCGCCACCATGCCTGTCTGCCTTCCCGGGTCTCTCTGACCGTCAGCCACACCTCGGCGGGTTCTTATACAAGTGTGCCGCTGGGCACACCGGGTGGAGGTGTCGGGGGCATCTCTGTGCCGCTGGGCACACCGGGTGGAGGTGTCGGGGGCATCTCTGTGCCGCTGGGCACACCGGGTGGAGGTGTCGGGGGCATCTCTGTGCCGCTGGGCACACCGGGTGGAGGTGTCGGGGGCATCTCTGTGCCCCACCCTGTGTCTGGTCTGCACTCCGTCCATGGTGTTGACTTTGGACTTGAGCCAGGATGCCAGCCGCAGGCCCTCCTCCCAGAGGAGCTGATGCGCTCCCCTCGGCGCCGTCCTGGTCACTTGCCCAGAAACACGTGGCGATTCAGCCCTTAGACCCGCCTGCCTGGGTAATCGACGCCTCGTCACGTCCCCTGAGCCCGACGCCTGCTGTGGGCGAGGGGCTCCCCGGACCTCGATCCCGGCCTGTAAGTTCACGCTGGCCTTGGTGCGATGGTGCCCTTGCCTCCACGCTGCGCAATGTTGTGGGGACTCTTTGTGGGGACCAGTGCGGCCCCGCGGGCAATGTCTGCGGAACTCCTCTTTTCTAACTGGCACCAAGGTGAAATGGCACAGACACAAGACGGAGCCCCTCCAATGTGCACGCCCCGCGACCCGCTGGGCGACTCCTCCGCCCGGGAAGCAGGATTTCTGCCCGTGGTCGCCGGAGCCCACGCCCATGCCCTTCATTCAGACAGACGACCTGCCCACGGTCTCCCAGTGGCGTGGCCCAGGCCACCAAGGCTTAACTGGACCCTGTTGTGTCTTTGCTCTCTGCCAGGCGGCCGGGGGGGCGGGCCCACGGGAAAGGGTGACGCAGGAGCAGCCGTGCCCCGAGGATCGCAGGGAAACGGTGAGGTCCCCGGAGTGGCATGCTATGCTGGTCATTCCCTGAGGGTCCTCACGGAGCCTGGGAGGGCTGGGTGGAGGTGCACCTGGCTGGGAGGCTTCTGAGAAGGCTGGGAGGACTGGGAGAGCCGGGAGATGTCTGGGAGGGCTTGGAAGCATCTTGGAGATGTCTGGGAGATGTCTGGGAGGGCCGGGAGGACTGGGAGGGCCGGGAGATGTCTGGGAGATGTCTGGGAGATGTCTGGGAGATGTCTGGGAGGACTGGGAGGATTGGGAGATGTCTGGGAGATGTCTGGGAGATGTCTGGGAGGACTGGGAGATGTCTGGGAGATGTCTGGGAGGACTGGGAGGGCTGGGAGGGCTGGGAGATGTCTGGGAGGGCTGGGAGGGCTGGGAGATGTCTGGGAGATGTCTGGGAGGGCTGGGAGGACTGGGAGGGCTGGGAGATGTCTGGGAGATGTCTGGGAGATGTCTGGGAGATGTCTGGGAGATGTCTGGGAGGGCTGGGAGATGTCTGGGAGATGTCTGGGAGGGCTGGGAGATGTCTGGGAGATGTCTGGGAGATGTCTGGGAGATGTCTGGGAGGGCTGGGAGATGTCTGGGAGGGCTGGGAGATGTCTGGGAGGACTGGGAGGACTGGGAGAGCCAGGAGATGTCTGGGAGGGCTGGGAGGACTGGGAGGGCCGGGAGATGTCTGGGAGATGTCTGGGAGGGCTGGGAGGATGGTAGGAGCAGAGGCGTGGAGCTGGGGGAGCACTCCAGGAATCAGGGTGAGCCGGGGTGGGGTGGGCGAGCAGAAGGATCCCGTTGCCCGGGACAAGGGGCACGAAGGAAGTGTGGGAGACAAGCCAGGTGACAGGCGGCACAGCAGCGGGCAGGCGGGAGCTGTTCTGGGACTGGGCGGGCGCACAGCTCGGCGAGGCGGCGAGTCTGGGCGGATGGCCGGTTTGGGGGCGGGAGCAGGAGACCGGCTTCTTCGTCGTTCCCTGCGCGGGCGGCAGGGCAGCCTGGCCCCCAGCCTCTGCGCTCTGCCCTGCCCGGTGCTCCTCCTGGGAGGTCTGAGAGGATAGAGGGCCCCGAGGTGCCGACCACACACTGTCCCGCCCGGAGCCCGTGGCCGCAGCTCCAGGCACAGGGCCCGCTCCTGGGAGGCCGCGGCCGCGCAGGGACCCCAGGACGGGCGGCCCCCGCGCGTGCAGCCCGCGCCAGCTCTCCCGCAGAGCCTGCTCCTGTGGAGGACAGCGCTGGGCATCGGTGCCCGGGGCGCGGGCTGAGGAGCAGCCCCAGGAAACAGCTGAGGAGCCATCCCAGCCCCGGCCCATTAGGGGCTAAATGGGATGCGGAGGACACGTCCGTGCAGTTTATTGGCTAATTTACGTGCTTTTTGAGAGTTTAAGTGAGACCTTTGCAATCATTTAAACTTTTTAAAAGAAATCGTCCCCCAGGTCCCCCACAGCGAGTGGTGCCGTGCTTCTGAGTGACGGCGGGAGGGAGCCGTGTCGCCTCGTCCCGGGCCGGCGGGGGCGAGTGCGGCGCCTGCCCCGAGGAGGCCCAGTGGCGGGCTGTGCGGTGGCCGGGGGGCTGGGGCCGATGTATTTCTCGGATGACAGCACTGACGCGTGGACGGTCGCGTGGTGGCCAAGCGGGATGAGCCGTCTCTCCCCCATTCTCGCCGTCTCTTTGGCAAAGCCAGGTGGGTGTGCGGCGGGGGAGGACCAGACGGAGGGGGGAGCTGGCATTGGGTGCGTGGGGACTGGGCGTTCAGCCAGGCACCCCGTGGCCCATGTCAGGGGATGGAAATCGAGGAAGCACCTCGGGGCCTCGGTGTTGAGCCCGCCCCGCGACACTCACAAGCACCGTCCACCCCGGCTGGCCAGGAGCGTGGGGGCCGTATCCATGTGTGGGTATTTAGATGCACCTTCGTCTCCTTATTGTGTAACTGCGGTGTTTCTGATTCCTGCCGCCTCTGCTACGAGATCACACAGTAGCATTCCTCTGACAGATCTCACGCCAGCCCACCCCCAGCTCAGCGGGCAGCGGGGGGCCCGGGGCCTGTGGGGGCCCCTGCGTCCTTGGACTCCCCGGGAAGTGTCCGCGTGTCACGGATTCTCTGTAGGAAATGACACAGGATCCGCCTCTACTGAGTGAAGCGTCCCCTACGTCCTCTGATAGTCCCCACACGCACGGGTGCTCACCCCTTCCCAGGGGCACATCCGCGCCACGGAGCGTTCCTCTCCTTCCCCAGCGACTGTGGGCAGGACCGTCTCCCACCCGTTATTGTTACAACAGTCGTGCGCTCATCATTAGCCCATTAACGCGCCGCCATTCCTCTCACTGCTGCTGTAATGACTGCTAACTGGGTATGAGTGATCCCTGCTGCCACTAATGCAGTCAGCCTTATTCCCCGTGTCCGGAGCCTCGTGTGGTTTCCTTTGCCCCTCATCTGCCGCTGTCTCCTCCACCCTCCCCGCCCGTGCTACACCTCGAGCAGCCGGTGGTCCTCACAGACAGACCCAGGAGCCAGGCCTGCGTCCCGGACACATGCTGGTGTCCGCGACGGTGAGCAGCCAGTCCATCCGCAGAGGCGGGGCCGGGACCGAGCCTGGCTGCTGGGCGGCTCCCGCGGCGGCACCAGGATGGCGCGTGGTTTAGGGCGGGTCCTGCCTTTGCTGACGCCACAGGGCCCACCGAATGTCGCCGGCCAAGGGTCGGGGTGGGTCACAGGCCTGCCCTCCCCACCCACCCAGGGACAGCAGAAGGCGGTGGGGGGAGGGAGCAGGGTCTCCTCCTGCGGAACTGGAGGAGTTTCTGGGAAGCATCTGTGCTGGGGGAGCACTGACCGATGCCGCCCTGCGCTCCCTGCGCCTCAGACCTGCGTCTCGGAGCACCAGCTCGCACGGCGCGAAGCTCCTGACCCGCCTGCTGCGTGCCGTGCCCTGGGGCAGCAGACAGCTGCCAGCCTGAAGGACCTACAGCCTCCTCGGGCACCCGCGGTGTCATTTATCAGGACCTGCTGCCTGTCAGAGGTGGCACGAGATACCGGCTGCACCCACGCCTCGCATCTCACGCAGACTCAGCCTCAGGGAGGTCGCAGGCCTTCCCCGGAGAGACAAGCAAAGCACCCCCGGAGACACGAGCGGTGCTGCTGACCACAGCCAGCCCAGGACCTGGGTCTGAGCCTGATGACCGGGCTGACCACAGCCAGCTCAGGGCCTGGATCTCAGCCTGATGGCTGGGCTGACCACAGCCAGCTCAGGGCCTGGGTCTGACTCTGATGACCGGGCTGACCACAGCGCTCAGGGCCTGGGTCTGAGCCTAATGGACAAGGCTGACCACAGCCAGCTCAGGGCCTGGGTCTGACCCTGATGGCCGGGCTGACCACAGCGCTCAGGGCCGGTCGCAGAGGCCCCCAGGACCTAGGGGAGGTGCCGGTTCTGGGGAAGGAGATGACAGTTAGGCAAACCGTCAGGATGAAAGGATGGGTTAAGAGGATGGTGAAAGGGCTGAGCGGGCAGGGGGAGCCGTGCAGAGCAGGAAACCCGTCCCGAGACACAGTGACGCGCTGTGGCGTGGCCAGTGTGCTCGGGGAGGAGGTGGGTGTGGGTCCTGGGAGCAGTAGGGAAAGGCCGTGTTGCACACCGGAGACTTCCGGGCTGTGTTCTCGGGCCGTGGTCACTCGCTCGGGTGCAGACGGGGGGGGGGGGGGGAGGGGGGGGATTCAGGGCGATGCAGCGTGTGGACCGACGGAAGGACGGCTCTGCAGTGTGTCGGTGAGACGCCACGGGGGCTGGAGCTAGGGGAGTGAGCGGGGAGAGAGAAGAGAGGGTCACCCTGCCTGTGCGTCTGGGGAGGTTGCAGATTCAACCCGCGGGGCTTCTCCGGCTTTGCGTTTCCGGTCTGAGTGACCCGATGGGTGACGGCGGCGGTCGGTGGGAAGGAGCAGACTTCGGTGGGAAAGGCAGGAAAAAGGCAGGCTAGTGGATTCTGTTTGACACACTGAGTTGTCGATGCCAAGATGGAAACTTCCAGAAGGCAAACGGGCACTTCAGCTGCCAGGCTGGGGCAACCCGGTATTCAGCCACATTTGTAGCGTGGCACCCGCCATGGTGGGCATACGTGCCCCAAGGAAATTGGCAAACCCTCCGGATCCGGAGGACGGGGAGGGGCTGCTGCGTGTTGATCAGGAAGCCACCGGGTGTCACAGGGATGCGCTGTCCGCGTCCCGGGAAGGGGCGTGCCTGTGGTAGAGGGCACGGCGGACACCCGGTTCCCTTAAAGCTGCAGGCGTGCTGCCGCCGGTGCGGCCTTAGCGCCACGCAGACGGACGCTCGGCTTCGCTGTGTCCTTGGTGCGCTGGCCGCACCTTCCCAGACTCGCAAGTGTTCTGGTTCTGTCCGCGGCGCTCGGACAGCCTCCTGGGCGCGGCTCTGCACCCGCTCGGCGGGCGTGTGGGAGGCCGTTCTGAGCTTTCGCGTTGTTTTTCGGAAGATGCAGATTTCCTCTGTTCCCGCCGGGCGTTTTCCGCGTTGTTAATTTGATTAATGCTTCCCGTCCGCTCCGTTTCCACCTCGAGGAATCCTCATCGCGCCGGGGCGGGCTCTCGGACCAGCCCTCCACGTTGCTTCCTCCCTCCTCACAGCGCATTAGGCTGCTTCCCCCGATGCCAGGGGCACGGCTCAGCCAGGCTCCCGGCCTGCGGGGCTTCTGCTGCGCTTTTAA
Organism: Corynorhinus townsendii; assembly: GCA_026230045.1. NCBI lineage: Eukaryota > Metazoa > Chordata > Mammalia > Chiroptera > Vespertilionidae > Corynorhinus > Corynorhinus townsendii. The sequence continues at coordinate 170,477,621 of JAPDVU010000006.1, read as the reverse complement.
CTCTGACGATGTGGCCTCCTCTGCCCCCGCCTTTCCTGAGCCCCGACGAGTCCCTGTCCTGTTCGGGACGCACTGCGCCTCTCCGTGCGCTGTTACTGGACGCGGATGTCCCCGAGTTCTGTCTCAGAAGGGGGTCCTCTTTCGCCCTCAGACCGGTCCCTCTATGCACCTGGCTGTGGGCTTTGTTATCGGGGTCCCTGGGCGTCACTCCCCCTCGGTCGCATGCAGACGCCGTGAGGGACCGCGTGCAGCCTCCCTGGGTGAGAGCTGCTTCACCCCGGGCCCCGGGAATTCTCTTCCTCTTCGGCTTCACCCTGAAGTGGCGGGGCTCTGCTCGGCTCTGCTCCCACCAGCACCCATTGTGCCCGTGATGTTCTCAGGGTGGGGTGCCCGGCAGCAGGGCCGGCATCACCCAGGACCCGGTAGAAATGCAGGCGTGCTGAGTCAGAACCCCACCCCCACCCCCGGTGGTCTGGTGCCCATCAGAGTGAGACCTGCCCGTTGGCCCGCAGCAGGTGGCTCTGTCCCTGGCGGCTTCGGCCGAGGGCGGTGAGTCACATACAGCCCCTGGCGCCACGTCTGCGCCCTGGCCCGAGGCGTCCACAGGCTGCCAGCCCTGCCCCAGCCCCCGCCCGTCCCAGCCCCCAGCCCTGCCCTGGCCCCCCGCCTGCTCTGGCCCCTGACCCTGCCCCAGCCCCCCGCCTTCTCTGGCCCCTGACCCTGCCCTGGCCCCCCGCCTTCTCTGGCCCCAGCCCTGCCCCGGCTCCTGGCCCTGCTCTGGCCCTGGCCCTGCCCTGGCACCTGGCCCTGCCCTGGCCCCTGGCCCTGCTCTGGCCCTGGCCCTGCCCTGGCACCCAGCCCTACCCTGGCCCTGGCCCTGCCCTGGCCCCCCGCCTGCTCTGGCCCCCAGCCCTGCCCCGGCTCCCGGCCCTGCCCTGACCTCAGGCCCTGCCCTGACCTCAGGCCCTGCCCTGGCCCTGGCCCTGCCCCGGCTCCCCGCCTTCTCTGGCCCCTGACCCTGCCCTGGCTCCCCACCATCTCTGGCCCCTGACCCCGGCCCTGCTCTGGCCCCGGCCCTGCCCTGGCCCCTGGCCCTGCTCTGGCCCTGGCCCTGCCCTGGCACCCAGCCCTACCCTGGCCCTGGCCCTGCCCTGGCCCCAGCCCTGCCCTGGCCTTGGCTGCAGCTGCGTGGTCCCTGGCTTCCCTTGGCCTTTACTTCTGCAAGCGGAGACTTTCAGGCCGGACGCCCTTGCTGCCTGGGCCCATTCGTCATTCCTACGCAAAGTCCTCTTGTTTTGTCCACTGTGGAGATGCCCACGGGGATGTAAGAGTGGCAAGTGGGCAGTTTAAGCCACTTGGACACAGAAGTTGGATTTTTTAAAAATGGCAGTGTCTCAGGTGATGGCCACAGAGCCTGGGGTGGGGGGGGTGCGGCGCGGGGGGGCTCGGGGGGGAAGTGAGGGCCTGCCTGGGCAGTGAGGGGGTGGGAGAAGGGGGGCTCCTAGGGGCTCTGGGGCCGGTGGCTCAGCGTGATGACCCGCGGGGTTGAGGGGTGTGGGAGGTGTGGACGTTAGGATGGCGACGCTCCAGGGAGGCTCCTGGGGGGCGTCTGGGTAGACTCGGGGTGTCTTGGCCTGGGCAGGATGACGGCTCTGGACGGGGCGGGAGGACGCAGGCGGACACCAGGCTGACAGGGGCTCACGTGGCAAGGTGGCTGGCGCTGCCGTGCAGCATCACGCCGGCCCGGCCACGCGCCCGGATCACACTGGCTCCCCCTGGGTCTCAGGCTGCACCCCAAGGCCTGGGACGCATGTTCAGGACGTTTCTCCAGGTCGCGGGGCCGGAGGCGCAGCCCGCTCCTGGGCGCACGTCCCACGGCCCGCCCCCTCCGAGGGCGCTCGTTCTCACGCTGGCGGACTGCGCCGGAGGCGATGATGCGTTTCCTCACCCGCCACCCTGCTTCTCCGTGTCCTGAGTCTTCCACCAACGCACACTGTTTTCCTGTCCCGGGTGGGTGGGCCACAGGGGCGCGGGGCGGTCTCCACAGGACATCACCCACGTCTGCTCCTCACCCCCGAGCCTCATGCCGAACGACACCCTTGTCACCGCCCCGCTGGGGTGGGGGACGGCGGCCGGAGTCTCCGTGCCCCAGGCCCGCAGGAGGGGCCCCGGCTGTACCCTAGGGCTGGCCCACCTCTCCCGCCGTGGATGCGCCCGACCCTCGGGGAAGTGTTTGCCCGGCCCGTGGTGTTCCCGTGAGTCGTTTCTACAAGAATGAGCTGTAGAGCTTCCCACCCCTTTGCATCGCCGGGGAAGGGATGCGGGGGGAGGGGGGGGCGGGGGGCCGGCTGCACCCATGCGGAACCCCAGCCGCCCTCTCCACCCTCCCAGCCCCGCCAGCGTCCCGGTTAGGAGGCCTGCGGGGCCCGGGGGGTGTCCTTGTGGAGTGCAGGCAGCTCGGATGCCCGGCAGACCCCGTGGGTGGTGGTTCTTCCCACGAGGCCCCGCGCGGCCCGTGGGGACGCCGAGCCGGGAGGTGGGAGCCCTGGAGCAACGGCTGTACGGACCGGGCATGCGCCTGGCGCGCAGTAGGCGCCCCGTCAAGGCGGGCTGGTTCCTCGTCTCTCCCGTCTTCCTCGGGGCTGTTCTGATGGCAGGTCTGCCCCTGAGCCACAGCCCCACAGGCCACGGCTTCCTAAGAGGCAGGACGGCGCGGCGGTCAGGTTCACGGTGGCCCCAGCCCCGTAGTCACCAGGCGGCCTCGGCCTCCGCGGGTCGAGTCCCTACGTGTGCACGACCACAGCCTCCGTCTTCGTTGGCTCCAGAGCAGGCAGAGGGGACCTGAGCGTCCACACGTCTGCCCCCATGGCCGCCCCTCAGGGCTCAGCCTGGGCCCTCAGGACCGAGTCCTGGGCTTCGGGCCGATGGGTTCCTAACCCACCGCCAGTGATTCCCATTGGCCCCGTGTTGCGTGGCGGCCAGACGGGGCTGGCTTTCTCAGATCCCATCGCTTGGATTAAGGAGGCTCAGAAATCGCCTGGGAGGTCTTACTGAGCCAGGGCTGCCTTCCCGTCGCACGTAAGAGGTTACAAGGATGTTGGTATTTGAGATCCTTTTAAAAATAATGTGCTGTTCAAAAGGAATCCCATGCCTGGTTGAGACAGGATTTTATTTCATTGAGTAAATATGGGGCTTTTTCATTTCCTTTTTTTTTTTTAATTGACTTCAGAGAGGAAGGGAGAGGGAGAGAGAGATGGAAACATCCATGATGAGAGAGAATCATTGATCGGCTGCCTCCTGCACGCCCCTTACTGGGGATCGGGCCACAACCCAGGCCTGTGCCCTGACCAGAATGGAACCTGGGACCCTTCAGTCCGCAGGCCGATGCTCTATTCACTGAGCCCCACCAGCTAGGGCGTTTCTATCCTGTTTTTATTTAGGATTGGGGGGCTTTGGGTTGATGGAGCACCTACTGTGTGCCAGATGCTGTGTGACAAGCCCCTTACATGCATTATTTCATTTCGTTTTGGTGACAGCGTGACCCCATCTCTGCCCCAGGGAAAGGGGCTGGGGTGAGGAGCTTGCCAGGGTCGGACGCTGGTGAGCGGCAGCCAGGACCCTCACGCAAGGCCCTCGGCTCAGGCCTGTGCGCTCCCCGTGATCCTCCTTAACGGCGTGCGATGTCCACGCTAAAGGCCAGACACCGGGGCTGTCCACTTGTTTGTCCGGACCACCCCCCGGGGTCCCGTGAGAGAAGCCTGCTCGGCAGTTCACACCACCTCCTCTCGCCTCGCAGAGACTGGATTGTGCCGCCTGTTCGTTTGCTGCAATCTGGCTCAGTCCGCGGCTTTGACAGGGAAACTGTGGCCACGCCCGAGGTGTGCTGAGCTAACAAGTGGCCCCAGGGCTGCAGCGTGACCCTGAGCCGTGAGCCGGGCCTCGTGTCCCCGACTGCTGGCGGCCGCCCCGGAGGAGAGCGCTGGGGACAGAGCCGCTAGGCCGCGGCGGGAGTGGGCACCTTCAGAAACAGGGTGGGTATTGCGGCGACTGGCTCCATCTTGATTAGGAAGCACTAATGGCAATTAATGATATAACTTCCCAAAGACAGAGGAAATTAATAGAGCTCTTGGCGAATATAAATGGCAGCCCTTATCTACTGTATCCAGAACCGTCAGCTGCCACGCGGGTTGGTGGGAAGGCAAGTGGAGTTTTTGGTCTGAATTCTCTAGGTCAGTGGTCGGCAAACTCCTTAGTCAACAGAGCCCAATAGCAACAGGACAACGATGGAAATTTCTTTGGAGAGCCGAAAACCGACTTCTGCGCACGGGCCACAAAGTCTCAGTGGCACTGTCCGTGCGCACCCGCACGTGGTGTTTTGTGGAAGAGCCACACTCCAGGGGCCAAAGAGCCGCATGTGGCTCGCGAGCCGCAGTTTGCCGACCACGGCTCTAGATAATTGAGCAAGTCTTTTATTTCTTCAGTAGAAACCTCCCTGGAGTGAGCTGATAATATTAATTTGTTTAAAATGCCTCCGTTCTACAACTTAATTAAAAACCTTTTACAAGTTAATTTTGTATTTGCACATTTTATCTACATGTGCACATATTATTTGATCCTGATGATGGAGCTTTTTTAATCAAAGGCGCTGCTACCGGGCGGCCACGCGAGCAGGCCGGGGCAGGGGCTGTGAGCCGGCCTGAGTGTGCGGAGCTCGGCTTCTGCCGGCAGCGGAGAGGGCGCGTCGTGCTCGCAGACCCGGACACGCGAGAGCAGCAGCCACGACGGCGAGGGAAGAAACAGGACTCACATCGAGCACCCACCTGGGGTTGGGCCACACTGCACGGCGTCTCAGTGACCTTCACCTTGACCTTGGAGCCAGGAGGTACCTCCCCTCTCCACAAACCAGGACCCTGACTGGGGCCAGGAGCCTGTCCGGGTCCCACAGTGACCCGGCGGGCAAGCCGAAGTTGGACACGCAGGGTCGCTCCGCTGTGCCTCGCAGTCACTCGGCTGACGGGTAAGACTCGCCTCGCTGGACCCAGCCCCCTGCCCCGCCTCACACTTCCCTGGCCCCGTCAGGAGACACGGTAGTTCCCGTCCCTCATGACACCAGCACACAGGCGCCGTCCTCGACACCCGGCGGCCTCAGACTCTGCGGCAGGAGGGCGGATGGCGGGCAATGCTCCTGGCCAGACTGTGATCTGGGCACGGCTGGGTGAATGCGTCCTGTAGCTGTCCTCAGGGGCAAGGCTCCACCAAGTCCCGGCGCTTCTATGGAGACGATGTCCCCGTTGAGCTGACGCATGGGCCGCGGGACTTACGGATGCCGGTCAGTGCCCAGCCCCGGCCTGCCAGCGTGCGCGCAGCGCCCTCCAGGTGGTCCTCTCCCCGCGAGGTTTGCTGTGTCTCTCCCAAACCTTGGCAGCTGTCCTTTCCGAGTCCGGCGCCCAGCAGCGCGTTCCAGCTGTCCCTCAGCCTGTGCGGACGTATATGTCGGCCTTTTCTCCCAGAGCACCGTGAAGGGGAGAAGGTCCTGGACGGTCACCAGGAGGGGGGGGGCCCTCAGGAGGAACATCTTGGGATGGTGTTGGCGTTAGAGCAGCGGGGCTGTGCTCACCCCTTTTGCAGGACGGCTGTCGAGTGAACCTCTGTGATGTGCTTCGGGGGCTGTTGGATGTGGAAGGCCCCGCTAGTCTGTCCCTGAAGTCCTCAGCCCCGGTGTCGCTGGGCTGCTGTTGCGTGGTCAGGCCACAGCCCCGGGAGTCTCTGGGCTACAGCCGTCTCGCACGGGCTTGACCGTGTCTGCGTGGAAGAACACGGGTCTCTCCCACTCGCATGGCATGGGCAAAGCCAGTCACACCACCACGCCTGACGGTAGGGGACAGGGAAGGCCGGGCGCCTCCCCCGTGCCCCGAGGAGAGGACTGCGCACAGCGTGGTTGAGATGATGAGATGACGGGCGGTGTGGGAGCGGCTGTCCGGTCTGGGTGCGATGACCCTGCGCCCAGCCTGTGAAGCGGCCACGCCGGCTGCAGGCTCTCCGCCCTCCTCTCCGTGGCTTCTGTCTCGGCAGCCACGCGTGGCCCGGGGACCTCTCTCTGGGCGTTGGGAAGGATGGTCGTGAGAGCACAAGTTCTAGTCCCAAAGCCTGGGTCTGCAGCCCCGCTCTGCCCCGTGATGGGGGAGTCGGTTTCCTGTGTCGAAATGGGGACAATGAACCGTCCACAGTGCGGAGTGCGGGTGCTGGGCAGCGTCCGGCCCATTCTGAGGGCGAGGGGACGTCCGCTCCACTTTGTCACCCGTGGAAGTGCTCCACCTCGGGATCTCCAATCCTGCTCAGTCGTCCTTCCCGCCACATTCCTGCCCGTGGCCCTCCTCGCTGCCTCCTCGGTACCCCCTGTCGGTGGTCGCTGACCCATTGGCCCTCTCCCAGCCCCTCCCCTCCTGACGCACGGGGACCCACAGTCTGTTACTTCCCTGTGCGCCTCGGCCCCTCCTGGCCTGCAGCACACGCAGCCTGCGGCTCAGCGTCCTCCGCCAGTGAGGTGCCACCCGACCGTCTTCTACAGTCTCCGGGGTGTCTGGCTGCACAGGCACCCTCTGATTCCTCCTGAACTGCTCCTCCTCCTCCTTCTCCCCCTCCTTCCCTCCTCCTCCTCCTCCTCCTCCGCCTGGTGACCGTCCAGGACCCTCTCCCCTTCACCCTGGGAGGACTGCCTCCTGCTGAGTCATGTTCATCCCCCATTTCCTCCCCCTCCTCCTCCTCCTCCTCCCCCCCCTCCTCCTCCTCCTCCTCCTCTTCCTCCCAGGACCTTACCTCCTCCCGCCCCCAGGAGGGCTGCCTCCTGCTGACTTGTGTTCATGCGGACGCAGTGTTTTTAGTGTTTCTTTGACCTAATTGAGAAACAGGTGGATGTAATCGTAATTAAAAAAATAAACTCACGCCGCACAGAACTTCTCAAATCGGATGAGCATGCACATCGCCCAGCAGGCGTGTTACACACATGCAGGGTCTGCTCCAGGAGGTCTGGGTTCAGCCCAGGCCCTGCCCGCTCCCCAGGCCCGGGAGCCGGCCGCCCCATGCGGAGGGGCGGAGGAGCGGCGCTGGCCAGCGGTGACGTCGTGGCTCCACCCGGCTGCTGGTTGAGAATCTGCATCTGAGCAGGCTCCTCCGGGGGCCCCCGGGTGTCACACAAGGTGTGGGAGGCACCAGCTTAGAAGATGCCAATGAAAAGGTCTTGAGAACATTTGGAAACCCACACGCGGCTCGCCAGCGCTCTGGAAACGGAACACACTGATGTCAGATTAGCCTAACGACCGAGGGGGCTGAAATGCGTTATCCATAAGAGACTCTCCGAGGAACATAAATTTCGTGCCAGGTTCAGAAGACGCCAAGTGCATTTATAAACGCATTTAACGCTTGCATTTTTATCATGGGGGGGACGTTGTATGGGATAGCCGTTTCACAGGCGAGCCCGGTTATAGAAGAGCAGTCTGCGTCGCGGAATCATTTTCACTTCGCTTTTGTTTATGTAAATACCAGCACGCGGAAGTGTGTCTCCTCCCTGCCCCTTTCCGGTCCCAAAGCAACCCGTCGTGCGTGCTGATCAGCACTGGCTGCCTTCGCCGGTCAGCGGATCGCGGCGCTCCGCCCGTGTCAGTCTGCGCAGAGCTGTCCGGCACCCAGCGGGGCCCACAGGGATGCTGTCCTTGTAACGACCCCTGGAGGGCTTGCCCGCGGCAATAACCAGCACTCACACCCGGGGGGCCGCTGTGTCCCCCCAAACAGGGTCTCATTGTCACAGTAAAGAAAGAGCCTTGGAGCCCTGGGAGGCTCTGATAGGACTCAGCCGGAAGCAGCCCTCCTTTTGGAGGAGTAATCTGGGGGAAATGCTTGCCTTCTGTCGTATGGGGTCGAGTCTTGGCTCCTTGAGCGCCCCTCTGCGCCCCTCCGTGAGCTCCCAGGCGTCCCCAGGCCGGTGGGTCCCGTGCGGGCCACCAGGAGAGCGCCGTCTGGCTTCCGCCCCTGCCCCTCGCCCCTCGGCGTGAGCGTGGCGGGCGCGTCACAGCCGGTAGGGGAGCCGGTCCAGGACTCGGCGGAGGCTGAGTCACACGCTCAGTGACTGAACGGCCCCCTCCTGCGGAGGCTGTGGGACAGGGCGGTGGGAGGGCCCAGTGGGACGACCGGCCATTATGACTCCCAGGCTTCCGGCGGGTTCTCTCCACGTTCTCCTTTCCCGCTGCCTCGCAGGAAGCCACGCACATGCTGCTCCAAAACCGCGGCGTCGCCTGGCAGCGTGGCCCCATGGCTGAGCGCCGCCCAGGGACCAGGAGGTCACGGTTCCGGTCCCCAGCGGGGCACATGCCTGGGTCGTGCCCCATCCCCAGCCGGAGGCAGGAGGCCGCCTGTCAGTGTTGATGTTTCTCATCGATGTTTCCAGCTCTCTTTCCCTCTCCCTTCCTCTCTCTGGAAAATCCATGAACACATTTAATAAGTAAACAAATGGCCGCAATCTGCCGGGAGGGTGAGGTGTGCGCTCAGCATCCACCGTGGGAGTCGCGATGCGCGTAGTCCAGGTTTGCTGAGTCGGCGTCGGCGGCCCTGCCCGGCCTCCTTCCTCACTTGTGTGAGCACCCCACAGAGGGGCTGAGGACGTGTTTCTGCCCACCTGCCTTCCCGCCCGGGAGGACGCTTTCCTGCCCTGCCAGCAGCACACGCCCTCCCCGCGCTCTGGGGATGCACGCGTGCGTCCTGGGAGGGAGCTCCGCTGCGGTGGAGCTCCCTTATAGTCACAGTTTCCGCCTTACGTGCTCTTCCTCTCTCTGTCTTCAACCTGAGACTTACGGTTGGTGCTGCTTTTAGAGCAAACTATAAATGAGAGGGAGGCGGCATTTTTTTAAGAAGCCTGCTTCGCGGCGGGCTGCGTAGGGAATCGGCGGGTGTACCCAGAGAACCTGGGGTCAGAGCAGACAATGTCTTGTTCCAGCTGAGGCCTCATTCCCGCCCTGCGGGACCAGCGGCGTTCATTGGCAGGAGCTCGGGCAGCCAGGAGAGAGATGTTCTCTCTTCAGATTCCCTGATTTGTTTGTGCCTCTGCTGTGACCCCCGGGTGGATTCTCATAAAGCAACCGCTAACAAAAAGCAGAGAGGTGGGAGACGGGAGTTATGGCTCCTCACCCTTCACTCTCACCGCGGCCCTGCGCCCTGGCTCCTTCTGCGGCCTTGTTTGCTGTGCTCCTCGCCAAGGACAGTGACTCACCGCGTCCCCAGGGATGGACGGGGAGAAAGCAGGCGCCCGAGTGGGAGTGAGAGAGGCCAAGGGAAAAGCCAAAACCCCCACTGCAGTGTGGCGTGTGCATTCAGATGGAGGCGTGGCCTGTGTGCTCAGAGGGGCGTGGCCTGTTTGCTCAGGTGGGGCATGAGATTGAGTTGGCATTGTGTGCTCAGGTGGGGTGTAGTCTGTGTGTTCAGAGGGGCGTGGCCTGTGTGCTCAGGTGGGAAGTGGCCTGTGCATCCAGATGGGGCGTGGCCTGTGTGCTCAGAGGGGGCGTGGCCTGTGTGCTCAGAGGGAGCATGGCCTGTGTGGTCAGAGGAGGCATGGCCTGTGTGCTCAGAGGAGGCGTGGCCTGTGTGCTCAGAGGGGCGTGGCCTGTGTGATCAGAGGGGCGTGGCTTGTGTGCTCAGAGGGAGCATGGCCTGTGTGCTCAGAGGGACGTGGCCTGTGTGGTCAGAGGGACGTGGCCTGTGTGGTCAGAGGGAGTGTGGCCTGTGTGTTCAGAGGGGGCGTGGCCTGTGTGCTCAGAGGGGCGTGGCCTGTGTGCTCAGAGGAGGCGTGGCCTGTGTGCTCAAGTGAGGTGTGGCCTGTGTGTTCAGAGGGGGCGTGGCCTGTGTGCTCAGGTGGGAAGTGGCCTGTGCATCCAGATGGGGCGTGGCCTGTGTGCTCAGGTGGAGCATGGCCTGTGTGCTCAGAGGGGCGTGGCCTGTGTGCTCAGAGGGGCGTGGCCTGTGTGCTCAGAGGAGGCGTGGCCTGTGTGCTCAGAGGGGGCGTGGCCTGTGTGCTCAGAGGGAGCATGGCCTGTGTGGTCAGAGGAGGCATGGCCTGTGTGCTCAGAGGAGGCGTGGCCTGTGTGCTCAGAGGGGCGTGGCCTGTGTGCTCAGAGGGGCGTGGCCTGTGTGCTCAGAGGAGGCGTGGCCTGTGTGCTCAGAGGGAGCATGGCCTGTGTGGTCAGAGGAGGCGTGGCCTGTGTGCTCAGAGGAGGCGTGGCCTGTGTGCTCAGAGGGGCGTGGCCTGTGTGATCAGAGGGGCGTGGCTTGTGTGCTCAGAGGGAGCATGGCCTGTGTGCTCAGAGGGACGTGGCCTGTGTGGTCAGAGGGAGTGTGGCCTGTGTGTTCAGAGGGGGCGTGGCCTGTGTGCTCAGAGGGGCGTGGCCTGTGTGCTCAGAGGAGGCGTGGCCTGTGTGCTCAAGTGAGGTGTGGCCTGTGTGTTCAGAGGGGGCGTGGCCTGTGTGCTCAGAGGGGCGTGGCCTGTGTGCTCAGAGGGGCGTGGCCTGTGTGCTCAGAGGGAGTGTGGCTTGTGTGCTCAGAGGGAGCATGGCCTGTGTGCTCAGAGGGACGTGGCCTGTGTGCTCAGAGGGACGTGGCCTGTGTGGTCAGAGGGGCGTGGCTTGTGTGCTCAGAGGGACATGGCCTGTGTGCTCAGAGGAGGCGTGGCCTGTGTGCTCAAGTGAGGTGTGGCAGTGCTCTGCAGCCAGGTGTGCTGAGCCCCAGGGCCAGGCTCTCCACTCGGACTGAGCCCTGCATCGTGTCTAGTTGAGGGCACAGGGAGAGGTGGCTAAGGGTGCCGCCCCGCCCTCAGGAGGGCACGGTTCCTTGCTGCTGGTGTCTGCAGACGGAATGCTGCCCTGTCCCTGGGATGACTTTGAAAGGCATGTGGGTGACGGACCTGGTGATCCATGGAGCTATCTACTGGCTGCTCATTGCTTGGGGGATCTCAGGTGCTTCCGGAAGGTTGGGAGAGAACCCTTGCCCGACCAGCTGTCCCAGCGCTTGCCCCTCTAAGGAGAAGTTACCAAGAACTCGGTTACCTCACAGGATGGCAGAGGAAGTGTCTGTCATGTCAGCACATTCGTGTGAACATCTATCTGCACGTGGGTGGGAGTTCGGAGGAGATGCCATGTGACTGATGAGCACTTCCTTCTTCGCTGGGTAGAACCTCCTCTCAGCGAGTCAGCCGGTGAAACACCCGACGTGTAAGTGCGAGTGTTTGGTGTTGGAGGTCTCACTCGAGCAGCTCCGGGGTTACTTAGGTGTCAGGCTTGTGTGAAATACTGGGGAGAGGTCACCTGTTGGCCTCGGTCCCCTTCTGGGAAGGACGCGGAACCTCCAGAAACCTGGGTCTCGGGACACTGGCCCCTCAGCGCTTTGCGCCTGCACACGGCAGGGCGGTACGCATTCAGAGCTCCCGGTTTTATGTGGTTCCAATCAGGGGGGTCCTCACAGGGCCCGGCCCTGTGCCCCCGGCAGTGTGCCCTCCCCCTCCCCGGGTTCTTCAGAACCAGCGGGACCTTTCCTTGAGCTTGGGTGCCAGGACTTCTGTCTCGGCGTTGAACGGCGGCGGCGGCATCTGTGGCAAGAGCAGCAGCTTCCGTGCCGTCTGGTCTTCTAAGGTCTTCACGGCCCCTGGCGGCGGGCGGCCCCGCTGTGACGAAGACACGCCCTGCCAACACGCTGCGCCCTTTGTCTCATCTCCTCGCGCCCCTGCGCTCTGTCCTGTGCTCCGGCAGGTGTGAAGGCGATTCTCCGTTGGCCCCGGGGACTCGGATTGGATTTCTCTCTTGGTTTTATGTGTTTCGTGTGTTCAAGGTACTTTTTCAGGCACAGAGGCTGTTAGTGAGTCGCCTGCTCTGTAAGGAAAATCCGATTTGGGGGCCAGGTTTGCTCCTGGCAAACAGTCCCATTCGTGTCCCGGGAGCAGAGCGCTGCCCTCTCTGTGCCAGCCTTTGGGGAAGAAATGGCGACACCCACCTGGGAGGTGAGCTCAGGTGCACTCCATGTGCCAGGCCGCTGCGAGGCGCCGAGTGGGTGCCCAGGCTCCCAGGTGGGGAAGCGTCACAGCCTCCAAAGAGCTGACGGGGCGGGGCCCCGGGGGTGCTCAGTGCCTCGTCTGGAGGAGACGGGCTCTGTCTTGCTTTTGAGGATACGCTGCTGGTCAGTGCAGCCTGCGTCCTGCAACGATGGCCACGGGGTCATTAACAAGGGCCCGTGTGTTTTGGTCCCTCCCTTTGCTGGCTGGATGCCATGCTGTTCCCCCCACACAGCCTCCAGCCTCTGGGCCTTTTGTGTGTGCATTGGCCATGGAGCCCTCAGCTCGGGTGCAGGCCCCGCCAGGCTCCCTGCAGGGTCCTGCTGTCCTTGTGATGGCCTCGGGCCGGGGGTGGGGCACCACTTGCCTGGTGTGCTGGGCTCCACGCCCAGATGTGCTTGCTTCACACCACTGTTCAAGGGCATTTATTATTGGCACTAAAAGTGACGCGACTGTGCCTCGGACAGACCCCCCTCCGCCCCACCCCACCCCCGCCTCCTGCTTTCCCCACGCTGGCTCTCTCATTCCTCCCCCCAGCGTCCGGGGCACAGTGACTATAGAACGCCATTCAGGAGACTAACCTGATCTGATGACAAGTCCCTGTCACCCCCAGCCCGCCCAGACTGCGCCCGGCCCGCTCCTCGCCGGCTGCGGCTCTCCCCTCACTCACGGGCAGACGGCACGCTCACGTGTGTGAATGGGAAGCAGGTGGCCCTCTGAGTCGGGGACATGGATCATCATTGCTCCATCAACCCGTCCCGCAGTCCCGGACCCGCACGCCGGCTCCATGGTTACCGCGGGCGCGCACCCCCAGGTGAAGGAACCTGCCGCGGCGGGCTGCCGTTTATCACATTCCCTCCTCTGCCTGGTAAAAGCCGACGGAAACACATTCTCTGCTGCGTTCCATTCGTTTCCAAACGGACGAGTTTTCAAATATGTTATAAATGAGAAGAAAAGAAACTGCCGGACTGTTTCTCAAACTGTCACATTATTTTATTTATCGTCTCCTGTCAACGGGAAAGTCCAGAAGCGGATTGAGATAAGAAATGGAGGCGCGTGTAGAGGAAAAACGGAAGGGGAGACACGGCGCGTTCCCTCCCTCCTGCTCTGGGCAGCAAACAGAAGCACCGAGACCCGCCGGCGTGGCTCCGTGGCTGAGCGTCGGCCTCTGAACGGGAGGTCGTGGTTCCAGCCGGTCAGGGCACAGGCCCGGGTTGCGGGCTCCATCCCCAGGGAGGGGCGTGCGGGAGGCAGCCGATCCGTGATTCCCTCTCATCGCTGATGTTTCTCTCCCTCCTCCCTCCCCCTTCCTCTCTGACATCAGTAAGAATGTTTGTAAACGGCTGCAGGAACTTCCTGTTTAGCACCAAGCTGTTTCTGATCGGGAGAGAACTGCGCTGCTCATGTCCGTTCCCACGATAAAGTGCCTGTTCACAGGCCCCGTTCCGCCCGGAGAAAGCGCCTGTGGCGCCGGGGGGAGGGGGGCGGGGGGGGAGGTGACCGGTCTGCCCGCGGCCTTCACACCTCCCGCTGGGGCAGGTTTGCAGGAGGAAGCCGTCATGGCAGTGGGGGCTGGAGAAGTGCTTGTTGGGGTGTATCCCAGCCTCTAAACACTGTGCCCCGGGCTCAGCATTATGGACTCAGCATTCAGACACTGGCCCCCCGGGCCGCACGAGGCCAGCGCCCGCCCCCTGCCCGGCATCGGTGGTGCGGGGGAAGGCCGCAGGCTCCGCTCGCCGTGGCTACGGAGCAGCAGCCCCGCTTCCGGGAAGGTCAGGAGTCACAAAAGGACGGCCAGTTACGCGGCACTTCGTCGTGGGGCGCAGGAGCGCGGGGCCCCGCCAGCCTGCTTGCGGGGACGGGCTGCGGACCTGAGCAAAGGGGGCCTGGTCCTGCGACGCTCCACCAGGGCCTCGTGGGGTACACTGGGGGGCACACTGGGGGGCACACATGCGGGACCCTCCGCAGTGCACTGGGTGTTTGTAACAAGAGCGTTTGGGGGGTGTGGGGTCAGGGCCCGCGGGTGGGCTCTGAGCTGTGAATGGGCAGCAGGCCTCCTCGGTTCTGCGTGCATGGTCACGTGTCCTGAGAGGAGCAGCCACCCTGGCCGACACCGTCTGGCAGGAGAGAGGAACCTGGGGCAGCCTCTTCAGCTCCCCCGCCCCGCGCCCCAGCCCTCCTGGGCCTGGAATGCCCTGCGCCCCGAGAGCCACGAGGCGGGATTCCTTCCCCGCTTCCTGTAAGGCCGCCCGCCACCTCCCGCCCCTCCTGCGTCCCTGCTGCGACTCCCGGTCATCATGATGCTCTCACCGCGAGGAACGGGGCCTCCGTTGTCCATTCACCCCCGGGCCCCGCAGCTCAGCCGTGCAGGGACGGGAGCCTCGTCTTCTGCTGGAGAGACTCCGGCGTCTTTAAGGGACTTTCTAATTCAGTGCAGCCGGAACACCTGCTGCTGCTGAGCCTGGGCACCAGGACTGGCCGGGTGGGGCGGGGGTGTGGATGGGGCCCCCCGCCTCTGCGGGATTGTTTGTCCCCAGAGCTGCAGCGAGGCCGTCCAGGCCCCTGCCTCCCCCGGGAGCTCCCTGGCGTGCGTTGCTGCCTCCGCCCAAATCTTCCCACTCCATTTCTTCACCTCCTGCCACCCCGCCGCCCGCCCGGGGCAAGGATGGGCCGGAAAGGCCACAGTAAAGCCTCGATCCCAGACCGCTGGGGGAGGGGCGCTCGGGTCACGTGGCTTCTGGTGACCGGACCACAGCAGCGTTCGGAGGAGGAGGAGGAGGAGGAGGAGGAGGAGGAGGAGGAGGAGGAGGAGGGAGGAGGAGGAGGAGGAGGAGGAGGCACCGTGGGAAAGCAGGATTCGGAACTTCGGGCGCCAACGCTCCTGTACCCAAACCCGCTCTCACCCCTGGAGTCATGTGACTCTGGGTCTGGCTTTCTTAGAAGACAATCGCTATCGGGTTAGCTGTGGTCCGATGCGACGGCTGACATCCGAAAAGGGGCCCGTTCAGCACAAGGTCCCGTGCCGTGTGGGGCTTGGCAAACACGGCCCCTGCCCTCTTCCCACTTGGTTTTCCTTCTTGGAGATAATTCCTAATACGGTGACATCTGGAATTTTAGAACTGCTTTTTAACGTAGAGCACGGGAGGAGAGGGCGGTATTTCTGGTGGAGGGAGTCGTGACTCGTTATTGCAGAAAACGGATGAAGAATTACGCCATCACTGAGATTTGCGGCGTGCTCATCCTATCGTAAATTCTCGGGGACGGCAGGAGTAAGGAGCTGGCCTCGTTCCTCTAAGGGCCCCGCGGCGTTGTCTGCGCAGCCGCCTTCCCAAACTGCCGTGGGAGGAACCTCCGCGTGGCGCGTGAGGAACGCACCCCCATTATCTTGTCTCGCCAGGAAAAGAAGCAAAACCACGAAAGGAGGGGAGGCGACAGGGAGCCAGAGGGAAGCCGTGTCTGGACGGCAGCCCTGGATGGAGGCGTGACCGTGGGGAGAAGGTCTCGGCGTGGGGACGCCTGGCGCGGACTTGGTCACGGAGGGGCTGGAGCTGCAAATGGGGGTGATTAACCGTGTGGGCTGAACTGCCTGCTGCCGCCCGTCTGCTGTTTGCAGAGCGTCAGCACCTGCAGTGGACAGACAGACAGGCAGGCCGGACGCGCCACTGAGCGGGAGTGGCCCAGCAACGCGGGTCCCTGCAGGAGGCAGTGAGCTGCCCACGGGCCGAGGTGAAGCTGCTGGTCCCGGGGGGCGGGGGGAAGTTCCCAGGGGGGTGGGGCTCCCGGGGGGACGGGTGCGTGTCCCTGAGCCTCGCTGTGCTGCTCTTTAGTCCACGTGCACATATGAGTCTGGTTGCATCTGGAAACCACACTTGGCACGGGAGGGCCAGCAGTGAGCTCTGTGGTGAGCGTGTCCATGTTGGGGGAGGGGGGGGGCCGGGTGCGGCCGCAGGCCCAGACCACACAGAAGCCCTTGCTCTGCTTGTGCCCAGAGAGTGGCCCGGAGTCAAGGTCACCTTCCCAGCAACGCTGTGTGTGTGTCCCAAACACCCTCTTTGGGAACGGTGACATTTCCACCGGCACCTCCTCACCTGCGCCTCCGATGCATGTCATGTGCGGGTCGTGCCTCACCGGCGAGCGCAGGCGGCGGTCGGGAGGTTGGGAGTTTGCCAACAGACTGACATTTACCAGCCCCGAGGCAGGCGGGCGCGGGCCTGCCCTGCAGACCCCATAGGGCGAGGGGCCCTGAAACCGCACCTGTATGGCGAACGCGGGGCATAGAGCAGTTACCGCTCCAGAGCAGTCACAGTGGGGGCCTCGTCTTCCATCGCCGTGGCGACTCCCCTGGCGGCCCACTCGTGTGTCCCACAGGTCCCTGCAGGACTGGCACTGGCCTTGGGCCCGTTCCTCAGGGTCAGCGTGCAGTCGAGGCTGAGCGGCCAGGGACCGTCCCCCAGGGCAGCGGCCGGGGCTGAGCAGGCTTCCTCCGGGCGCAGCTGGCTGAGCAGTGACCAGTGCCGCACCAGCGCCTGCCTCGGCCACCTCTGCGCTCCGCTCTCCTGCCCCCACGGCACAGAGCCGTTGCAGACGGTAGCTCCTGAGGTCATGGCTCCTCCTCGGCGACTCACAGGTGACGGGCGGCCGTTAACCTGGCCGGCGTGCAGCTCTGTCCTTCGTCCCACTGCGACTGTGCCATGGCATCTCCTAGAAGCCTGCCAGCCACCACCGTCCCTGCCCTGTCTCCCCCGAGGCCCCCGAAGCCACACCCCCAGGGAGCCGCAGGGTGTGGGGAGGCCACTTTCCAGGACCCCACGGACACGTGAGACTTGGGGTCACGCCATGTGCTCGGTGCAGAGACCTTATAGAACGCATTTGCTGGCTCTCCAGCCCAGCGGCCAGCGCCCTCCCGTGCCCGCGTGCCGGCCGCTGCCCCACACCGTGCCGGCCGCTGCCCCACACCGTGCCGGCCGCTGCCCCACACCGTGCCGGCCGCTGCCCCACACCGTGCCGGCCGCTGCCCCACACCGTGGCGGCCGCTGCCCTCTGACGCACTAGATGAACCGCTTTCATCCGCAGCCATTTACGTGTCTTTGAGCTCCCGGCTCTCCCGGCTCCGCCCTTACATTGAAATGCCTGTTCTAGGAATGTTGGATGGTCTTCATTTCCCCTAAGTACACAGCAGTGACGTGTGCCGTGAGCAGTTAAACGTGGATGTTACATGTAGTTCAGAGAAAAGTGGCAAACATGTGTCACTCCCTTCTCCCTGTCAGACGTCTGAGCAGATCCGCTCATCGCCGGCCGCTCCAGGGACGTTCAGGTCGCCCTCGGGAGGGGCTTGGCCGAGGAACCAGCCGGCGCTCCGGACGCTCCGGACGCTCCGGGCGCCCCGTCCGCGGGCTGCGCTGCCTGGGGCCGCTTCGTCTGACAGTGCCCAGCGGGGTGCCTGGCGCGGACGCGTTTGTAGAACAGAACAGACTGTAAAACAGTGGGCAGACGAGGTGACTCCATAAGCAAAGTCTTAAACCAATTAAAGGCGCGTAAAGCCGCAGGTGTCTGGCTGGGGAAGCTCAGCAGGCAGCAGCCCCCATCCGATCCGCGGGGTCCGCAGCCGCAGCACAGGGCTCCCAGCCCCGATCCCGTCAGGACGGGTGTGTAAGGTTATGGGCTGGGGACCCCCACCCCGGGCTCCAAGCACCTGCCAGGGGCAGGGCCCCCCAGGCCTCCTCATGGGGGTCACGGTGGGGCATGAGATCCGGGCGTCCCACCAGAGCCCGCCAGTATCTCTCCATTGTCGTTTCCAGGCCTCACGCCTGTACTCAGGAGGCTCCTGGCTTGTGCTTTGTCGCCACAGGGGACGGCGCCGCGCCCGAAGCCATGGCCCCCGTCATCGTGATCGCCCCGGGCAACCGCAGCGTGGCGGCCGGGTCCAGCGAGGTCACCCTGGAGTGCATAGCGAATGCCAGGTACGCGGCCGGCCCACCACGGGACGCTCCCCCGTAGCGACAGCACCGAGACCCTCACCAGGGGTGCGAGCTCCCCGCCCCGGCGTCGTGCTGGCGCCGCTGGGCTGTGAGCACCGCTGTGGGGGCAGCCAGGACCCCGGCCTCTGTGGTCAGAGGACATACTGCACTGGAGCTGCGGGGCCTGGAGGGGCCTCCTCGGGGTCTGGCTGCGGAGGGAGAAGCCGCCCCTCTCCAGTCCCAGGTGTCCTCGCTCCAGGACCGAGTTCCCGGGCCACAGCTCCCGCAGCCACAGCTCCCGCGGCCACAGCTCCCGCAGCCACAGCTCCCGCGGCCACAGCTCCCGCGGCCACAGCTCCCGCGGCCACAGCTCCCGCGGCTGAGCGCCCAGCAGTGTTTACTCTCTGCCCTCTCGCCCTGAGCAAACGGAGCCATTAGCGCTCACGGGCCGTTGCCGCCGTAATTAGCTGTCCTTGCTCAATAGCCCGAGCCGAGCGCGCTGAGCGGAGCGTGAGGGAGAGAGCTGCGTCCGCACCCGTTCAGGCGTCCCGTCCCCCCGCGGCCCACAGAACCGGCCCAGCAGGCTCCTGCCCAGGCCCCGGCGGCTCTCACCACCCTCCATGGACTCACGGACGCCTCGCTCTCCTAGGCCCCTGGAGGAGCTGCGCGTGAGCTGGAAGAGGAACGGGGTGACCCTCACCAGCGGGCTCCGCACCTTCGGGAGGCGCCTCACCATCAGCACCCCTACGTCCACGGACACTGGCGAGTACGTCTGCGAGGCGGCGCTGGCCGGGAGCACGGCCGAACCAGCCCAAGCCAAGGCCTTCCTCTCCATCACAGGTAACCCTCCTCCCATCACGGTAACCCCTCCTCCCATCACGGTAACCCTCCTGTCCATCACGGTAACCCTCCTGTCCATCACGGTAACCCTCCTCCCATCACGGTAACCCTCCTCCCATCACGGTAACCCCTCCTCTCCATCACAGGTAACCCTCCTCCCATCACGGTAACCCTCCTCCCATCACGGTAACCCTCCTCCCATCACGGTAACCCCTCCTCCCATCACGGTAACCCTCCTCCCATCACGGTAACCCCTCCTGCCCATCACGGTAACCCTCCTCCCATCACGGTAACCCTCCTCCCATCACAGTAACCCTCCTCCTGTCCATCACGGTAACCCCTCCTCCCATCACGGTAACCCCTCCTCCCATCACGGTAACCCCTCCTCCCATCACGGTAACCCTCCTCCCATCACGGTAACCCTCCTCCCATCACGGTAACCCCTCCTGCCCATCACGGTAACCCTCCTCCCATCACGGTAACCCTCCTCCCATCACGGTAACCCTCCTCCCATCACAGTAACCCTCCTCCCATCACAGTAACCCTCCTCCCATCACGGTAACCCCTCCTGCCCATCACGGTAACCCTCCTCCCATCACGGTAACCCCTCCTGCCCATCACGGTAACCCTCCTCCCATCACGGTAACCCTCCTCCCATCACGGTAACCCTCCTCCCATCACAGTAACCCTCCTCCCATCACGGTAACCCTCCTCCCATCACAGTAACCCTCCTCCCATCACGGTAACCCCTCCTGCCCATCACGGTAACCCTCCTCCCATCACGGTAACCCTCCTCCCATCACAGTAACCCTCCTCCCATCACGGTAACCCTCCTCCCATCACAGTAACCCCTCCTCCCATCACGGTAACCCTCCTCCCATCACGGTAACCCTCCTGTCCATCACGGTAACCCTCCTCCTGTCCATCACGGTAACCCCTCCTCCCATCACGGTAACCCTCCTCCCATCACGGTAACCCTCCTCCCATCACGGTAACCCTCCTCCCATCACGGTAACCCTCCTCCCATCACGGTAACCCCTCCTGCCCATCACGGTAACCCTCCTCCCATCACGGTAACCCTCCTCCCATCACGGTAACCCTCCTGTCCATCACGGTAACCCTCCTCCTGTCCATCACGGTAACCCCTCCTTCCATCACGGTAACCCCTCCTCCCATCACGGTAACCCTCCTCCCATCACGGTAACCCTCCTCCCATCACGGTAACCCTCCTGTCCATCACGGTAACCCTCCTCCTGTCCATCACGGTAACCCCTCCTTCCATCACGGTAACCCTCCTCCCATCACGGTAACCCTCCTCCCATCACAGTAACCCTCCTCCCATCACGGTAACCCCTCCTGTCCATCACGGTAACCCTCCTCCTGTCCATCACGGTAACCCCTCCTTCCATCACGGTAACCCCTCCTCCTGTCCATCACGGTAACCCCTCCTTCCATCACGGTAACCCCTCCTCCCATCACGGTAACCCTCCTCCCATCACAGTAACCCTCCTCCCATCACGGTAACCCTCCTCCCATCACGGTAACCCTCCTCCTGTCCATCACGGTAACCCTCCTCCCATCACGGTAACCCCTCCTGTCCATCACGGTAACCCTCCTCCTGTCCATCACGGTAACCCCTCCTTCCATCACGGTAACCCCTCCTCCCATCACGGTAACCCTCCTCCCATCACAGTAACCCTCCTCCCATCACGGTAACCCTCCTCCCATCACGGTAACCCTCCTCCCTTCACGGTAACCCTCCTCCCATCACGGTAACCCTCCTCCCATCACGGTAACCCTCCTCCCATCACGGTAACCCTCCTCCCATCACGGTAACCCTCCTCCCATCACGGTAACCCTCCTCCCATCACGGTAACCCTCCTCCCATCACGGTAACCCTCCTCCCATCACAGGTAACCCTCCTCCCAGCACAGGTAACGCTCCCCTGGGTGGCACTGGGCCTGGGTGCGGCCCACGCCTTCCCTGGGCCAGAGCAGTCACACTCACACCGCAGCTTCACCTTTAACCCGGCGCAGGGAGGCGACCTTGAGTCCATCCCCCAAGCGTATCCTGCCTCTCTTTTCCAAGAAAGTCACGGAACCCAAGAGGCGGTTCTGAGCCGTCTGACCCAGCCTGGGCCGCAGGCGGGAGGCCGGTCGGGAGGTCACTCCGTGTGGCCTTGGCCCAGGCTCTCCGCGGCGCGCATCCGACTGTCCCGATCGGGCTCAGAGATGGTTCAGTGCTGTGGTTTCTGGAGCAGAGGAATGCTGGGAGGCGTCCGTGCTGCCTTCCATTACATGTGAGAGAGCGGGAGCCCAGGCCAGCCTGGCCGGGAGCAGAAGGGGAAGCGGCATCCGTTGCTCTGAGCGTGGAGGGCGGCGGGTCGGGACGTGGCCTCGCACGCGGCAAGGGGAACTCGGTGACGTTCAGGCTGGGACGCGATGCCCGACACAGGCGAGGGCGGCACTCCCCCCACGGGCCCAGCCACAGCCCCGTCCTCCTGCGTGGCCAGGCCCTGTCGTAGCCGCCTGCCCCGCAGAGAGGTGGCCATGCCGCCTGCTCCAGGGAGGGGACCCCTGACCCCTTCCCTCCTCTGGGGGACCAGGAGGGCGCATACGCGGGAGCCCTTCGAGAGCTGTGGCCCCTCGGTGGCATACCGCGCGGCAGCCACTTGCGAAGAACGTCGAAGAGGAGGCTTGTGTGTTTGCGCACAGTTAGCGGAGGCGCAGACACTGCCTGGAAGGAGGGAGCGTGGCACCCTCCTTCCGCCATTAGGACGTGGCCCGTGGCCTAAACGGGACTGCCACACGCCCGCCACGCAAAGCTGCCGGCCCCCGGACACGACGGGGAAGATTTCGCAGCACCCAGAGGGCGCCCAGGTCCCGCCTCATCCTGTTCAGCCACGACGTGAGTGCACCCACCCCCGGGGGCTCCCGCCAGGCAGCCTGAGGCTGCATGAGCGCGCACGGCGTGGGCTGCACCAAACCGAAGTCCGCGGGGCTCCGTCTCCTCAGACGGGACAGCCTGGCGTCCTCAGCGACGGGCGAGTTTCTCTCCTGGAACTAGAACGTGTGTCCCCACCAGCGTTCCTGTCTGAAATTGACCCTGTTCATGAACTTGGGCTCTGCATTTGCATCTGAATTCAAGGCAGACGCTTACCTAGGGTTCCCCCTCCGTCCGGCTTTCAAAGGCGCAAGAGCACCCGTGGCTTCTGCGACGTCGACGTCAATCCCTTTATTCGTCAGAAACGGCGGTGACAGGTGGGACTTGTGCTGAGTCCCCTGGGAAAGCCGGAGCTCTGTCCGTTTGGAGAGATGGGGAGATGATCACCCTCACCCGGCTGTCCCAGACGGGGGTCCTCGGGCGGCACGGGCAGCCAGGGAGGGCTCTCGTAGGGACGTGAGCTGGAAGAAAGCAAGACAGATGGGCTTCGGTTACTTCTCTTTCTCGCGGGTGAACCAGACAGACGCGTGCAGCTGCTCACTCCGCCCGTAGACTTCCCTGCTGCCGCTTCCTTCCTCCGCCTGAACGGGGCACCGAGCTGAGTGCGGGCACCGCCACCCGTGGAGAGGCCTCATCGTGCAGCAGCACCAGCACAGGCTTGGCCTCGCGGTCCCCTCCTGACCCTCTGAACCTAACCCGGCTGACCCCGCATGACCCTAACCCGTCTGACCCCGCATGACCCTAACCCGTATGACCCCGCATGACCCTAACCCGTCTGACCCCGCATGACCCTAACCCGGCTGAGCCCGCATGACCCTAACCCGGCTGAGCCCGCATGACCCCAACCCGGCTGACCCTGCATGGCCCTAACCCGGCTGACCCCGCATGACCCCAACCCGGCTGACCCCGCATGACCCCAACCCGGCTGACCTCTCATGACCCTAACCCGGCTGACCCTGCATGACCCTAATCCGGCTGAGCCCTCATGGCCCTAACCCGGCTGACCTCTCATGACCCCAACCCGGCTGACCCCGCATGACCCTAACCCATCTGACCCCGCATGACCCTAACCCGGCTGACCCCGCATGACCCTAACCCGGCTGACCCCTCATGACCCCAACCCGGCTGACCCCGCATGACCCCAACCCGGCTGACCCCGCATGGCCCCAACCCGGCTGACCCCGCATGACCCTAACCCGGCTGACCCCGCATGGCCCCAACCCGGCTGACCCCGCATGACCCCACCCCGGCTGACCCCGCATGACCCTAACCCGGCTGAGCCCGCATGACCCTAACCCGGCTGACCCCGCATGACCCCAACCCGGCTGACCCCGCATGACCCCAACCCGGCTGACCCCGCATGGCCCCAACCCGGCTGACCCCGCATGACCCCAACCCGGCTGACCCCGCATGACCCTAACCCGGCTGACCCCGCATGACCCTAACCCGGCTGAGCCCGCATGACCCTAACCCGGCTGACCCCGCATGACCCTAACCCGGCTGACCCCGCATGACCCTAACCCGGCTGACCCCGCATGGCCCTAACCCGGCTGACCCCGCATGACCCTAACCCGGCTGACCCCGCATGACCCTAACCCGGCTGACCCCGCATGGCCCTAACCCGGCTGACCCCGCATGACCCTAACCCGGCTGACCCCGCATGGCCCCAACCCGGCTGACCCCGCATGACCCCACCCCGGCTGACCCCGCATGACCCTAACCCGGCTGAGCCCGCATGACCCTAACCCGGCTGACCCCGCATGACCCTAACCCGGCTGAGCCCGCATGACCCTAACCCGGCTGACCCCGCATGACCCTAACCCGGCTGAGCCCGCATGACCCTAACCCGGCTGACCCCGCATGACCCTAACCCGGCTGACCCCGCATGACCCTAACCCGGCTGACCCCGCATGGCCCTAACCCGGCTGACCCCGCATGACCCTAACCCGGCTGACCCCGCATGACCCTAACCCGGCTGACCCCGCATGACCCTAACCCGGCTGACCCCGCATGGCCCTAACCCGGCTGACCCCGCATGACCCTAACCCGGCTGACCCCGCATGACCCTAACCCGGCTGACCCCGCATGGCCCTAACCCGGCTGACCCCGCATGACCCTAACCCGGCTGACCCCGCATGACCCCAACCCGGCTGAGCCCTCATGACCCCACCCCGGCTAACCCCGCATGACCCTAACCCGGCTGACCCCGCATGACCCTAACCCGGCTGACCCCGCATGACCCTAACCCGGCTGACCCCGCATGACCCTAACCCGGCTGAGCCCTCATGAGCGTAACCCAGTGGTGCTGGGAGCTCTCCTCCCCACCAGCCCTGGGACGTGTCCTCAGCCACAAGGAAAGGGGCACAGACCCCAGGCTCTCCTCCTGCGGGGCCAGGCGCCCACCCTCCACGCAGCGGGGCATGGCTTCCCTGTGCAGGGCCGGCTCCTGCTCAGGAAGCCTGGATGCCGGCCCGGCTGCTGCTTCACGCACCGTCCCAGCGCCCGGGCCGGCGGCATCAGTGTGTGAAGCGTGACCCGTACCAGCCCCGCCCTCACCCGGGGACCCCGTGGGCACTGCCGACTGAGAGGACCGTCCTGCCCGCAGGCATCGCCTCGCCCCGCGGGAGCTGTGTGGCCTGTGGGCGCGACCATGTGGAGGGACGCATTTCCATCTTCGAGGAGTGACTGCTCCGGAATGAATCGCAAGGGCACGCCGCCGGGCGCGGAACGCCGCTCCGGGCCCTGCCCTGGGGTCCCGCTCACAGCATCAGGAGAGACGGGGTGATGGAGATGGCCTGGCGCGGAGCCGGAGACGCTGGAAGGGGGGCTTCCCAAAGAGCGGGCTGTCGGGGCCTTAAGGCGACACCCACACCTACGCGGGCGATGACATTGCGTGAAACTAAACGCACGTGCCCGCGCCCACGAGGACCAGCAAACGGAGACGGAGCGGGTGCACGGCCCGCTTCGGGGCCTCACCTCGCCGGCGGACTGGCCGTGACGGCGCAGGTCTGAGGCGTTGCCAGGGAAGGACCCGTAGTACCTTCTCCACCATTTCCTGCAACTGCGGGCCCCTGCACCCCTCAGCTGCAGTGTTGCCCTTAGAAAGGGAAGACTCACTAACCGGGCAAATGTTGATCCCCCCGCCCACTCACCCCTACAATCAGACGGCAGCACGCAGGGGCGTCGGGCATGACCTGCATGCCGCGTCGGGCAGGATGAGCCGGGCAGCGGAAGATGGAGGTGCTGCTGCCGTCGCGGCCACTGAAGGCGAAGGAGACAGCCGAGTGTGCATCTAGAGCCGAAGAGCAGCCTGAGGAGACAGGCGGCGGGCTGGGCCGTGTTTCTTTGGGCCGGTCCACCGGGTCCGCATGGGTCCACACAGGTCCACATGGGTCCGCACAGATCCACATGGGTCCGCACAGGTCCACATGGGTCCACACAGGTCCACCAGGTCCGCATGGGTCCGCACAGGTCCACCAGGTCCGCATGGGTCCGCACAGGTCCACCAGGTCCGCATGGGTCCACATAGGTCCACACGGGTCCGCACAGGTCCACCGGGTCCGCACGGGTCCGCACAGGTCCACCGGGTCCACATGGGTCCGCACGGGTCCACCGGGTCCGCATGGGTCCACACGGGTCCACCGGGTCCGCATGGGTCCACACAGGCCCACCGGGTCCGCATGGGTCCACAGGTCCACCATGTCCGCACAGGTCCACCCGGTCCGCACAGGTCCACCGGGTCCGCACAGGTCCACCGGGTCCGCTTGGGTCCACACAGGCCCACCGGGTCCGCATGGGTCCACACAGGTCCGCATGGGTCCGCACAGGTCCGCACGGGTCCGCACGGGTCCACCGGGTTCGCACGGGTCCACCGGGTCCGCATGGGTCCGCACAGGTCCACCGGGTCCGCACACGCACACAGAGCCGAGGTTCTGACCCTTTCCCACCAGGAGCAGAGTTTCCGCTCAAATGAGCCGGGGAATTGCAAAATGGAACCCTAACTGCCTCCCCAAGGAACCTTGGCGTCTCTCCGTCATCATCTCTTTAAAATGCAAAGTTTGGTGCCTCTTTACCCTCCTTCGGGCTCTGCATGCTCTAAGGCGCCAGCTGCTGCAGGAGGCGCGCCAGGCTGCCGTGCTCGCGTTCAGCGCACTGCAAAGTCACCGTGAGCAGGACCTCCGGCAGGCAGGCCCAGGATTAATTATCACTCAGAAAGCCAGCACACAGCCCTTGTCATCAGGATAATGAGATCACTGCCACCTAAGCACTCCACGAGCGTGGCCAGGCCGCTGTTGAGTTCCTGCTGAATAAACTGAGAAAAAAATATTGCCATTTACTCTCCAAGGAAATTCATTGTTTCGTGCAACCACTATATATATTTTTTTTTTGGTTGAAGAGGTCAGCGCAGTATCCAGAGATACGCGAGTGGCTCAGAGTTGGCTGCTAAAGATGGATGTGAGGCCCCTTCTCTTCCTGCTCTTAGCTATTATGTGCCGTCGCATGAGAGTATTAAGTCTGTATTTTGGAGGAGAGCCGCTGAGCCTTGAGAGAGTGCGTTACTAGACGGCACAGCCAGAGGCTGGTGCGGCCCCCAGCACGCCCTGGGAGTTGTGCTGAGTTCAGATGCGGGAGCAAACTGGCCTATGAGACACTGGGCCGTAAATACCCACCTTTAGGAGCCCCTTGGGACAGCCCTGCTAAAGCCAGAAGTGAGATGGCTCATGACTCAAGCCCACAGCTGAAACGTAGCTGTCGCCCCGAGTAGCAGTTTGCCGCCTGAGACCTGAGAATGCAAATCGCCTCTGGCCGCTGCTCGCCGCGTTCAGAGTCTGTGCGCACACGGGTAACGGATGAAGTTTTCAAAAATAGTGTTTTCATGCATTTTTTAAATTTTTTGGTATTGATTTCAGAGAGGAAGGGAGAGGGAGGGAGAGAGAGAGCAACATCAGTGATGAGAGAGAATCATGGATCGCCTGCCTCCTGCACGCCCCACTCTGGGGATCGAGCCTGCAGCCCGGGCAGGTGCCCTGAGCGGGAATCAGAACCTGACCTGCTGGTTCAGAGGTCGACGCTCAGTCACTGAGCCACGCCGGCCGGGCGAAAACGGCTTTTAACAAGGTCCCGACTCGAGGCTGCGGGTCTCCGCACGTAGGCCTCCTTGCTGAGCAGCTCCTGTGTTTTCTTGTTTAAAGAGCCACCGTACTTCACCGCTGAGCCCGCGAGTCAGATTGTGGTGGAAGTGGAGGAGACCGTGGACATGGCGTGTGAAGCCATGGGTGAGTGTGGGGGCTGCTGAGCGGCCGTGATGTGGAGGGACCCATGGCGTTCTCCAGGGCAGAGTCGTCATCATTGGAGGGACACATGCAATGTCAGAAACAGGGACTGTGGAGAACCCAGGGGCTGTGCATGTGACCGTGGGCAGGTGTTTGAACTTGGGGAGGTGTTTGATCTTGGGGAGGTGTTTGACCTTGGGCAGGTGTTTGACCTTGGGCAGGTGTTTGACCCCAGGAAGGTGTTTGACCCTGGGGAGGTGTTTGACCTTGGGGAGGTGTTTGACCATGGGCAGGTCTTTGACCTTGGGCAGGTGTTTGACCCCAGGAAGGTGTTTGACCCTGGGGAGGTGTTTGACCTTGGGGAGGTGTTTGACCTTGGGCAGGTGTTTGACCTTGGGCAGGTGTTTGACCCCAGGAAGGTGTTTGACCCTGGGGAGGTGTTTGACCTTGGGGAGGTGTTTGACCTTGGGCAGGTGTTTGACCTTGGGCAGGTGTTTGACCCCAGGAAGGTGTTTGACCCTGGGGAGGTGTTTGACCTTGGGGAGGTGTTTGACCTTGGGAAGGTGTTTGCCCTTGGGCAGGTGTTTGACCTTGGGGAGGTGTTTGCCCTTGGGCAGGTGTTTGACCTTGGGGAGGTGTTTGACCTTGGGAAGGTGTTTGCCCTTGGGCAGGTATTTGACCTTGGGGAGGTGTTTGACCTTGGGCAGGTGTTTGACCCCTGGAAGGTGTTTGACCCCAGGAAGGTGTTTGATCCTGGGGAAGTAGTGACTTTGGGAAGGTATCTGACATCACCTGCAAAGCGGGGAAGGTGCTGTTTATACAAGGAAGCACAGGAGGCCTGGTGTAGGCTGTCCTCTCACTCCCACGGGCAGGAAGCTCGTTCTCATCCACAGGTGATGCGGACCCACAGCCACGTCGCTCTGCAGACAGAGAGATGCTGTCACTTCTCTGAACAGGACATCTTTGTGTTTCTGCTGTTTCAGCACTGGGTCGCCTTTTCCTGTTAGTCAGGCCCCGTGACTATTAGCCGTCGCTGCCGCCATTCCCCGCCCCCCGCAACGCAGGGAGCCACACTAACCCTGAGACGGGCTCTCTGGGCACGCGCTAACAAAGGCTGCGTCGGTGCTGGGGGGCGGTCAGGCAACGAGAGGGGCCTTCTGACATTACTGTCTGGCCCCTTAGGAGCAGGTCTTTCCTCCTGAGACTCGGAGGGGGCATTCCCAGACCTTTGTAAGTCGCTGGGGGATTGTCATCTCGCTGTTCACATGGACAGGGCCTGGGAGGCAAGGCCCAGCCACGTGCTCAGGGCCAGGCCCAGGCGACGCGGTGTGGTGCCTCCTGTAAAACCTTCGCCAGCGTCTGGCGTGAAGGGGCCGTCATTACATACCGGGCAGGTGACCCACCTGGGGCCACATGGAGGCGGGATGCAACCCGAATTCGTGAGCTCCACGGCGAGGGCTCTGCCAGGACCCCGGCTGCTCGCGAGAGCTGAGCCCAGGACGTGGAGCTAAGCCCTAAGAGCTGTGGGTACCCACACGTGATCTCATTTCTGAGAAGGATGGTGGCGTCCCTTGGCGCAGTACCGATGGCCAGTGAGGGTCAGCCGCAGTCTCCTCCTCGGTCACTGTGTCTGCGGCAGCCGGTCCTGCTGAGCAGCTCTGGTCTCAGCCCTGGTCCGCCGGGGAGGCCGGAGGCCGGGTGCAGGGCCCTGCTCCACTCCTGTCCCTCTGTCCCGCTCCCTGAGCCTGTGGAGGGGTGAGGGCGAAGAGGAACGCCGATCTTAGATGGAATTATGTCCCGTGCGGTGGTCGCACTGTCCCCTCTTGAGTACACCCAGCGTTGTCAGGCCGATGACTCTGAAAGGAAGCTATGCAGTTAGCATCTGCCGTGCGTGGGGGTAAGATTCTGCTTTTGACCTGAAATTGCCCCAAAAGAGAAGCCCTCCTCGCCCCTCCATGCCAACCGCCATCTCTCAATAAGTGACGATCGGCAGCGCTGCCCCTGACAAGGAAGCTCTTGACACGGCTTCTGCGGTGAACAGCGTGTGAAGTGCAGACATAAACACCTGTGAACAGGTTCTCCACGCGGCGCGGCCGCTGTGTAATTTGCCGCTTTCTTTTCATTCTGACGTCGACGATGCAGCAGGCGGCGCGGCTCCTTTCGGGGAGAGCTGCCTCGTGGAACCACCGTTATGAGGTTTCACACGAGTCGTTATGCTTTTACCATGAAATGGACTTTTTTAATTTCCTGGTTTAATAAAAAGTGACAGGAAACATAATTAAGGCAAAGAACAGGATCCGCGAATACATCATCTTGAAACGCTCCACGACGTTAACGTCATTTAGGAGAAGGAGCACCTTTTATTCCAGCGTCGGAAGCCGAGGGGCCTGAGTGTGCGTCCCCCGTGCCCCGCGTGCACGTGTTTTATCGAAGCTACGTGTCCCGCGAGGGAAACCGAGGCACGGGCCGCCGAGGTGTAGCAATAGCCCGGCTGCCCCTGCACTTCTCCTGGGGCCTCAGCAGGCGCTGTGCCCGCCCCAGCTCAGGACCGTGGTCTCGGGCTCGGGGCTGCTCTCGGGCAGCCTCTCCGGGTGCAGGCACGGGGTGTTGGAAGAGTCACGTTGGGGCTGGGTGTCCCCCCATTTCCCCGGTGCCCCGCTGGGTCCATCGCTTCATGTCAGGTGAGAAGAGGATCACCGGAAGAGCCTGATAAAACATCGCCGTTCCTGCCCGGCCAGCGTGGCTCAGTGGCTGAGAGTCGACCTATGAACCGGGAGGTCACAGTTCAATTCCCGGTCAGGGCACAGGCCCAGGTTGCGGGCTGGATCCCCAATGTGGAGTGTGCAGGAGGCAGCCGATCCGTGATTCTCTCTCATCACTGATGTTTCTCTCTCTCCCTCTGCCTTCCTCTCTGAAGTAAAAAAAAAAAACGTATTTAAAAAAAAAAAATACCGCCGTTCCTTCCTCCTGTAAGAGGTTCCCGAAATTTACTTTGTGATGCCTGTTTCTCGCCTCCACGCAGGGGCCCCGCTGCCCAGGCTGCGGTGGTACAAGGACGCCGTGCCGCTCGGCCAACTCCAGGACCCGCGCTACCGGCTGCTCCCAGGCGGCCTGCGCATCGAGCGGCTGCGCCCCCGCGACTCCGGGATCTTCCAGTGCTTTGCCAGCAACGAAGGGGGCGAGGTGCAGACCGCCACCTACCTGGACGTCACCAGTGAGTACCGGCCACCGGAGGCCGGAGCTTCCGGCCGGGGCCCCGGGTGGCACACTCAGGGAGGGGTCACGTCCGCTCGGCCCCGCAGGGTGATGGGCGGGGCTCGGTGCTGAGCCCATGGCTGTCCCAGGGGGCCGCCCTGCACTGAGCAGGGAGCGGGCACCCAGCACTGGAGCCTCCTGCTCCGAGAAGGAGGAAACCCACTTCTCTGGACGCTGAGTGAGCAGCTCGTTCCCACGCTTTTCCTGAGAGAATGTTTCCACTTTTTAAATACTCATTTTCTGTTGTAGTTTTATCGAACGATTATAGCTCTTTTGTGAGCGTCCTCTTTACCCCTTGGGCGGACATATTGGGCCCTCGGAAAGCTGGGACGACGGGAGCTTTTTGTTGTATCTGTGCTTCGCTCCTTAACCTCCCCCAGCTGAGATACTGTTCGCACACGAAGGAGGATTCTGTCCGACTCCCGTTCCTTCTCCGGGCCTGTCCGTCTTCCCCCCTAAGACAGTAGAGCCTGGTGACCAGGGAACCGTACGGGCATGCTTGTCCTTTCGGAGGGAAAATGCTGGTCCCTCGGGGAGAGCCGTTGGAGGAAGCGGGTGGATGCCGGTGCGTGCTGCCGGGGGAGCCCACAGAGGCGGCGGGAAGCTAAGATTGACGCGTGCGTTTCGACAAACTGGGCCACTTCCTTGCACCGTGCCCAGGGGTCAAGTGCGCTCCCTTGGAGTGCAGGAAAGGAAAACGCCTTCACACAGTAGAAATACCATGGGCACTTGGCCGGAAACCGGGTTTGATGCGTTCGAATGATTTTAAGCAGATGTGGCAGCAGCGGGCCAGGGTGGGACTGGCAGGGACTGGCACGCTTTCTAAAAGGGCAGACGGTAAGTCGGTGCAGCTTGGAGGGGCATGGTCTCAGTCACAGCGACTCAGCTCTGCTGGAGCAGGACAGCAGCACAGACAGCACAGAGCAGGTGGGCATGGCTGTGTTCCAATAAAGCTTTATTGATAAAAGCAGCACAGACAGCACAGAGCAGGTAGGCGTGGCTGTGTTCCAACAAAGCTTTATTGACAAAAGCAGCACAGACAGCACAGAGCAGGTGGGCGTGGCTGTGTTCCAACAAAGCTTTATTGACAAAAGCAGCACAGACAGCACAGAGCAGGTGGGCGTGGCTGTGTTTCAACAAAGTCTTTATTGATAAAAGGAGCACAGGCAGCATAGAATGGGTGGGTGTGCCTGTGCTTCAATAAAGCTTTATTGACAATAGCAGAAGAGACAGTACAGAGCAGGTGGGTGTTTCAATAAAGTTTTATTGACAAAAGCAGGCACGGGGCTGCATTCGGCCCCCGGGTTGTGGGGGCCAACCTTTTCTCTATTTAGAGACCTGGGAATCTCTACTTAATTTCTCAGCCTCAGTGTTGTCATCAAAATGGAATCAACTCAGCCCAATTCACAAGGTTCTTGCAAAGATTAGATTGGAAATTTAAATGAACGTGCTGCATACACTGGTTACCATGATAACTGGAGAGTGGACAGATAAATGATTATGATTTATAAGTGTAGAGTGTAGCAAAAGGGGCTTTTTTTCAAATTAAAACCTTTAATGATGAAAATACAATGTAGCACAATCAATATTGGTGTGTTCGTTTAACAAACACAACTGAGCATGAGTGTCCCGCCCTCCGGGTCCCTCGGGCCTGGGGACAGCCGTGAGGAGGCGGGTTCCCTGCAGGCTGCCAGCAGGATTGGCAGCTCCGGGAGGGCGTCGGCCAGGTGCAGGCACCCCTCGCGGGTTCCGGATGTAGCACTAGTGACCCAGCGCTCAAGCCTGTGGAAATCCCCGTGGACAGCCCCCTCAGGGGACCAGCCTGAGCCTGTCCCTGTCACCTCCTCACGTAGATGTCGCACCAGCCTTCACTCAGCTTCCGGCAGACACCACGGTCACGGACGGGATGACGGCCACGCTGAGGTGCGAGGTGTCCGGGGCGCCCAGACCCGCCATCACCTGGAGGAGAGGTAGGCCGTGGGGATTCACACGGACCCGCCTCGCTGGGGGACGGAACTCCCAGGAGGGTTCTCAGCTCCGAGGCTCAGCCTGTGCGCAGGCCCAGCTGGCGGCGGGGATCTGGGAGGCCAAAGGTGACGGGGGCGGGCCCCCTGTTGGTCATATGCTTTCTCTCACTCGAGCGAGGTGGGCTCACAGCGCATGAGAACGTTTCCAATGCGCACAGGCGTAGAGACGGCTCAGGACAGGCTCAGAGGGACAGGGCAGGGAGTCCTCACGCGCTCCTGTGAATAGCGCTGGAGGACCTGCTGTGGCTGCGTCTGTGTAAAGGTTCCCCGTGGTTCTGGCGTCTCCTTGACTTGCTTCTTGGTTGTGGCCTGAGCGTGGCCCTCCCTGGAGCCCCGGTCCGACGCGCCTGTCTTCTCTCCGGTCTCAGGAAGCCACGTGCTGGCCAGCGGCTCCGTGCGGATTCCCCGGTTCATGCTGCTGGAATCTGGGGGCCTGCAGATCAGCCCCGTCTCCATCCAAGATGCCGGCACCTACACCTGCTACGCAGCCAACACGGAGGGGTCCCTGAACGCGTCGGCCACGCTCACCGTGTGGAGTAAGGACCCAGCCCCGCGGGCTCCGCCTCGGCCCTGGTCTCACCGTCGAGTGCTCTGCTCAGGGTCCTCCCGATGTCCGGACTCCGGTTCACCCGGAGAGGAGGATTGTCACAGCTAATTTCTAGGAACCTGTTCAGTAACTAACGTGTCCGTTTAACAGTTAGAAAGTGTGTTCCCAGATCTAAAGGGGGTTTCGGGAGAGGAGAGATGGACTTTTCAAGTCGGTGCAGTTGGGATATTGTCCCCAAGTGGCTCCCATAGCGAACGGGCAGGTTATGCAAGGAAACCGAATGGAGAATTAAAATCCCAGAGGGGATTTTTTTTCTGTCATCATGGTAACCAACTCGAACACTCCTGGCATGTGAACCATGCATGCTCCCTAGACCCGCGAGAGAGAGAGAGAGAGAGAGAGAGAGAGAGAGAGTGAGGTTTGTTTCTCCGACGTTTGACTCTTCTTATTTTATCTATAACTCGCGTTTCTGAAATGCAGAAGTTGTTTTCCGGAGCATAAGGGTTGGCTTAGCGAGCATTCCCACCCCACCCCCGTAGCCTCGCTCACCGGTGAGGGTCCCCGTCTCCCTGCGGCCGTATCCACGTCGCTAAAATAGCGCTGGTCACAGAAGCAGGACGAGCCGCTTCATCTGTGCTCGCTAACAGCTTCCCTGGCGGTCTGTGCGGAGGGAAACGCTAACTGGCGTGAGGGAGCCGCCTGTCGCCACGCCGCCCTTCAGGAAAAGCCGCCTAGGTTCTGCTTCAGGCCCGGGGGGTGCCTCCCTCCCTCGGCGTCCACACTGGTAAACGGCCTTCCCAACGTGCCAGGAGCCCTAAGAACACTGCCTTCCAGTCACCCCACCATTGTCGGTGCCGACGAGGGGGTTGTTCCTTTCGGTGTTCGCCTCCTGATTCATCGTTGTCCCTAAAATTAGCCTTCTCTTCGCACACGGACGTCTGCACGTCGCTGGGTCACGCGCCAGGCAGTTGTGTGGCTCTGCTAAGATCCAGGGTCAGAACAGCAGTGGACGCGGGAGCCACAGCGGCTGCGGGCGCCCTCCCCACGTGCCCACGGCTCTGTGCAACCGTAGCACCGGCAGCCCGCCCCGCCCCCCCGGAAACGCATGCTCAGAGATGCCTCCCGCACAGCCGCTGCTGCCCTGAACCCAGCGTGTGACCCCCAAGTTCGGGCTGTGCACGTGGCTGTCACCCGGGCTCCGCTGTGGCGGCTGCTGGTCTGGGCAGGGTCCAGGCCTGCCCTTGGCCCGAGGCCACTCCAGCTCCGTGGCACCGGCAGCCTGGCGTTCCTGAGCATCACTGTCCCAAGAACTGGGTGTGACACCACAGCACTCACAGACTGCTGTGAGGACTGAGTGACACGGCGTAATGCATGAAGGCGCTTTGCAAGTCCTGGGTGCTGTGCGGCCGGCAGCAGTCCCGGGCGCCGATTATCTTGGGGAAATGGATGCTTCCCTGGGAGTGGGAGCGGATGACCTGATACACATTGCAGCCGGCCTTCCCCTCTCGCTTCTTCGGAGCCTGGGCCCGCGGGGTGGCCTGGGCCCCCGGGGTGGCCTGGGCCCGCGGGGTGGCCTGGGCCCTCGGGCTGGCCTGGGCCCTCGGGGTGGTCTGGGCCCTCGGGCTGGCCTGGGCCCCCGGGGTGGTCTGGGCCCCCGGGGTGGCCTGGGAGGGCGGCGGCCTGGCTCCCGGCTGCGTGGGAGGGCGTTTCAGTGCCCTGGGCGGCTTGCCGGGAGAAGAGGAAACTCGGTTTTGATGTCAGGTGCCCAGGGCACTGCCCAGAGGGAGGAAGCGCTCACGCCTGTAACTCTGTCTGAGCTCTGACGTGTGTTTTCAGATCGAACGTCCATCGTCACGCCCCCTGAGGACCGCGTGGTGATCAAGGGGACCACGGCCACGCTGCGCTGCGGGGCCACGCACGACCCCCGCGTCTCCCTCCGGTAGGCAGCTCCTCCGTCCCCACGGGGGCGGGGGGGGGGGGTGTTCATACTCCGTGGGCTCGGGAAGGGAGGCTGAGACCAGAGGGAGAAGTCAGGGACTTTGATTTCAGCCGCAAGCCACGGCGCCATGCGGGGCGGCTCCTCCGTTAATCATGCAGATCCCGGCTGCCGCTCGGCCTTGCACGTCACTTAGGGGGCGGCGTCCGCCCCGGCTTCGGGGCAGTGCCCTTTGTGGGCGCAGATGAGGGGCCGCATGGGGGAGAGGGCCCCACAGTCTGTCGAGGTGACGGGCAGGGCGGGGAGGGCCGGGGCCTGGGCGGTCTGAAGGGGCTGCAGCGCCGTCCCCTTGGAGCTCAGGCCGGGAAGGTCATGACACCGTGTGGCGCAGCCGGCAGCGCGCGGCACAAGCTCAGGCCACCGTGGCCAGCCTCTTCCCGGACTCGGCGTTGCAGAATGGGTTTCACTGTCAGACGCAGGCTCGAGCCTAAGGCCTAACTCCGCACATCCTGGCATTCTCCCTCGGCCTGAGGCAGAGGCGTGCCATCAGCGATGGGGCCGGGCGGCCGGGCGATGCCCGCTTTCGGAAGCGCTCACCCCGCAGAGGGGCGTGGCCCGTGCGCACATGGGTTTAACTGCATTCAGAGATGGCCGGCTTCCCGCTCGTCTCTGGCGCATGTTTGGCAAACGGTGAACATGTGCATGCGTGCGCCCTGCTCTGCGTTCGGGAACTGGGGGCTCCGCCCTGGGGGTTAGACAGTCCTTGCCCCGGTGCAGGCAGCACTTGTCCTCGAGGCCCTTCCTGGGAATGAGAGGAGCCGTGCTCGTAGCGACAGGTGTGACAGGTGGGTGACACCCTCAGCGCTGCCTCGGAGGCAGGAAGAGACTCCCGCCTCCATCATGGTGCTCGCCAGCTGCGAGCCCGGCTTCGGGCTGCGTGGCACTCCCCCTGTGGTCAGTGTGCGTCATAGCGACCGGTTGTTCCACCATTCGGTCAATGTGCATGTTAGCCTTTTATTATATAGGACTGATGTCAGCGAGGAAGGGAGAGGGAGAGAGAGAGAGGAACATCAATGATGAGAGAGAATCATGGATCGGCTGCCTCCTGCACGCCCCACACTGGGGATCAAGCCACAACCTGGGCATGTGCCCTTGACTGGAATCGAACCTGGGACCCTTCAGTCTGCAGCTGATGTTCTATCCACGGAGCCAATGGCTTTTTTTGTTCCTTTTTATCATATAGCCACAGGGGATGGAATTCCCCTTTTTATCCTATAGCCACAGGGGATGGAATTCACCCTTTTTATCCTATAGCCACAGGGGAGGGAATTCACCCTTTTTATCCTATAGCCACAGGGGATGGAATTCCCCTTTTTATCCTATAGCCACAGGGGATGGAATTCCCCTTTTTATCCTATAGCCACGGGATGGAATTCACCCTTTTTATCGTATAGCCACAGGGGAGAGCATTCACCCTTTTTATCCTATAGCCACAGGGGATGGAATTCCCCTTTTTATCCTATAGCCACAGGGGAGAGAATTCCCCTTTTTATCCTATAGCCACAGGGGAGGGAATTCACCCTTTTTATCCTATAGCCACAGGGGATGGAATTCACCCTTTTTATCGTATAGCCACAGGGGAGAGCATTCACCCTTTTTATCCTATAGCCACAGGGGATGGAATTCCCCTTTTTATCCTATAGCCACAGGGGATGGAATTCCCCTTTTTATCCTATAGCCACGGGATGGAATTCACCCTTTTTATCGTATAGCCACAGGGGAGAGCATTCACCCTTTTTATCCTATAGCCACAGGGGATGGAATTCCCCTTTTTATCCTATAGCCACAGGGGAGAGAATTCCCCTTTTTATCCTATAGCCACAGGGGAGGGAATTCACCCTTTTTTTATCGTATAGCCACAGGGGAGAGAATTCCCCTTTTTATCCTATAGCCACAGGGGATGGAATTCACCCTTTTTATCGTATAGCCACAGGGGAGAGCATTCACCCTTTCAAAGAGCAGGTGAAGCGGTCGGTGCACCCAGGCCCCAGCGCGCCTCTTCACAGCGGAGGGGCCAGCGCCAGACCCCCCGCCTCTGACCGGGCTTGTGCTTGACCACAGCTACGTCTGGAGGAAGGACAACGTGGTGCTCGCCCCGCCCAGCAGCTCCCGGGTCCTGGTGGAGCAGGACGGGTCCCTGCTCATCAGCCAGACGTGGTCGGGCGACATCGGAGACTACACCTGTGAGATCACCTCCGAGGGCGGCAGCGACGCGCGGACGGCCCGGCTGGAGGTGATGTGAGTACCGTGTCCCCTCCCACCGGCTCTGAGGGTGGCTCCCGGAGGCCACGCACCCACCCAGCTGCCCTTCACCCACGTGCCGCCCTCCATGGCACTCCGCCGCGGCCAGGGCCGGGCCTCAGGCCTCACAGGTGCATCCGTAGGGGCTCCACCTCGTCCGGAGGGCTCGCTGACAGGTACTCGCCCACCCCGCGTCCTGTCCCCCAGCGGCTCTGCCGGGCGAGGTCCTGTCTGCCGTGGGCACTGAGTAACACGGCCACTTCCCACCGAGCGCCCAGCGGAGCTTCCAGGCGGCGGGAAGGCAGGGCCCCGGCCCGGAGGCGGACCTGGCAGCCAGCAGGGCGCGCGTCTCAGCCTCCGCGGCCAGCAGCACCTCCAGGAGCCCCTTGGAGATGGGGACTGGGTGACGGCCGTCCTCTGGTCGGGCCCGGCCCCGGGGTCCCGCTCCTCTCCTGCGAGACTGCCTCTGTTCACGCCAGGAGGCTGACACTTCATTTAGCGCATGGGTAGAAATGCCGTCCGCACAGCCGTTCCCCGAGCTCACACGTAAAGGGAAAACCTGCGGGTGAAGAAGCAGAGCGGGGCGGGCACGGGAGAGGTCTGGGCGCGGCGGCCAGCTCTGGGCCCCACTGCGTCCGGGGAGCGGGCAGGCCGGCCCCGAGGGAGGGCAGTGCGAGAGGCTTGCCCGCTGGACTCACCCACCCAGCCAGGGCCCTCTAGACCAGCGGTCGGCAAACTGCGGCTCGCGAGCCACATGAGGCTCACAAGCCGTGGTTTGCCGCTCTGTTGACTAATGAGTTTGCCGACCACTGCGTAAGGCATTACCCTTACCCAGAAGTTTTGACTTCAGGTTAAAGACATCAGTACATAATTAAAATGCTTTTTAAGTGTTTTTCCCGACGGCAGTGATCGGCAAACTCATTAGTCAACAGAGCGGCAAACCGTGGCTCGTGAGCCACATGTGGCTCGCGAGCCGCAGTTTGCCGACCACTGCTCTAGACAAAGCTCACTCCCCGGACGCAGAACCTGAGCAGTGAGCACAGGCCATGCCCCAATGGTCTGTGAATCCTGGGACCAGGCCGAGGGGATTATCAGTGAGAGACAGGCTTGAGCTCAGACACTGGGATGAGTGAGCAACTGCAGCCCTGCTGGCCCTGCTGCAGGGACAGG
Source organism: Corynorhinus townsendii (assembly GCA_026230045.1). Classification (NCBI taxonomy): domain Eukaryota; kingdom Metazoa; phylum Chordata; class Mammalia; order Chiroptera; family Vespertilionidae; genus Corynorhinus; species Corynorhinus townsendii. The sequence goes on along the minus strand of JAPDVU010000006.1, from coordinate 170,439,290 downwards.
TGAGGCTGTGCGGGGCCCAGGTGAGGGGGTGAGGCTGTGCGGGGCCCGGGGTGAGGGGGTGAGGCTCTGCGGGAACCGGGGTGAGGGGGTGAGGCTGTGCGGGTACCGGGGTGAGCGGGTGAGGCTGTGCGGGAACCAGGGTGAGGCTGTGCAGGGCCCAGGTGAGGGGGTGAGGCTGTACAGGAACCAGGGTGAGGGGGTGAGGCTGTGCAGGAACCAGGGTGAGGGGGTGAGGCTGTGCGGGGCCCAGGTGAGGGGGGGAGGCTGTGCGGACACCGGGGTGAGGGGGTGAGGCTGTGCGGGAACCGGGTGAGGGGGTGAGGCTGTGGAGCGGCCCCGGTGCCTCCAGAACCTGAACTGGCCCCGCACGCCCACTACCTGCAGGGTCTCGTCCAGGACGACCACCCCATGTTCTCTGTAGAGGCTCCTCTTTGGGGGCAAAGGTCACCCTAGTCAGCAGGGAAGCAGCAGGAGCCTCAGCCCCAGAGGCTGAGGGGGGCTTGGTGCGGCGGCCACAGCTGTGTGCAGGTGACCCCCAGTTCTGTGCCCTGGCTCTCCATCCTCCTGTGCCCTTGCCCCCACTCAGGTGCCTCTGCGGTTTCTGCCCATGGCCTGTCCTCTGCCGTCTCAACCCGGAGGAGCTGCCCCTCAGGCTCCAGGATGCACACTGGGCCGCCGGGGTCTTCATGGGCTCCCGGGTCACACGGAGGAAGCACTGTGTTCACGCTCCCAGCTGAAGTGGGAGCACTGGGTGCACAGCTCCGCCTTCCAGTGCCTGCCAGTGTCTGGCGGTGGTGTCTGGGATGCCTGGCGGTGTCTGGTGGTGCCTGGCGATGTCTAGGAGTGTCTGGAGGTGTCTAGGAGTGTCTGGTGGTATCTGGGGATGCCTGGCGGTGTCTGGCGGTGGTGTCTGGGGGTACCTGGCAGTGTCTGGTGGTGCCTGGTGGTGTCTGGTTGTGCCTGGCTGTGTCTGGTGGTGCCTGGCGGTGTCTGGGGATGCCTGGCGGTGTCTGGCGGTGGTGTCTGGGGATGCCTGGCAGTGTCTGGTGGTGGTATCTGGGGATGCCTGGCAGTGTCTGGGGGTACCTGGCTGTGTCTGGTGGTGCCTGGTGGTGTCTGGGGATGCCTGGTGGTGTCTGGGGGTACCTGGCAGGGTCTGGGGATGCCTGGCAGTATCTGGGGGTGAATGTGTCCTGCAGACACTCAATAGATGCGAGTGGCTGGTTGAGTGCATGAATGAATGAATGTGTATCACTGGCCGTTGGTGACCTGCCTCCCAATTTCACTCACACCCTTCATCCCCTTCGATGCCCACACCCTGGGCTTCTCCCCGGGAACTAACGCAGGCTCAGCCCACACAGCCATGAGCCTGGGCACCCAGCGCCACCCGCTTCCGCTCCGGCCCTGCGTCTCTCCCCTCCCGTCCACAGCTCGTGTCGAGGATTTTTAAATGCTGATCACATTGCAATTCAGGCCACACGGTAAACCCCCTTTGAGGACCCTCACATCACGGGTCCCTGGTGCCGAGTGAGTCACGCGAGCGTTTCCCACGCCTCTGTCCACGGGCGCCGCCCTGCACGCGTCTGACACACGCCTTCTTCTCTCTCACCCCGCGGTGTACGTGCTGCTGATGCACGTGTCTTCCCAGCTATGCGCTCCTTTGCTTTCCTTGAAGTAAAATACATTTTCCAGCCAATGTTGCCGAATCTCTAGAATAATAGGCTCCCTGTAATGGGAGCTAGAGAAACATTTGCCGGTCTGTGATGCGACCCACGCGGCACCGGCTCCGGGGCTGTCTGAAGAGGCTGCGCGAACTGTCGTTAGCGTCCCGAGCTGCTCCCGATCGGGATGGATGGGGAGCCGCAGGTTACAGTGCGCGTCTGCGACCCGCACGGGCCCTGACTCACGCCCCCGAGATGCCAGCGGTGATGACAGTCATCAAGCTCATGATTGCAGGCGTCGGCGCTCCGAGCTTCCCAATCGAGCGCAGCCGCGTTTCCGTGATTTACTCCGATGGCAACAGAAAGAGAAAAGGGAACACCCCCCGTCGCATCGCAGAAGGCACTGAGAGGCACTTGCGGCCAAGTAGCGCCCTCCACGCCTGACAGGCCTCCGCGCCACTTGAGGTCGCGCTGCTTTGTGAACGCGGAGACGGGAGGTTAGACGTGGCTTTCACGCCGCCGTCCCCGTGAGAGCCTGGGCGGGTCCCTCACACTGGGGCACGATCCCCGCTTCCCAGCCTCGGTCTCCTGAGCCGGGAACTGGGCGCGCCATCCCGCTCCTGGGGCGCTGCTGTGAGGAGTGAATGACCCGGTGTTTGCAGCAGCGCCTGGAGCCTGGCTCAGGGCTGACCCGCAAGCCATCTGTCCCCCCCTCCCCCGTTATCTCTCCCTCCCCGCCCCTGCACACGTCACCCACTCTCCTCAGCAGCCCCCCTCCACCCTGGCCGGGAGGGCTCCCTCTCACCTGCTTGGGTTTGCTGTATTCATGGCCCCGTGACCAGCAGTCTGCTGCTGAGCCCGGCGCCAGGACAGGCCAGGGCTGGGCAGCACCCCCACTGATGGGTTGGGGGTGCTGCGGATGGGGGACCACAAGGAGGGCTCACCGGAGGGCCTGCCTCCTCCTCCCCTCCCACGAGGACAGGCTCTGCCATCCGGATGGTCCTGAGACGCGTCCGGGAAATCCACATCACAGGGTCAAGGGTCAAGGTGACACGCGGGCCCCGCCTGGGCGTGTCTCTCCTCGGAGCGGCTGAGGCCCGAAGGACGGAATGTCCGGGTGACGAGGGACCCGCAGAGCCGTGCCCAGCGCCCGAGGGACCGGCCCCGAGGCTCTGAGGGTCGGCTCATCGCTCGTCCATTTAAGACCCAGTTCGCTCAGAGACGCATCCCTGTGAACGGCTGCAGGGAAACCCGGTCAGGGGCCGTGAAGACGGGGAGGGAAGCTGCGGAAGACAGTTTGGCCACGGGCCCGTGGGTGCTTTCGCAGAAAAGTGCTTCTCGGGCCTTCGCCGCCCAGCAGCCCCGGCCGCCCCCTCTGCCAGTTGCTTTCCCGCTTCCCTCAAAACGCGGGGCTGCGCACCCTCCACGGCTGTTTGTCGTTGCTCGTCTGGCTGTCACTGTGGGCAGTGGGCTTGATGGCGACCCCCATCTCCTCCCCGTTACCCACTGACTCAGCCCTGGGCTTCGTCCCACTGTCCCTCCGCTCGGGCATTTGTCCCCTGTCTGCGTGTCCCCGGCTGTGAGTCCCTGCTCGCCTGTGTCCGTTCGAAGCTGCAGCGGAAAGCCGAGACGTGATCCGCTCCCGTCGGACGGAGGCTCTGAGTCGGACTGGAATGTATTAAGCCGCCGTTATCGGTTGGTTATTGACGCGCTGATGGAGACTCTCGACGCTTAATCCCCAGATAAGCGAAGCGTATCGCTGGCAGAAACCGTCCGTTTCCAAGGTGCATTAGCAAGCCTTCCGCCCAGACAGCCGGGTGAGAAGAAGCACGAGAGGCCAGAGAGGGCTCCGCGCGTGGAGGCGGGACCGGGGAAGATCCATGTCCTCGGGCCCTGAGTCCCGCGCCCGCACGTAAAAGCCACATTTTGCATCAGGCGTCGCCCCGGGCGTGGCCAAGCCGGGCAGTGGGATGTGCTGGGCAACGGGGGACAAGTGCTCCTGGCTTCTGATGCATGGCAGACGCCACGCGCTCCGCCTCCTGGAGCTAGGTGGGGCTGGCCCCGGTGACCTCGTGGGCGTAACCCAGGTGGCCCGGGGCAGGAGGAGCGGTGACCGTCCGTCACTCAGGAAAGCCCGGGGTTGGCAGTTCCCTCCCAGGAACCGGACGGGGACCAGCCAGGCCCCGCGTCACGGCACAGCGGGCCCGGAGCCAAGCTCACGCTGCGCGCGTCTTCAGGAGGCACCGCCTCAACGGCCTCGGTTCCGTTCCCGAGCGAAGCAACTCCCGGAGGACGTGGGGAGGGGAGAGCGGCACTTTCACCCGAACGCCCCTGTCGGGGTCCCTGGGGAGAAGCCAGAGGGGTGCGGCTGGTGGAGAACTCAAATGGAAAGAGCAGCTCCTTTTGAAAACATGTATGTCTGTATTGATGTCAGAGAGGAAGGGAGAGGGAGAGAGAGAGACATCCATGATGAGAGAGAGTCATTGATCCGCTGCCTCCTGCACGCCTCGCACGGGGGTCGCACCCACTACCCAGGCCCGTGCCCTGACCGGGAATCGAGCGAACCCTGTCCTCCTGGTTCATAGTTCGATGCTCAACCGCTGAGCCACACCAGCCGGCCCGCAGCCCCTCTTTGCACGGAAAGCCCATTCACAGCAAAGAGAAGGAGCCAGAGCCCGGCCCCGTTGCTTCTCTACGGAGCTCATTAACGTCGCATCCACGTGGGAAACGCCTGCCCGGCAGCGGTGCGCGTGGGAAGAGAGCTGCTCCTCGGGTCGCCGTGAGCTCGGCACTCCCCAAGGACAACGAGCGCACTTTCAAACTCACAAGGTCAAGTGTGACCGCGGCTTTCTGCGCTGACCCGTGCGGCCGGCTCCGCGGGAACTGACGCCTGAGGGAGACCAGGCCCCGTGAGCGGCTGGCACAGGTCGCACCGGGCGTCCGCTCTCTCCGGCATCCCTAGGCCACGAGGCGGGTCCTCTCCGGCCTTGGGAGACGTGGGGGGGTCGGGGTGGGGGGGGGCACGTAGCTCCCGACGGGAGGCGGCAGAGCGCCGTGGGAGAGCCGCGCCCGGCGTGGAAGCTCTGACCGCGAATCCCATGGACACCTTCGTCCCCCGTGTCTGCAGAACCCGCCTGCTTCCCCTTTATCGCCTCGCCCTGTGGTCCTCTCCCGCCGGTGCAGTCCCGTCCCCACCGCATTCGCCTCGCGGCGCTTCCCCAGGCCTCCCGCGTGCGGCAGGAGAGAGGGCGCAGGACACCACACTGGTCAGCCCCCGGCCCCCACGTCCTCGGAGAATGCGCGGGCGCATTTCGGCTGAAAACTCCCATTTCCTGGCCTTTCCCTGCGTGTCAGACGGCCTGCCTCTCACGCACAGCCTCCCGTGGTAAAAGGCGTGTGTGGCCGCTTGTTCAATGACATTCCGTGTGGAAGTGGCTCCTCCCGCCCAATCCAAATGGCAGTCATGGCCCCTTTAGTCCCATCAGGGGCCGGGGGCAAGCCGGGCTCGGAGAACATGCCGGGCGTGAGGGTGCGGGGCGGGTTTCCGAGGCGGGAGGTTGTGCGTGCTTGTGTGGGGCGTGTGTCACGTTCTCCCTCCCGGCATTGCACGCAGGACGGCGGGCGGCCGGCTCCTCGCTCTGACCTGTGTCCTCTCCTCTCTGGCCCTCGCCTCCCAGTGAGCTGCCGCACCCCCCGCAGAACCTGCTGGCCCGCCTGGACACCGCGCACAGCCACACGGTGCTGCTGAGCTGGGTCCGCCCCTTCGACGGCAACAGCGCAGTCCTGCGCTACGTGGTGGAGCTGTCGGAGAACAGTGAGTAGCGGCCGCGCGCTCCTCGGGTTCCCTAGGGCCTCTGTCCCTCACCCTCAGTCCTGCTCAGGCCCGCACGGCGCTTCACACAGCCGCCGGCAAACCCCGGCTCTGGGTTGGGAAAGGTCAGGGCGAAGGGGAGCCCGGTGGGGGCAGAGGAATAGCGGGGCCTCCTGTGAGCCGGGATCTGGGCTGCAGCCCCATGGAGCGGGGGAGGGGCGTGCACACAGGCTGCCCTGAGCGGTCCTGGGTTCGGTGTTGTCTCCGGGACGAACCCCAAAATGAGCTCCTCAGGCCTCCCCTTGGGCCGATGATGGGGAACCTCTCTGCGTGTGTGTGTCCTCGGGGGCCGCGTGCGGTCCACAGCGATGAGGAACCTCTCTGCGTGTGTGTGTCCTCGGGGGCCGCGTGCGCCCCACAGCGATGGGGAACCTCTCCGCGTGTGTCCTCGGGTGCCGCGTGCACCCCACAGCGATGGGGAACCTCTCCGCGTGTGTGTGTGTCCTCGGGGGCCGCGTGCACCCGGCGTCCCAGTGTCCAGTGGGCCCTTCCTCTCCTCTCGCCACAGCGACACCCCTCCCCATGCTCACTCCTGGCTCTCCTGCCGCCCTGGCGTCCTCCATCCCTTTGTGGGGGCCGCGCACAAGTCCCCATTGTTAAGAATAGACGACGGCTGGGCTTCGGCGGGAGGTCCAGGCACCGCCGGCCTCTCCAGATCTGCCTCCAGCCGCTCAGGCTTGGCTTTGCGCTCGGGCAACAAGGCGGCGCCCCACCCTGCACCCCCTGTGCTCACAGGCTTTCAGTGCCCAGCCTGGGCCTGCGGGACCTGCCCTCTCTCCCCCTTCCTTCCCCTCTCCCGCCCCCCCGCCCCGTGTCAGTGCCCGTCCATCGCCTCCTCTGGGGGCGCTGTCTCAACGTCCTGCTGGGCCTTCCTGGCACCATACCCAAGGAGGCCCTGGGGGCACCGAACACACGCAGGGCCCCAGCCCTGATGGAAACATCGGGAAGGAAACGGTAATGCCTCCAGCTCGAGTTTGCAGGACATTCCACGCCCTCACCCGGAAGACGGATGAATGAGATCCTCACTCGGTCTCAGAGCCGCGTTGCCCCGCTTCCGGGCTGTTGGGCGCTTTCCCGGGCGGCTGCCTTCCTCCGCGCCCTCCCCTGCTTCCCCTCACGGCCTCGGGGTTCCTGTCATTTATGAGGAGTGTGCTTTCCACTTGCTCTGTGCCTGACTTCCGTGTATAACTTTCCGGCAGCCGAAGTGTTTGAGTTTTATGTGCTCAAACCCACTGGTATTTTCCTTCATGACTTCTTTTATTGCTTTTCTGTGTGGCTGTTTCAGCACTACTGAGTACAGACTGCGTATAGAATACATCTTCCACGTTTTCTTCGCGCTGTTGTTCTTGGCTTTATTATTTTGTTTCTTCTAACCTCTCTTTGTTAAAGGTACTGGGGTGGGACATCGGTCGTCAACATAATCATCTAGGTTTCGGGTGTGGTCTCCTTGCCTTTATTTCTTTGAATATATTTTTATTGATCTCAGAGAGGAAGGGGGAGGGAGAGAGAAACATCCATGATGAGAGAGAGTCCTTGATCAGCCGCTTCCTGCACAGCCCCACGCTGGGGATGGAGCCCACAGCCCAGGCATGTGCCCTGACCGGGAATCAAACCGTGACCTCCTGGTACGTAGGTCAACATTCAACCACTGAGCCACGCCGGCCTGCTTGCCTTTAATTAATGCTTGAAGCAGTGACCATTGGCCTCTCGTTCACCTGGCACTCAGGTGTGCCGAGTGCCGACACGGGCCGTGCTCTTTTCCCACGGCCTCCCCGCCCACGGCGCTCACGGAACCGTCTGTGTGCTCTGGCTGGTTCTGTCGCTATGTGTAGAGAGGACCTGTCTATACAACAGTCCGTTTGGGGCTCATCCGATTCATCCTCTGCTTTTCGCCAGTGTTAGAGCGTTTTCCTTGGTTGGGTCCCAACACCCGTTGTCACCGCTGATGAGTGAGCCCCCTCACCGTCCGGGGTTGTGTGACTTCTGGCCGCCCGTCGCTCCTTTCCGGAGAGAACTGGAGTTCTCCGTACAGTCTCACAGCCAGCCTGCTGGCGGGTTGGGCCTTGTGAAACAGCCCGTGATGCGGTTCTGAGCACGGACTTCCTGGGCGTCCTGTCTTCTCCAGAGACCGAGGCTCCCGCGCTGGGGAAAGGTGCCCTCGGGCTTCCTGGCGCGTGACCAGGATTTGCTCCCACGCCCCTGCTGGCCAGGCGTGCGCGGGGGCTCCGGGGAGCACGGCTGCTCAGGCCTCTGTCTTCCCTTCGGCCGCTCCCCGGCGCGCGTGACTCTCATCGCGAGTGTTCATCGATGCCCCGAGCTTTCCAGGGGGACGATCACGTCTTCTCTAAGCGATAAAAGGTGCTGTTTTCTGTTTGTTTTCATAACTTGCTGGGCTGCTCGGAATCGTCTTACAATAATCAGTATGGCCGCGTCCCCTGCTGTTCATTCTCTGCCTCCGTGGAAGGCCTGCTAGGGCCTTACTGTTCTGTATGGTGTTGCTGGGAGGGAGGGGGAGGGAGGGAAGCAGAGGAACCTCGCTGTGAGAGAGACACATCAATTGCTTGCCTCCCACAGGAAGGCCCCGCCGGGGCCAGGGACCAAACCGCAAAGTCTTCTGAAATGAACCACACACTTTGTTTAGCGATAGCCTCCTGGTTACGCGGGAGCGCCCTCGGCCCGCCTGCAGCTCACCGCTCCCGACTCGGTGGCGATGTGCCAGCCAGGGAGAGGACAGGCCGGGAGACCACCGCTGGGCTGGAGGCTGCGGGCAGGCCCCTGGGGAGATGGGTGGGGACAGGCCGCTCCTGCCTCTGAGCCTGGATGGACCTGACAGAGCGCAAGCCGTGGAGGGCAGGTTCCTGTGGACACAGGGCGCCCCCTCGTGCTGTGACCCCAAAAGGCCCCGGCTGTTGGCTGGAGAGTGGCGGGGACCGGTGCCGGTGCCCCGGGCGCGGCTGGACCTGCAGCCCGTGTGGCCATGTTCCTAGCAGCACGCGTTGTCAGGGCGCCGACGTCTAGCTCCTTCCCCTCTGGGCTTTCACACGGAACCTCACATGAGTGGCGTCTGCTCCCACTTAAAACCCACGCGGGGCAGGGGGGGTGCATGTCACAGCTGCCTACCGCTCTCGGCTGTGTCGTCGGCCCAGACCGGGGCTAAGGTGCAGGGTTTGGGGTTCTCTCCCCCTCGATCCCGGCCGGCAGACGATGGAGCAGTGTCTCCGTGTCCCCTGCGGGCCTGTCCCGTCCCCAGACTGACATGGTCATCGTGACCCCTCGCGCAGGACACAGGGTGCCCCCCATTCGCCCCCCTCATGTCCGCCCTGAGGCCGGGTCAGCTCCTGCAGAGAGGCCCCGCCAGCCACAGGGTAGGCCCATCCCCAGCCAGCGTCACGGTGTGTCTCCTGCCCGAGGCCGAGCCCGCGTTCGGGATCTGGGCGGTCCTCACGGCCGCTCTCGGGCCTCCTGCCCTTCTCGAAAGCAGACGGCTTCCCCAGCTCATTCCAGGGCGTCCTGGACGAAGTGACCAATGGCCCGGCCAAAGGATGCGTGAGCTCTGCGCACAAATCACGCCGGCCCGCAGGCCCCCGAAGCTCACAGGCCAGAGCCCCTTGGCCACAGAGTGGCTCCACACACCTGTGGGCACACCTGCAGGGCACACCTGTGGACACACTTGTAGGCACACCTGCGGGCACACCTGTGGGCACACCTGCAGGCACACCTGTGGGCACACCTGCGGGGCACACTTGTAGGCATACCTGTGGGCACACTTGTAGGCACACCTGTGGGCACACTTGTAGGCACACCTGTGGGCACACTTGTAGGCACACCTGTGGGCCACACTTGTAGGCACACCTGCGGGCACACCTGTGGGCACACTTGTGGGCACACCTGCGGGCACACTTGTGGGCACACCTGCGGGCACACTTGTGGGTACACCTGTGGGCACACTTATAGGCACACTTGTAGGCTTGTAGGCACACCTGTGGGCACTCTTATAGGCACACTTGTGGGTACAACTACGGGCACGCCTGTGGGCACAGCTGCGGGCACCTCTGTGGGCACAGCTGCGGCATGCCTGTGGACACACCTGCGGGCACACCTGTGGGCACACCTGCGGGCGCCGGGGAAAGACATTCCAGGCGGCTACGAACCTCACCGTGTCTCCAGCAAAGCCACTCATTGGTGGTGAGCGGCCCGCAGAGGCTGCAGACCCGCCCCTGTCTGCTCACGTCCCCTTTTGTTGAAACGCAATGGATGGAGTTTGTATTTGTCGCTGGGCGACACCTGTCACCCTTTTCTGGGAAGGGATCTGCGCCCTCCTGGGAGCTGGGTGAGCCCCTCTCTGTAGAGACACGGGCACGAGGCGCACGTGACCCGGCACCGCCACACCCACATCGCACAGAAAGCTGCTGTTGGCGGCGGCACGGGGTGGGGGACGCGGGACTCCGAGCGGGAAACCGCGGTCCAGGCCTGGCTCCTGGCTCGCTGGCCCCGGGGCCCTGAGCCTCAGCTTCCAGGTGGTTAAGTGGGTGCCACCCTGCACCCCGGGACTGCCGGCCTGGCGTGTGGGCCTGTTCACGGGGACACGGGCGGTCCGCGTGCTCTCCCTCACGTGCCCTCACACGGCGGGAACCTGCTTCTTCCAGACTCGCCGTGGAAGGTGCATCTGGCGGACATTGGCCCCGAGATGACAGGCGTGGCCGTGCGAGGCCTGACTCCCGCTCGCACCTACCAGTTCCGCGTGTGCGCCGTGAACCAGGTGGGCAAGGGCCAGTACAGCGCGGAGACGAGCAGGTGAGTGCCCGTCCCCGGTGGTGATGGGGCGGCTGGGCCTGACGGGGCGGGGAAGCACCGAGGAACGGGGGACGACCAGGCAACCAGCACGGCCTGGGCCACCCCGCACGGACGGCGTGGGAGGAACTGACAAAGACGGGGCGCACAGGGTGCCGAGCGGGCGGCCCATGGTGCTGAGCAGTGTCGGAGCCTCGGCGTCCCTGTGCACAGCAGCGGGCACATGCCACTAAGAGCCAGGGGTCCTCAAACTTTTTAAACAGGGGGCCAGTTCACTGTCCCTCAGACCGTTGGAGGGCCGGACTCTAAAAAAAACACTATGAACAAATTCCTATGCGCACTGCGGGCCCGGGACGAGTCGGCTGCTAAGCAGGACAGGCAGCGGCACCCGGCGGGCTGGATACATGTCCTCGGCGGGCCGCATGTGGCCCGCGGGCCGTAGTTTGAGGACCCCTGGAAGCGTTTAGCCCTGGCCGGTTTGGCTCAGCAGTTAGAGCATCGGCCCACAGACTAAAAGGGTCCCGGGTTCGATTCCGGTCAAGGGCACGTACCTCAGTTGTAGAATTGGTCCCCAGCGGGGAGGCACCCAATCACTGTGTCTCTCTCACATCAATGTCTCTCTCTCTCTCTCTCTCTCTCTCTCTCTCTCTGTCTCTCCCCCTCCCTTCCACTTTCTCAAAAAACCAGTGGGAAATACCCTCGGGTGCGGGTTCACGAAACAAAAACAGAGTTTGCAGCGTTTAGTGCCTGTGCCCATCCCGATGCCGCCCGGCGGGCACTGGGGCCACCGCCTTGAAGGGGAGCTGAAGGAGCCGCAGGGTCTCCGGGGGTGTCACCTCCCTCAGGGGTCTCGCCGCACGCCCGTCCCCGGGGTGCGGGCGGGAAGTGCCATCGTGCCGGGTCCGTGAGCCTCCCACGGCCTGCGCCCTCCGTGGGCGGGAGTCGGGAACGAGTGGAACAAGAGGAATGAAAATGCCCTTTCTCGAAACGTAGGAGTGGGACGTGCGAAGTGGGACAGAGCAGAGAAAACCATTGGAGGGGCCAGGCGCGGGCGGGCAGGCCATCTCGCTCAGGCTGTGAGGCTTTGAAAGAGCCCAGGGGGTTGTTCCGACAGCAGGGCCCTGTGCCTGTTGGTGCCCGCTAGCTGGTGCCCTACTATGTGGGGTTGTTCCGACAGCAGGGCCCTGTGCCTGCTGGTGCCCGCTAGCTGGTGCCCTACTATGTGGGGTTGTTCAGACAGAGCAGGGCCCTGTGCCTGCTGGTGCCCGCTAGCTGGTGCCCTACTATGTGGGGTTGTTCAGACAGAGCAGGGCCCTGTGCCTTCTGGTGCCCCCTAGCTGGTGCCCTACTATGTGGGGTTGTTCAGACAGAGCAGGGCCTATGCCTGCTGGTGCCCGCTAGCTGGTGCCCTACTATGTGGGGTTGTTCAGACAGAGCAGGGCCTGTGCCTGCTGGTGCCCCCTAGCTGGTGCCCTACTATGTGGGGTTGTTCAGACAGAGCAAGGCCCTGTGCCTTCTGGTGCCCCCTAGCTGGTGCCCTACTATGTGGGGTTGTTCAGACAGAGCAGGGCCTGTGCCTGCTGGTGCCCGCTAGCTGGTGCCCTACTATGTGGGGTTGTTCAGACAGAGCAGGGCCTGTGCCTGCTGGTGCCCGCTAGCTGGTGCCCTACTATGTGGGGTTGTTCCGACAGCAGGGCCCTATGCCTGCTGGTGCCCCCTAGCTGGTGCCCTACTATGTGGGGTTGTTCTGACAGAGCAGGGCCCTGTGCCTGCTGGTGCCCACTAGCTGGTGCCCTACTATGTAGGGTTGTTCAGACAGCAGGGCCCTGTGCCTGCTGGTGCCCGCTAGCTGGTGCCCTACTATGTGGGGTTGTTCCGACAGAGCAGGGCCCTGTGCCTGCTGGTGCCCGCTAGCTGGTGCCCGCTAGCTGGTGCCCTACTATGTGGGGTTGTCCAGACAGAGCAGGGCCCCTCTGCCTGCTGGTGCCCGCTAGCTGGTACCCTACTGTGTGGACCTGCTCAACTACTTCGGGCTCGGCCCTTCCGTGGGATCAGCTGTGTGTCTCGCGGTCTTGGTCGCCCGGTTTTGATAAACAGCCGGGCCAGGATCCAGCCAGACGGAGAGTGCACCGCGCGTCCTCTGAGCCTGGCGCTGACCTCTGCTTCCTCCCATCTCACTTTCAGGCTGATGTTGCCGGAAGAACCCCCCAGCGCGCCCCCAAAAAACATAGTGGCCAGTGGGCGCACGAACCAGTCCATCATGGTGCAATGGCAGCCGCCCCCCGAGACGGAGCACAACGGGGTGCTGCGTGGCTACGTCCTCAGGCAAGTGGCCGGGCTGGCGGGCGTCTGTCGCCGTGGAGGTGGGGTCTGGTGCGCCGAGGCTGCGAATGTGAACGTGGATAGGAGCCCAGCGGCGAGCCTCCAGGGAGTGGCGGGAGTGCGGCAAGCTGCGGAGGACGGGCACGCGGTAGCCCGGCAGAGCTGGTGTCCGTGTGTCCCGCTGGACTGTGTCCACACGGGACACCGGTGTCGGAGGTCGCATTTTGGGAAAAGCGGGCGGTGGAGGGGGGGCAGTATCGCTGGGGCACGGTGCACTCTTCATCGTAGATGCTTTCGTTCTGAGTTTCTGCCGGGGGCAGGAATCGCTGTCCGGCGTGACTTCTCATGCAGAACGCGGCAACTGATGGAATTGCAGGCATGCTGTTCAGCATGGCCAGGTTTTCTCGGGCTTCAAGGAAATGGTGAAGTCTAGCTTTTTACATGCAACCCCACCGCTTTTCAGGGTTGGGAGTGACATCAAAACACTTTGAAACGCAGGGCAGGCCACACTCACACACCTGCAGGCAGCGTGGCCCGGCGGGGCCCCTGCCTCGGAGGGGTGGGCAGGCCTGAGGGACGTGGGAGGACCTGCCGGTCGGTCGGGGCTGCGTGTGAGGGAGGGCCCCTCCTTCGCCAGAACCGCTAACTCAGAAACTGCCCCGACTGTGCTAATTACAGTCGCTTGTTGACACGAGTGAAGAGAAGAAAACAGCCTGATCAAAGGGCAATTACTAAATCCCTGCTGGTGGGCGGCCCCTCGGGGATGTGCGTGTCAATCTGGCTTGAACTCTGCCCCCTCACAGCCTGTGAGCAAGGGCGCAGGCGCCGTCCTCCCCTTCCCACGGCCCGCCCGGCCCTGCTGGGCAGAACCAGAAGGTACGGGGTGGCAGAGGCTCTGAGGTCAAGCCATTTCCCAGGTAAATGGAGGAAATGCAGGGCGTGCTGCCTCCTCAACTCCAGTATCTGCACGTGGAGGACAGTGCATCCGTGTGTATGTACGCAGTCACGCATTCGTCATTTCATACATGTCGATCTGTGTGCGGGGGTGCTTGCCTGTCACAGCCGTGTCCCTGTGATTCTCAAGTTCCTCCCCCAGCGTGTGAATTACCCTCAACACCGGCCAGACCACCGCTGCCTGAAGGTGCTTAAACGCAGCCGCCCTGGGGGTGCATGGGGCGGGGGGGAGGGCGGGTGGCAGGGAGGGGGAGGAGCTGCAGGGCAGGATTAGCCTGGCCTGCTCCACACCGCCCCCTCTGCTCCAGCTGCCCTTCCCATTCCAGAGGAGGGAAGGAGCCGCCATCTGCCCGCTGCCGGAGGGGCGCCGTGGCTCGGTTCCCGTCTGCTCGCCCTGCCCGCAGGCTGCAGTCTCCGGTTCCATCCTGCCCCGCGCCCTGTGCGGCCAGCGCGCTTGTCCTGCGCTCACCTGCTGATGAGAACAACGGGCCTGCGCCCTGGGCCTGGCCGCTGGCCCCCGCGGCTGCCTGGGTGGAGCAAGGGAGGAACACCATGGAGGCCCAGGCCGCAGTTAACAATGAAATCTCTCTGATGCCGAGGCCCCTCGGGCTGCACGTTCCTCTGTTGGCGGGATTACTGCCGTTCAAAGGTATTCGGCGCTGCAGCCAGCGGTCGGGGCTGGGAAGAGGGCATGTGCATCTGTGTAAGGCCACGTGCGTCTGCGGAAGGCCAGGCGCGTCTGCGGAAGAGCAGGTGCGTCTGCGGAAGAGCAGGCGCGTCTGTGAAAGAGCAGGTGCGTCTGTGGAAGAGCAGGTGCGTCTGCGGAAGAGCAGGTGCGTCTGTGGAAGGCCACGTGCGTCTGCGGAAGGCCAGGTGCGTCTGCGGAAGAGCAGGTGCGTCTGCGGAAGAGCAGGCGCGTCTGCGGAAGAGCAGGTGCGTCTGCGGAAGAGCAGGTGCGTCTGCGGAAGGCCAGGTGCGTCTGCGGAAGAGCAGGTGCGTCTGCGGAAGAGCAGGCGCGTCTGCGGAAGAGCAGGCGCGTCTGTGGAAGGCCAGGTGCGTCTGTGGAAGAGCAGACGCGTCTGTGGAAGAGCAGGCGCGTCTGTGGAAGGCCAGGGGTGTCTGTGGAAGGCCAGGCACGTCTGTGGAAGAGCAGGCACGTCTGTGGAAGAGCAGGCGCGTCTGTGGAAGAGCAGGCGCGTCTGTGGAAGAGCAGGCGCGTCTGTGGAAGAGCAGGCGCGTCTGTGGAAGAGCAGGCGCGTCTGTGGAAGGCCAGGGGCGTCTGTGGAAGACCAGGCGCGTCTGTGGAAGAGCAGGCGCGTCTGTGGAAGGCCAGGTGCGTCTGCGGAAGAGCAGGCGCGTCTGTGAAAGAGCAGGCGCGTCTGTGGAAGACCAGGCGCGTCTGTGGAAGAGCAGGCGCGTCTGTGGAAGACCAGGCGCGTCTGTGGAAGAGCAGGCGCGTCTGTGGAAGACCAGGCGCGTCTGTGGAAGACCAGGCGCGTCTGTGGAAGAGCAGGCGCGTCTGTGGAAGACCAGGCGCGTCTGTGGAAGAGCAGGCGCGTCTGTGGAAGAGCAGGCGAGTCTGCGGAAGAGCAGGTGCGTCTGTGGAAGAGCAGGCGCGTCTGTGGAAGAGCAGGCGAGTCTGCGGAAGAGCAGGCGCGTCTGTGGAAGAGCAGGCGCGTCTGCGGAAGAGCAGGTGCGTCTGCAGAAGAGCAGGCGCGTCTGTGGAGACCAGACAGCCCTGCCGTGAGGGCGCACTCACTGCCCAGGGCCTGCGATGTCAGCGTCTCCAGGATTGAAGACCGGGCCGAAGGGGATTTGCTCGGGAACATTCCCGAATCGTCCTGCGGCTTGCAAACCAGCTGTGTGTGCAGCGCGCACCCTCCAGGGCCCACGCCTCCTCGAGACCCGCCGAACCGCAGAGGAAATAAACCCCGTCAGGGGGCCGCGTGAGAAATAGTTAGGACGCGTGCGCAGCCATCAAATATTTATCGTAATGGGCAGGGAGCTCCTTTATGTGTACTTTGTAAATGCTCTCCTGCTATTTCCGCATAAAACTCATCTTGTCCCGTCAGAGACGGTCTCCCGGGCAGCGCCTCCCACCTTCAGAGGATGCCCTGTCCTCCTGCCGTTGGCCTCGCCTTCCCGGCGTCCCGTGGCTGGGGCAAAAGCACCAAGCCACGTTGAGGAAGGCCCGGCCTGTGCCACAGAGAGGTCACGGCCTGTGCCACAGAGAGGTCACGGCTGGGGCCACAGAGAGGTCACGGCCTGTGCCACAGAGAGGTCACGGCTGGGGCCGGGACACGGACTCTGCAGCTCATCCTGCACAGACGAGGGGAGAGGCCTGGAGACAGCGCAGACGGCTGAGGCCGCGTTTCTCAGAACTGCGCTCCCCCGCGTCCCAGGAGAGGCGCCTTCGGAGAGGAAGGCCCAGCCTGTGCAGGACCGTGGCTGTTGTGTGAGGGAGGCAGAACCAGGGCGCAGAGAGTGAAGGGGTGCTGAGGCCACCCAGCTCTTGCGTCTTCTTCCCACGGAGGCCCTGGAGCTCAGCTCTCTGCCTGCCCCTGGACGTGCATTATGGCGTCTGTGTGAGGTCCCCATGGGCGAGCTTCCTCGGCTATCGCCCGGAGTGCCACGGGGCTGTGCGTGGTCCTGGGCCACTTCACACACCAGGACACTTGAGTCCAGGTGGGTGGGAGCCTGTTCACCTTTTCTCAGACGGCCACCTAACAGTGCCGGTGCCGCCAGTGCCGCCGATGCCAGAAGGTCATCATGCCTTGTACGTGGGAGCTTCCAGGCCAGGGTCTGGCCCAGGGGCTCTCCCAGGCCTGTCCTCTCCCCTGTTGTCACTGCCGGGGGACCAGCGCCCCCCTAAGCCAGCTCCCCCGCGGAGAGCGCCTTCACTTGCTGGTGCCGGCGGTCCCCACGGTCAAGGGACGCGACTCAGGGGGCATAGGTCAGTGGGGCATGAAGCAAAAATGGGTTTGCCGCATTAGTCACAGGAGGGCCATGTCCTAGCACCATCCCCGGGCAGGGGCACAGAGCCTGGGGCCCCTTGCCGCCCCGTCAGGCAGGCCCCGCCGAGCATGGGGGGTGGGGGGCCTGGTGGTCATGGCGAGGGGACTCCTCAGGAGCCCTGGTTTCCACGAAGAACCGTCCTCAGTGCTGGGACACCTCCTCTGGGAGGGCTGTTCTGTGTCAGGGGCCTGGGTTTTGGAGTTCCTCCGTCACTCTGACGGCAGCGGCCTTGCTGGCCTGCTGGCCCGCCGGCCCGCCCCGGGGACAGCACAGGTCACCGGCCGGGACTGCGCAGCCTCGGAGCCTCTCTGTGTCAGGGCGGAGCCTGGAGACCCCGACCTGCCCGAGGCCCCACGGCTCCTGCTTCCCCA
Source organism: Corynorhinus townsendii (assembly GCA_026230045.1). NCBI lineage: Eukaryota > Metazoa > Chordata > Mammalia > Chiroptera > Vespertilionidae > Corynorhinus > Corynorhinus townsendii. Next base: position 170,422,305 of record JAPDVU010000006.1, on the reverse strand, counting down.
AAGCTGCGCCTCCTCCCTCCGCGGCTCCCTTCGCCGCCCCCCACCTCCCTCACAAAGCCAGGCGCCTCCCCCAGAGCCACTTCGCTCTCCGGAACTCTGATGCCTGGAAGCTGCACGGGGACTGGGGACCCCTGTCCACGCCCCTCACCTCCCCAGGGTGCCGATCACCTTCTCGAAATGGAGCCCCAGGAAAGGCTCACTGCCCGGAGCGGGGCTGTGGGCGCCGCGCCCTCCAGAGCAGACACTCCTAAGCCCAGAGGCGGCCTGTCCCCCTTTACAGTGAGTGAACGCAACTGTCGCCCGGCCGGCGTGGCTCAGGGGCTGAGCGTCGACCTACGAACCAGGAGGTCAGGGTTCGGTTTCGGTCAGGACACAGGCCCGGGTTTCAGGCTCCATCCCCCCAATGTGGGGCGTGCAGGAGGCAGCCGGTCCGTGATGCTTTCTCATCACGGGTGTTTCTCTCTCTCCCCCCTCCTCTCTGAGATCCATAAACATATATTCTAACGCAATAACAACAAAATGAACACGACTGTAAACCTCGGCCCTGGGCACCCGCAGAGCCTACTGCGCCCGCTCTCAGAGGCCCCGCGGCCGATGGGCACGCCCCGCGGTGGCTAGTGCGTTAGGAGCCGGACTCCTCTGAAAGTCCCGCGCTCTGGTTCTGGGGCTCCTAACTGGGGCCGGAGTGTGGCTGCTTCACGCTCCCGCCCGCCCCCCCCCCCCCCCCCCCCGCAGTCACCCACGCCCAGGACAGTCGCATCGGAAAAGCCAGACTCCTTAGCCGCTAACCCGGTTCCTAGGTGGGCTGTGTCTCACCCAGAGCTACGGGCGCGGTACGGCGAGACTCCAGCCGTGCCACAGGTGTGAATTCGGAGGTGGCGATGTCTGGGCTCCCCCCCCCCCTCCCCGGCCCCACCGCCGCTCCCTCACTTCCGCCCCCTCCGTCCGCGAGGAGCTGGGTGAGCGTCGCTGCGCTGCTGCGCGTCACCTCCCGTGTCTGTGCAGGTACCGCCTGGCCGGGCTGCCGGGGGAGCACCAGCAGCGCAACATCTCCAGCCCCGAGGTCAACTACTGCCTGGTGACCGAGCTCATCGTCTGGACGCAGTACGAGATCCAGGTGGCCGCCTACAACGCCGCCGGCCTGGGCGTCTTCAGCCGGGCGGTGGCCGAGTACACGCTCCAGGGAGGTAAGCCGGCCGCCGGCGCAGGGCCCGGGCGGGGGAGCGGGTTTGCAAGGCTTGGTCGGAGCAGCTGGAAACGGAAATGGAGGGTCCGGTGGCCCCCCCCCCCCCTTTAATGTAATCTCTCCATCTAGTCCCGGAGGTCGGCACCCGGGAGGGGCAGGCGCGTACTCACGGCCCTCTGGGCCGCCAGGACAGGCCGTGTCTGCACACACCGGGCCGGTCCCCGCGGTCGGCAGGTGCTGGCGCGGAGCAGGGTCTGTGCGTGGCCGGAGTCCCGTGTGAGCCTGTGAGTGCTGGAGGGGAATGAGTCCTCAGGAGTCTGTTTTCAGCGATGTGATAGGAGGAGGCATGAAATCGGAGCTGGTGCTCCTGTTTCCCGTTACACGAGCAAACGTCAGTGAAACTTCTCCCCCCAAAGCCAGGCGGCCGTCATGAAGCTGAGGCCTCACCCACCACGCGCCCGGCCCGGCCCGGCACCCTCGGCTCTTTACGGTCCAGCCCCACTGCCCTGGAGACCCCGGCTCAGCCCGGGAGGCCCCAGCTCAGCCCGGGAGACCCCGGCTCAGCCCGGGAGGCCCCAGCTCAGCCCGGGAGACCCCGGCTCAGCCCGGGAGGCCCCAGCTCAGCCCAGGAGACCCCGGCTCAGCCCGGGAGGCCCCAGCTCAGCCCGGGAGACCCCGGCTCAGCCCGGGAGGCCCCAGCTCAGCCCGGGAGACCCCAGTTCGGCCCAGGAGGTGCTAGGCGTGGGCCAACATGGCGCTCTCTGCCGGTGCCCTCGGTACTAAACAGACCCTCTATCGACGCAGCTGCGCGTGCCCGGCCGCCAAACCGTTGCCCGGGAGTCTAACCCCCGTCCGTGCCCTCTCCCCGCGCGCAGGTATGATTTCACCGGCTCAGACATTTTGACTGCTCCCGGGCCTCGACCTTTTTCACATAACTAGCTTTCTCACTGCCCACTCCTCTCCCCGAACCACGGCCGAGACCTAATGGTCCCTGAAGCCACACGCTGCTGTCGTCTTCCCTTATTCTCGGAGACCAGCGTCAACCCTCCCTAAAAATCAGGAGCCTTCGCTCCGCATTCCCGGTGCCGAGCGGGAACATCCGCCCCCTCGAGGCAGGCAGGCGCCGTCCCCCGCGAGCGGCCTCACGCACCACTGGAGAGGGAGGAGGCCGGGCGCCAGGCACGCGCGTGTCCGCCTCAGGCAGCCCGCGCAAGGCGAGCGCAGTGAGCCGGCAGACGCTCAGCGCCGAAGACGCTGTGAATGGCCCTGCGGCTGTGACCGGGACGCCGCGTCGACCCCGCGCGGTGGCGCCCACACAGGACGGAGCAGGCGGCCCCCGATGGAGACGGCATCGAGGCTGCAGAGTGGCCTTTACTCAGTTGGCATCTGGGACCATTGACGATTCAGAGCCACGAGTGACGGCGGTGTCAGGAAAAGGAACCCGTCGTGGGGACAGGCAGCGGGAGGGGAGCCGACAGTGGCGGCGGCTCCAGGGGGAAAAAGGGACAGTTTGGCTGGGAGGTGACGAGTCCCCAGCTCTGATGCTGCCGTGAGGAGGGTGAGGGCCCGTGGGTCTGGGTGTGCCCGGGACGTGGGTCTGGGTGTGCCCGGGACGTGGGTCTGGGTGTGCCCGGGACGTGGGTCTGGGTGTGCCCGGGACGTGGGTCTGGGTGTGCCCGGGACGTGGGTCTGGGTGGTGCTGTGCAGTATTCAAACAGCTTCACACCCGCTCCCTGTGTGTACCTGGCGACAACCTGTCAGGTGAGTGCAGGTGAGTCCACGAGCCACATGGAGGTGTCCAGACAGTGGCCTGGGCATGGAGACGGACAGTGGCCTGAGCATGGAGACGGGTGGGCCCAGCCCTCTCTCCCTCCCTCTCTCCCTCCCTCCCTCCCTCCCTCCAATGGCTGCAGTGTCTAAGAGAGAGCAGGGCAGTTTCTTTTGGAATTTACACGTAAGGTTCTGACTCAAGTATTGATGGCTGAGACTGCGTGGCTACCAAGTGACCGCACTGGACTCCTGGTCAGCAGGCTCTGGTGTCGGTGTGACTTCAGAGCAGGTTTCGGCCACATGGGGATGCCTGGCACCCCGACCGGGAGCCAGGGCGCAGAGCCCCCGGGCCAGCGGCTGGATGGTGGCTCCCGCTCCCCGCCTCCCTTTCTGCCCGAGGACAACCAACTCCCAGGTGTGAAATCGTGCGGGGCTGCCCCACGCGGCGCCTGCCGCGTGCCCGGAGCCTTCGCCATCCTCGCGTTGGGATGGGCAGAAACGGGAACCCACAGCTCCTGGGGCGCAGCCCAGCCCCTCCGCCCGCTGGGGTCTGTGGGGACACGAGCCGAGTGCGCTGCTGCGGCCGGAAAGCCCTGTGCGTGCCGCGTGTCCCGCGGCCCTTAGGGAGCCCGAGGCCGCGCCGCCCTGGAAACTGAGGCAGTCGTCAAATGCCGCGTGTCCGAGGGAGGGGCCTCCTGAGCTGAGCACACGCAGCCCATGGGACGCGTGGGAGCACGGCTCGGGGGTCCCTCAGGGACCACGGCCTGGAGGAGGCCTCGCTGTCCCCGCCTGCCCCCCCCCCCCCCCCCCGCACGCTCCAGCCCCGGGGGTGAGAGCGTGTTTATCTGGACTCGAATGGGCTCTAGGGACGTAGCTCCTCCCCGAAGGGGCTGGACGCCAGGAGAGCCTGCGGGGCCCACTCCCTCCCATTCGGTGGGCGTCCCTCGGTGGTGCCCAGAGGGCCGGCCGCGAGGGCAGGGGAGGGCCCCCGGGCGCCGCAGCCTCGCGCTCCCGGGCGGTTTGGGCCCAGAGGGGCTTTCTCCACGGGAGCTGAGCCCGTTTTCCTGCCTCAGGGCAGCACGTGGGCCGTGGAGCCCAGAGCAGCCTGATGCCTTCACAGCCCGTCCTCGCGCCCCATCTCCACGGAGAGAAGTGCGGGTCTGCCGCGGGCTCCTCACGCGCCCGGCCTGGACCCTGGCCGCAGGGACTGGGTGATGTGCACGGCCTCACCCGGACCTTCCACGCCCCCTCCCCCTCCCCCTCCCCGTTATCGCGGCCACCGATCCCAGCGACGGCATCTTATCAGCAGGGCCTCGTGGCCTTTCTGCCCCGCGTTCCAAAATGTGACACATCGGCCTGCGAATCGAGCGGCAAAACGCGAGCGCACGTCCAGCCGGAGCACTTCCCAGGGGCGCGAGGGAAGGTCCCTTCTGTCGCCTGAAACCCCAGCGGATCGGACCCGCCTGTCCAATTCCCCACCTGAGACGGAAGGCGCCCTCTGTGTTCTAGAGAATTCCGCTCCGGGAGCCGGGAAGCCGTGTGCCCTGAGTCCCCTGGAGGAGGCCCTGGGGTGTCGTTCCACCTGCCGATCGCCCGCTGTCCCTGGGCCTTTCTTCCTGCCCCCGGCTCGGCCGCTTCCCGTCGTGGACACGCGCTCCCGTGCGCTCAGGTTCGGGAGGGGCCGTGTCTGGGTCCGGAGTTCCCTTTTTGTTGCCGGCTGTTGGGCTCGTGCTGAAGCCACAGGAAGGAACACGTGGCCGTGGCGAGGGCAGATGAAGAGCCTGCGCGGGGAGCACGTGGGCATCGCCGTGGCAGCCGCCCTCCCCGCCGGCCGCGTGGACTGCGGGCTCCTCCCCGTCACACGTCCACTGAGGCAGGATGCCGGCTCCCCGAGGGGCCAGGACAGATGGCACTGGACATGGCCGTTGTGCGCACGCCCGGCTCTCGTGTCTTTGCGGTGTTATTCCTCGTTCCTCGTCCCGTAACAGGCCTTTTGTGCTGTGAGGATTTGTTCTGGTTTCAGAACATTACCTCCTGATGGGAGGGGAGCCTTTCCTCCTCCAGAGGAAACGGAGGAAGCATTTGGTTACCCACTTTCCGAAACATGAGCGCCGCTAACGTTCACTCGGGCTCGGAAAGGCGTCTGAAGAGCGGATCTCAGACGAGCAGATGAGGGGGGGACTGTGAGCTCCCGTCTCGTCCCCTCGCGGGACAGCCTCAACGGGACACACATGACATCGCACGAAGGTTTGTTTCTCCGCAATGACGTCCGTCTCTGGCCCATGTGTAACCCGTCGGAGGTGCCGCCTGCCCTGTGGTGTCTCCCACTCGCCACGCCACCAGCTCCCATCTCAGGGCGAGAGAAAGGGCCACTGCAGCCTCCCGTGTCCACACCTGCTTGTGGTTTCCTGTCGTGTCCTCGCGGGGCCGTGAGCGCTGGGAGCTCCCACCAGAGGGCCCACCCCTGGCGGTGAGAATGAGCCCGTGTCCAGGGGCATGGCTGTGTGGGACACGCTGGGTTCTGCCCGGGGCACCCATTACCTGGTGGGAATGGGGCTTTCTGCACAAGGAGAACCACAGAGCACACGGTCACCTTACCTTCGCGGCCTGTGGGGGATGGGAAGGTGCTGCTTTAAGTGCTGATTGTCACAGCCTGCCGTGGGGCTCGGTGGGTGAGCGTTGACCTACGAACCAGATCACAGTTCCTTTCCCAGTCAGGGTACCTGCCCGGGTTGCTAGCTCCATCCCTGTGGGGGCCATGCAGGAGGCAGCCGATCCATGATTCTCATCATGGATTTTTCTCTCACCCTCTCCCTTCCTCTCTCTGAAATCAATAAAAATATTTTTTAAATGCTAATTATCACAGAAAATGTCCCTGCGGCCTGATTCCTGATTCCAAGCCACAGGCAGACGGCTTCCTGCTCAGGCCTAGGGGACAAGCCTTCCGTGAACACTGGTCCGCCTGCTGAGCTCTGTCCTTGCTCAGAGGCTTAGGATCCTGTAACCGCCCGGCTGAGCCCTGTCCTCGCTCAGAGGCATAGGGTCCTGTTACCAACCGGCTAAGCCCCGTCCTTGCTCAGAGGCGTAGGGTCCTGTAACCGCCCGGCTGAGCCCCGTCCTTGCTCAGAGGCATAGGGTCCTGTAACCGCCCGGCTGAGCCCCGTCCTTGCTCAGAGGCATAGGGTCCTGTAACCGCCCGGCTGAGCCCCATCCTTGCTCAGAGGCGTGGGTCTTGTAACCGCCCGGCTGAGCCCCATCCTTGCTCAGAGGGGTAGGATCCTGTAACCGCCCGGCTGAGCCCCGTCCTTGCTCAGAGGCGTAGGGTCCTGTAACCGCCCGCTGAGCCCCGTCCTTGCTCAGAGGCCTAGGATCCTGTAACCACTATAGTTGAGCCCTTTCGGCCTCGAGGGCTCCAGTATAGGATGCATTGCAGGGAGCTGTGTCCTCTGACTGGGGCGGAGCCTCTGTGAGCTCTGATGGGGGGACCGCGAGGGCGGACGATTCTGGCATTTCCTGGGTAGTGAGGAGGGCTAGTCCCTGATAAGGTATGAGGTGTGGATCCAGATGGGGTTTTGCATATGGACAGCCATGCTTCCTAGCACCGTTGTTACAAAGGCATCCTTCCCCCGTAGCACGGCCTTTGTGCGCCAGCTGGTACACACGTGGGTGCTTTCTGGGCTGCTCCGTTGGCCCGCGTGTCTGTCTTTTCTGCAGTGACTATTTCATTTCTGCTGTAGATTTATAGTTCGTATTGACTTCATGGACTGACAGCTGTGCAGTTTCGTTCTTTTTCAGAATTGTTTTGTCTATTTAATGCCTTTACTTTCCCCTATAAATTTTAAAGTCAACTTACCAATCTCTAAAAGCTCCGAGCGACAGCGTTGGTGAGAGTGGCATTCGCACCGGAGATTGGTTTGGGGGGACCTGACGTCTTGGTTAGGTTGTGCCCCAATCCATTAGCTTGCTGTGACCTCCATTTGCTTGGGTCTTGCTCCTGTGATGGCTGTTTGAAGCATTTAGCATACAGCTCTGGCATGCAGTTGGTTAAATTTATGTCCGTTTCATGTTTTCGTTGGTATTTTAAATGGTATTGACTTTGTCGTTTTAATTTCCAGTTCTTCATTGCTCATGTTTAGAAATACAATTGACCTTTTTAAAAATAGTTTTCATTGATTTCAGAGAGGAAGGGAAAGGGAGAAAGAGATAGAAACATCAATGATGAGAGAGACTCATTGATCGGCTGCCTCCTGCACGTCCCCTACTGGGGATGGAGCCCACAACCCAGGCCTGCGCCCTGACCAGGAATCGAACCATGATCTCCTGGTTCATAGGTCACCGCTCAACCACTGAGCCACACCGGCCGGGCTACAATGGGCTTTTGACTCCCTGTTCTTCACGGACAATCGTACTGTGCGTATAGAAAGGGGCTTTTGGTTCTTATTTCTGTTGTTTCCTTGTCAGCCTTTCTGCCCGTTACTTCTTTTCCTCGCGCTGGCTTGCACTTCCAGGAAAGGAATAGTCAGAACATCTTGGCTTTGTCCCTGATCTTGCGGTGACAGCACCCCGTTCTTTTATCTTAACTGCAGGGTTGCCGAGGCTTTATCGGCCCCTTTATCAGGCAGGGTTCGTCATTTTCTACTTCGCCGGGAGAGTCTTGAAAAGTCAGTATTGGGTGTTAAGGTTCATCCAGCGCTTTTCCTAAATCTGTTAGGATGATCACGGTTTTTCCTTCACTCTGTTCACGTGGCCAATTGCCCTGATGGGTATTTGGCTGTAGAGCCCGCCTAGCATTTGTAAGAAGCCCTGCTTGGTCAGGATCAATTACGATGTGTACATATCGTAGAATTTGGTTCCCCGTGGTTTATTGGGCATTTTTGCACCTGTGTTCATGGGGGACACGGGTCCGCGGTGTTCTTGCCGGTTAGTGTCTTTTTCTGGTTTGGGTGAATTGCTTTTATTGTTCCTTCACGTGTTTGGTAGAACTCACCAGGGAAGCGTACGAGCTTGGAGTTTCTGTTGGGAGGTTTGAACTGCATATTCAGATATTTATTAGCTAGGGACACCTGAGGCTGTCCATTTCTTCCTGAGTAGATCTTGTAAGTGAGTCTCTTCAGGAACGTGTCCACTTCGTCTAAAGTGTTGAATTTCTGAACATAAAGATGCACGAAATGAACTCTCCTCGTGTACTGTCATGGGATGCGGATAGGTGTTCCCTGGTATCGGTGATGCTGGCCTTTTGTGGTTTCTCCTTTATTCCTGATCAGTCTGGCTCAAGGCTTATTTATGTTTTAAAAGAATCCGCTTTTGATTGTGTTGGTTTTCTCTATTATTTTTCTAATTTAATTTCATTTACTTATGCTCTTTTTTTTTTTTTTTTTACCATTCCCTTGGAATCAGCTTGTTTTGGGCTTAATTAACTGTTACACATTCTTAAGGTGGAATCTTAAATTATAAGGTAAACATTTAGACGCTATAAATTTCCCTCTCACACCTCTGCACCCCATAAATGTTGACATGTTGAGCTTTCATTTTCAGTAAATTGGAAGTGCTTTTTAATTTTCCACGTGACTTCCTCCTGTGCTCACGGTTATTTTGAAGTGCTTTGCTTCATTTCCAAATATTTAGGGACTTTCCACCATCTTCCTGTCATGAATTTCAAGTTTGATTCTTTGGGGGTCATGACACATGCGTTTGGGATCTGCATAATTTTTAACTTGGTCCGGTTTGTTTGGGGCCTAAGCTTTCTCTGTCTTGGTTACGTCCCACGTGCCCCGAGGAGAAGGCGTGTCCTGCCGTCGACGGGTGGATGTAAACACTGAGACCCCGTGGGCCAAGCTGCTCCGTGGTGCTGCGTGGCTCAGGTCTCCTGTCTCCGACTCGCTTTGTCTGTTTTTTCTAAGAGCGTCGACATTCCAACTGGCACGGTGGATGTTTCCGCCTTTCCTTTTCGTTTCTCGGTTTTGCCCCGGCATTTTGCGTTCTGCTGCGTACCGCGGGCAGGAGGTGCACTCGTCCTGGTGAACGGGTCCCGCCATCATGACGTAACCTCCCCTTCCTCCTCGGCTCCCCTCCTGGCAGGAAGTCTAGTTCTCCGCATGTTCACATAACCAGCCCAGACCGAGTCAGCGTGTGCGTGGATAGTGTTTCTGCATTCTTCTGCTTGTGAGCTATGTGTGTCTCCATGTTTCAAGTGGGATTCTTGTCGACGCCGCAGAGCTGGCTCTTGGTTCTCACCCAGCCGATAGCCTGCCCGCTGCTGGGACGTGCAGGCTGCCCTTCCCAAGTGCTCTCACCCCGCTGCCCCACACACACATCGACCCCGATGTTTGGCGTGGGAGGCACCCAGCGTGGCCGTCTGCTTCCTCCGCTGGTCTTCCCCTCCCGCCCCACAGCCACGCGCGCCATTGCTCCCCAGCACCAGGCTTTCCCGGAATCCCCGCCTCTGCTCACTGCCCTCTCCAGGGGAGCGCGCCTTTCTCGGGGCCTCCCTCCCCAGGCCTGCCCTTCCCCCAGGCCTGGGCCAGGCTGAGGTCTGAAGCCTCCCGCCCAGCGTGTGTGCGTGTGTGTGTGCAGTGTGTGTGTGCGTGCGCATGCAGTGTGTGTGTGCGAATGCAGTGTGTGCGTGCGCATGCAGTGTGTGTGTGTGCGTGTGCAGTGTGTGCGTGCAGTGTGTGTGTGTTAGTGTGCGTGCGTGCATGCAGTGCATGTGTGCGTGTGAGTGTGTGCGCAGTGTGTGCATGCAGTGTGCACGCGCTGTGTGTGAGTGTGTGTGTGCACGTGCAGTGCAGGCATGTGTGAGTGTGTGTGCAGTGTGTGTGAGTATGTGTGCATGCAGTGCATGTGTGTGTGTGCGCATGCAGTGCGTGTGTGTGCATGTGTGTGTGCAGTGCGTGCGTGTGTGCAGTGTGTGTTAGAATGCAGTGTGTGTGCAGTGTGTGTTTGCTCATGCAGTGCATGTGTGTGCAGTGTGTGCGTACATGCCGTATGTGTGAATGTGCGTGTGAAGTGTGCGTGTGTGTGTGTGTGTGTGCAGTGTGTGTGCAGTGTGTGTGCAGTGTGTGGTGTGCAGTGTATGTGAGTGTGTGTGTGCGGTGCAGTGTATTTGAGTGTGTGTGTGTTTGCGCATGTGCTGTGTGTGTGTGTGTGGTGCAGAGACTTGCCCTTTCGGCCGCATGAGGGTGTTCCCTGGACTGTGACTCCCTGGGGGCGGGCCTCCTGGGAGATGTATGATTGGGCTCCATCAAGGAAAGGAAGAGAGAGTGGAAATCGTAGGGGGGCCCGGCGACAGACAGACGCGTGGCCTCCGAGAGCATAAGCAGCCGCGCCCGTGGGGAGGGGTGTGATGCGTTTCATAGAAGGTCAGTGCAGGGAGCGTGGGCGCCTGCGGGGGGACGTCCACAGGAGCCGTGGCTGGTCTCGGGTCGGGGAAGGAAGAGAAGCCGGGAAAGCTGGGTGTGCTCTCACCTCGGGCCCCGGAAAGGCTCGCCGGGGACGGCGGTCCAGGCCCCTTTCCCGCCAACGCCTGAAGAAGGCGCCAGAGAAGGAGAAACGGCCCCTCCCTTCTCTCCATGGCGCCGGGTCCTCCCGGGCCGTTCGCCACGCGCCCGCTCTCCGCGCCGAGTGCCTGGGAGCCGGGCAGCGGCTAAGAGTGTTCCCATCTCTCCCCCTCCCGCGCCTCCTGCTGGTTTTGTGTCTCTGATGGCGATGCCTGGCACAGTGCCCACCGCGCCCCCCCAGAACGTGCAGGCGGAAGCGGTGAATTCCACGACCATCCGCTTCCTGTGGAACCCCCCGCCCCAGCAGTTCATCAACGGCATCAACCAGGGATACAAGGTACGCCCTCGCCCGGGGCCGTCTGGGGAGGCCCTGGCCTGGGGTCAGCGAGGAGGCTGCTGCCCCACCGGGGTCACGGGGTCACGGGGGTCCCCCAGGGCCTGGCACCAGCTGTGCTGCTCAGAACTCGGGCTGGCTTTCCGCAGGGGGTGCCAGACAGCACCGTGTCCCCTGAGAAAGGCCTCCCACGTAAACGTCCCCACGGGAGGGAGCCCGACCTCGCGGATTGGGATCGGGTTTGCAGGAACCCCTTCTTCCTGGGGGGGACACTGCCCGAGGAGCATGGCCCCGGGGCCACTGAGGGACATTTCTATCAGGTGAGGAGAGGCGTCCCCTCCCCTCGGCTCCTGGGACTGAGACCTGGTGACCCAGGTCACCTCTCTGCCCTGAATCTGAGGCACGGACACCTCCCCACCCTCCACCTTGCCTTCGTCCTCAGTCGCCAGAGCATGTCACCTTCATACATGTGCTGGGGCCCAGGTCCCGAAAGCATCGTCTCTGTCCCCTCTCACCCCGCCCTGGCTGGGCCTGGAGCCTGTGGCCTCAGCGCAGTCCTGACCGTCCGCCGTGGAGGTGGGCGCGGGCAGACGTTTAGAGAGGGGCGCCCACCTCGCGGCTGGACACGCAGCAGTTTCGGATGCAGAGGGAAGTTTCTGCTCCAACACACAGTCCACTCTTTCTCCATTTGGGTTCGATTTGCATAAACCCGTGTCTGCGCCAGCCCGCGGCGGCCAGCGGCTTGCCCACCCTCACCCCCAGGGCCGCCGTCGGCCTCCTGCAAGGAAACCAGATGCATCAGCCAGGAGGGCTCTGCCTCTCCGCCTCCCCGTCCAGTCTTACGGGCGAGGCCGGCGCTCGCTCGGGGCCTGCGCCGTGCTCTGATCCACGTCACCGCGCTCACGTCCGGCGGCAGGCCGCCCGCCAGCCCCAGGGACCCCGAACGCTTGGTGCCACAGGAACCAAACGTCACTCAGACACACGGTGGCCAACGCCTGCGGCAGCCTCCCTGCCACACGCCAGCAGACGGCGTGCCTTTACCTTGTGATCGGTGTCCTGAGCGCCTGTCCAGGAAGCTGCTGGACGGAAACCGGAAACAGCGACGGTTGTCCCGTGCATCGGGCTCATTCTGAGCCGGCGGCGGGCCTGTCGGGAAACATCTGTGCGGGCGGCTCGTTGTCCTGGGTCGGGAGTGACCGCTGGAGTCCGTGCTCCTTCTGTGGGAGCGCACGCTCGGCGATGTGTGTGTGTGGAGAGAAGGGCCGGTCTGGGCCGTGAGACAAAGAAGACATCGTGCTTACATGTGCACATGTAAATCTCCGTGTTTGCACTCAGTAATCTACGAGGTCTCCTTTTTCATTATTTTCTTTTAATTTCAGAGAGGAAGGGAGAGGGAGAGAGAAACATCAAAGATGAGAGAGAATCATTGATTGGCTGCCTCTGCACGCCCCACGCTGGGGATCGAGCCTGCAACCTGGGCCTGTGCCCTGACTGGGAATCGACCTACGAACCTGACCGTGACCTCCTGGTTCATAGGTCAGCGCTCAACCGTTGAGCCACATCGGCCGGGCTGAGAGCTCTTTAAACCCAGTGCTTCTCGGTGAAATGACAAAGGCCGGATTCATAATGTTTCTTAACTGTGACGTCACAGGTAAATTTCACAGGGAATTCTGGTGCAGACTTGAAGCCGTGCGACTAAAAAGAATCTCTTTCCAACCCGCTCCCCCTAGCTCCTCGCGTGGCCCGCCGACGCCCCCGACGCCGTCACCGTGGTCACCATCGCGCCAGACTTCCACGGGGCGCACCACGGCTACATCAGCCACCTGAGGAAGTTCACGGCCTACTTCACAGCGGCCCTGTGCTTCACCACGCCCGGCGACGGGCCCCCCAGCGCGCCCCGGCTTGTCCGCACCCACGAGGACAGTGAGTGCGCCTTCTTCGCCTGGGCCTTCGCCGGGGTCTCAGCAGCAGCAACCAGAGCTGCTGCGGGGGGAGCGGGGGGAGGCAGGGGGCAGTGAGGCGCAAACGGGGCATCAGGGAGCGCCTGCGTGGCTCGCCACTTCCCTCCCATCGTCAGAGCTCTCAACACAGCCTGCCCGAGAGGGGTGGGCTCAGTGTGACAGGGACTGTGCCCCCGCCCCCCTCCAGGGCCAGGAGCTGTGGGGCACCTGAGCTTCACGGAGATCCTGGACACGTCCCTCAAGGTCAGCTGGCAGGAGCCGCTGGACAAGAACGGCGTCATCACAGGTGAGCGCCTATCCCCGGGGAGGAGCCGCGGGATTGCCGCCCGCAGGCCTGGGTGACCTTCAGACAGAACGCCGCCAGAGCACGTGTGTCGCTGCGTGTGCCAGCAGCCAGGGCCCGTCCCAACCTCAGGCCCTGCCACCGCCAGCCCAGCCCCTTAGGGGGTTCCCTGCTAGAGAACCGTCTCCTCTGTTGTCAGGACACACCCCACGGCCTGGAGTAGGGGCCTAGGTGGGGCAGGGGCCTGGGGGCGGGAGTGGGGGCAGGGGCCTGGGTCAGGGACCCAGAAGCCAGGAGCAGGCTGCAGGCGTCAGCAGTGCTGCTTGGGGGAGCTCTGGTGAGCACCGGGGCACCGTGACAGGCCACCCCTCTGCCTATGTCCCTGGTGTCCCCACTGGAGCCCTGCCAGTGCTCGGAAGCCATGGGGCTGAGAGTCAGCAGACAGGCCGCAGCCTCTGATATTAACTTTTTAAATATTAAAGCCCCGAGACCCTGCTCTCTGAGCTCTGTTCCCGGAAGCCCTGCCTCCTACTGTGTTGGCCGCTTTCACCCGAGAGGCGAGGAGCGCTCGACGGCCCTGGAGCGGCGGGGCCCAGTTTGCTGCCTGGGGAGGGGAGAGCCACGTTTTCAGCGGCTTCGGGCTGCCCGTGGCCTCCATCACGGTCCCTCTGCAGGGCCTCCAGCGCCCCCCAACCTCAGCCCCCCAGGGGCGGACGCAGGGGCCGGCTGGGCCTTTTTCTCTGGCCCCACACACGCTGGCGTCGGGTGGATAAATCGCAGCTGTGAGGCCCCGCTGACGGAGCAGAGGGAAGTCGGGGCTCACTAGGCGGGTGGGGGGGTGGGGGCTCAGGCTCGAGGGGGAGGCGGAGCCGCAGGGGCTCGGGCAGCCGGGAAAGGACCACTTTGTAAGGCGACGCGCTGGCCCAGTGAAGCGGCATCCGTCATCCCCAGGGAGCGCGAGCAGCGGCCCACGAATTAGGTGCCGCCCGGACCCTGCTGAGTTAGGCGGCGCTTCATGAAAGCACGAGCTTATGAAAATGGAAACATGGCCGAGATGCAGCCATAATTTGAGGAGAGAAGGGGAGGCGTGCGCCGCGGCTGGCAGCCATCTGTCGTCACGCTGCGGGCACTGAGGGCCCCACATGTCGGGCTCCTGTCCTGCAGGTCCCTGATCACGTGGACGGGACGCGGGCGGTGCTGCCTGCGGGGGGCGGGAGGTTTCTGGGGCACCTGGGACGGAGCCCCCCGACTCCGGGGTGCACTTTGCCAGGGCAGCAGCCTCTCCCCCAGACTCTGCAAATCACCGAGATGACGGGGCGGCCTCCACCCCTGCCCTCGGCTCCGGGAGCTCCCCCAACCCTGCTGCCCCCCCTGCCCCCAGGCTACCGGATCTCCTGGGAGGTGTACGGGAGGAACGACTCTCGGCTCACAGACATGCTCAACAGCACGACGCACGAGTACAAGATCCAGGGCCTGTCTTCGCTCACCACCTACACCATCGACGTGGCTGCCCTCACCGCCGTGGGCGCCGGCCTGGCCACCTCGTCCACCATTTCATCGGGCGTGCCCCCAGGTCAGTGAGAGCACAGCTCCCGCCCCTCCTTCCCCTTGGACACTCAGAGGGGACCCGCTTTTGAGGGGGGCCAGTGTCGAGACGGTGGGGGTAAGTGGAGGATGACCCTCCGCGGCCTGTTTCCCAGCGTCTTCTGACCACGACCCCCCTCTCTTCTGTGGGGGCTGGGGGGAGTGGCTGATGGGCAGGGAGGGGAGATGTGGACCCCCTCAGGGAGCTGGACTGGGGCCCCCCGCCCCCGGGAAGGGGAACTCCGCAGAGGAAATGCAGGCCTTGTGAGAGACAGGAAATGCCGATGTTAAAATTAAGAATAGTGTCACCAGCCGGTGTGGCTCCGGGGTGGAGCGTCGACCTAGGAACCAGGAGGTCACGGTTCGATTCCCGGTCAGGACACAGGCCCGGGCTGCAGGCCCCATCCCCAGTGTGGGGCGTGCGGGAGGCAGCTGATCTAGGATTCTCTCTCATCATGGATGCTTTTACCTCTCTCTCCCTCTCCCTTCCTCTCTGACATCAACAAAAACATATTTTTAAAAAACGGTGTCGAAGAAGAAGCCCAAACCTGTAGAGAAATTTTACAAGAATCTGAGTTTGCGCCACACGAATGGCTGTTGCCAGGAAGCAGGATGGCAAACCCCGGGAAGCAGCTCTGCAGGGGCTGCTTGGCGTTTGGACGGAAGGGGGGCCGCGGAAGAGTCCGTGGAAGTGGAGGTGTACTGGGGGTGGTGTGCTGGGCAGAGACCCAAATACAGGCCAGTTAACCAGACGTGTGCCGGGGCCACGCCTCGAGGGGGCTGCTGTGGCAAAGGTGTGTTACCCTAGAGCAGTGGTCGGCAAACCGCGGCTCGCGAGCCACATGCGGCTCTTTGGCCCCTTGAGTGTTCTGACACCACTTCTTCAACACAGACTGGCCCAGGCCGAAAACCAACTTCTGCGCATGGGCCACGAAGTCTCAATCGCACTGTCCGTGCACGCCCGCACGTGGCATTTTGTGGAAGAGCCACACGCAAGGGGCCAAAGAGCCACAGGTGGCTCGCGAGCCGCGGTTTGCCGACCACGGCCCTAGAGGCACAGAAACCACAGCGGCAGCTCCAGGCCTTCACTGAGGGCGGCACGGCCTGGGCGCGGCTCCCTCGCAGCCTGGCGGGCGGGCGTCGGTGATCGTCCCCTGGAGGCGGTTCCCCAGAAAAGCCCTTTGCGTGTGCGGCGGGAAGCATCCAGCTTCATTCCCCCTTGAAACAACGAAGGCGGGTCTGCGACAGGAAGAGCAGTGGGAGCAGGTGGGGAGGGAAGGTGCCGGGCGGGGGAGAGAAGGTGGGTGCAGGCCGGCGCTGGGGGTGGGGTACTGGGCGCTGGGGATGGTGGGGTACTGGGCGCTGGGGGCTGGGGTACTGGGCTCTGGGGAGTGGGGTACTGGGCTCTGGGGGGTGGGGTACTGGGCTCTGGGGGCTGGGGTACTGGGCTCTGGGGATGGTGAGGTACTGGGCTCTGGGGGGATGGGGTACTGGGCTCTGGGGAGTGGGGTACTGGGCTCTGGGGGGTGGGGTACTGGGCTCTGGGGAGTGGAGTACTGGGCTCTGGGGGGTGGGGTACTGGGCTCTGGGGATGGTGGGGTACTGGGCGCTGGGGGTGGGGTACTGGGCACTGAGGGGATGGGGTACTGGGCTCTGGGGGGTGGGGTACTGGGCTCTGGGGATGGTGGGGTACTGGGCACTGAGGGGATGGGGTACTGGGCTCTGGGGATGGTGGGGTACTGGGCGCTGGGGGTGGTGGGGTACTGGGCGCTTTGGGGATGGGGTACTGGGCTCTGGGGATGGTGGGGTACTGGGCGCTGGGGGTGGTGGGGTACTGGGCGCTTTGGGGATGGGGTACTGGGCGCTGGGGGTGGTGGGGTACTGGGCTCTGGGGGGGCGGCGTACTGGGCTCTGGGGATGGTGGGGCACTGGGCACTGAGGGGATGGGGTACTGGGCGCTGGGGATGGTGGGGTACTGGGCGCTGGGAGTGGTGGGGTACTAGGCGGTGGGGGTGGGGGTGTACTGGGCGGTGGGCATGGTGGCCCCCCACATCCCTGGCATTGGCCGCAGGAGAACGGAGCGGCGGTCACGTATGTTGCTGTGCTTGAAGCTCACATCCCTAGTGGCTGAGGGACCCTGTGCAGAACCAGGGGGCCCAGAAGCGTAAAGAAGTCATTTCCTTTGATGTGACCATCTCCTGCTCGGGGCTCACTAAACTAGACGAGGAAGGGCACCGCGTCCCTGCCCGCCTGGGCCAGCCCCGACCGGTCCCCAGGGGGCTCTGGTCCGGCTCACACTGGCCTCCCGTGCCCAGGCCAGGGCAGCAGGAAGGAGCAGAACGCTCTCGCTCTCTGGCACCAGCTCCCTCCTCCTCCGCCCAGCCTTCTGCTCCAGCGCTGCCTGCGCTCCTGCCTCGGGGCCGCTCCTGCCTCGGGGCCGCGTCTGCACCGCAGCTGCTGCTCAGCAGTGTGGACGCTTTGGGGGAGCCCGCCCCAGGGGCTGCGATGGGTAGGCCCTCGTCGCAGGAGCCTCAGGTGATGGCATCGCTCAGGCCACGCCTGCCCTTCCCCTAGTTGCCAGAGCACCTCACACGGGCAGTGGGGAGAGCGCTGCACTCGCCCCTGGACCCATGTCTCAGAAGCCAGGCCCAGGAAGCCCAGGGCCAGGGCCTGCCCACAGCCTGGGGCCGGCTGCCTGGGAACCGGCGTGCACCATGCCCCCCTCTCTTCCCGCCCCCTCCCCCCCGCTCCCCCCGCTGCTCTCCATGGCCTCGCGGTCATGATCACAGTCAGGATCCGGGAGGGTGGCGTTCGCTGCTGGGTGACCTCTGAGGACCCGTCCTCCCTCCTTCACTCAGCAAGTGTCCATGAGCAAGACCGACCGCACGGAGGTGGCCCCCACTGAGCCTGTCATCCCAGAGCCGCCGAGGCCTCCTGCGCCTGCGCCTGCCCCAGCGCCAGCGTGAGTGGGCGGCCCGTGGAGCAGGCCGTGCTGGTCACGTTCCAGGGAAGCCGTGCCCCTCCCTGTTACTTGTCTGTTTTTAAATATTTTATTGATTTCAAAGAGGAAGGGAGAGGGAGAGAGAAACATCCATGATGAGAGAGAATCATGGGTCAGCCGCCTCGTACACGACCCCACTGGGGATGGAGCCCCCAACCTGGGCCTGGGCCCTGACCGGGAATTGAACCCTGACCTCCTGGCTCACAGGTCGACGCTCACCCCGAGCCGCGCCGGCCGGGCCTCCCGTGGTCCGCAAACGTCCCCTCTGCGGCAGGAAGGGGTCTGAAAGTCTTCACTCGCCGGCATGTTGCTTCCTAACTGGAGGCCGAAGCTCAGCCTGTGCGCGTCCTCTCTCGTTTCTCTCCAGAGCTTCCCGGCGCCCCGTCCAACCTGGTCATCTCCAACATCAGCCCGCGCTCCGCCACGCTGCAGTTCCGGCCGGGCTACGACGGCAAGACGGCCATCTCCCGCTGGCTCGTGCAGGGGCAGGTGCGCCTCTCGTGACGGGCAGAGCGGGAGTCGCCCAAGGGCGGCGCTGGCCCCTGGTTCGATGGGTCCTTCCCCGCGAGCCGCCCGCAGCTGGACGGAGCGGACGTGGGCGTTGGTGGGGAGGCGTGCTGGCAGGAGCAGAGGCCCGCGGCAAGGCGGGTGCTGGGGACGGGGTGGGGGGTGAGGGCAAGGCGGGTGCTGGGGACGGGGTGGGGGGTGAGGGGACCAGCTGGCAGAGGGAGCTCACTGGACGAAGGAGGAAGCGTGATGAGAATTACAATGCAGGCTGTGGCTCCAGAGGGGCCACCGAGTCTGAGCGCAGAGCTGACTGTGGAACTCTGGTCCCAGTCAGCTGCCAGTCACACCGCTAGGATCCGTCCTTGGTGCCACATGTCTTACACATGAATGAATGAATGAGTGAGTGAGTGAATGAATGAATGAGTGAGTGAGTGCACATCCATTCAACATCTGTGGAGCACGCTTACTTCCAGGGCTGCTCTGGGCGTGAGGGACAGAGCCGTAAGCAAAACGCACATGTCTGCTGGTTAAGGGCGGTTTCTCTCGGGGGAGGAGGGCCAGGTTGCTGGTGGCTGGGCGGTGGGCCGGCCAGCGGGAGGCGAGCTGCAGGAGGAGGGCCAGGGGCCGGCGCGGGCCCTGAGCTGCCGGGAGCGCGGAGGAGGAGCCGGGCGGCGAGAGCAGGCGTTTCCAGGGTTCCTCTGGGCAGTGCCTCCTCCTGGAGCTGCTGGGGAGCAGGCGTCCCTCGGGGCAGATCCCACGGGCGCATTCCGATCCGGCAGCCGCTCGGACCCGGATCAGACAGGCTCGGGAAGCGCCCGCGTGGGGACTGGCCGTCGGTCGGCACCCCGAAAGTCAGGCCGGTGCCTGGAAGCCGAAACGGCAGACTGAGTTCTGGGAGGAAATCCTCATCCCCCCTTACCAGCCGCTGCCACGGCCGAGGTTTCGGTCGCCCCCAGGCAACCCCGGCCGGAAATGTGACCCGGGAGGTTCCGGGAATCAGCCATTTGTACGTTTACATCGGCGCTCGTTCCAGCTCCGATCCGCGTCTCGCACCGTGGCCGCGGCGCCGTCCATGCGCGCACGTCCCCGTGGAGCCGGCCGCCCTCAGGCACCTGAGCCCCTCTGTCCCTGCCCATCAGCTGGGCAGCCACGGGCCTCAGTTCAGTCCTTTCCTGAGATGCTGAAACGGTCCTTTTCTGTCCGTCTCGCCTGTCCAGTAGCTGCAACTCTGGAGAGCAGCCCCTGCCCTCCTCGCCCAGGCTGCTCAGTGGCCAGAGCACCGGGAGGCACAGGGGTGCAGGGAGGTGGGGGGGGGGCACAGGGGGGTGCAGGGGGCACAGGGGGCAGGACTCACCCGGGCTTTCCCCCTGCGTTCCGTTTCAGCATCAGGAATGGTCCCGTGCTCCCGGGGAAAGGGCGGCGCTGCCTTTTTGCCTGATGGCTCCCTGAGTGTCGATCGGAGGGCCTCCGATGTTAGTATGTTCCGTGAGTTTCCATCACGGCCGTCGTCATTCTTCTTAAACCTCGACTGGCCCCTCTGGGTCAGGGGCATCCCTCGGTTCTAGGCCTCTGACCCGAGCGTCCTAACCTGCGATGAGCTCCTTGCTCCCGGCACCGCGGACGGACGGCCTAGGACCACCCGCCGCCCTGCCCGGGCTCACCCAGCCCTCCTACCAGGCCTGGGCCTAGGACAGTGGTCGGCAAACTGCGGCTCTGTTGACTAATGAGTTTGCCGACCACTGGCCTAGAACCACCCCCGCCTCCCTGGCCGGGCTCACCCAGCCCCACCCCCAACAGGGCCTTGGCTGCCCTAGTGAATGAGCAGGGAAGGGGTGCTCACTGCTGCTGGCTGCTGGCTGCTTCCAGGCCTTTCCAGGGACAGAGAGGGGAAATACACGCTTATTGAAACATCATGAATTCATACTGATATTTCCAATTCAAATTTAAGAACATTTTACTTTGAGTTTATATTTTAAATAGCTTTTCTCTTCACTAAAAACGTGGTTTTTTAGGAACATTAGCATAATTACTTATTATCTTTATCCTACCATTATAGAAAGAGTTTCAGAACTGTAATTTCACTGGTGCCGCTAACAGTGAGATGCCGAGTGCAGCTGAAGTGTTTGTCCCCAGCCTCCGTTACACCGTGATGGGCCCTCAAACCTGCGTGGGCCCCTGGGCCTGCCTCCTGCGTCTGAATCAGCAGCTCCCAGCAGGAGGTCTGCGCCCTGGAGGGGGTGGTCTGTCTCTGGCTCTCCTCTGTCGGGAAAGCACCTCCCTCTAGCACACGTTCAAAACCTCTAAGTCTGCTGTCTTCCTGAGCCTGTCCCTCGCTGCAGGATCTCAGCATCACACCCACAGGCGGGTGTGCGCACAGGCGTGTCCCGTGCCCGCCGCCTCTCCCGGGGCCGTTAGGGGCTGGGTCTGTCCTCGTTCCTTTTTGTCACATAAGCAGGTGCAGGAGCCTGCAGCCCCTCTGACCTGGCTGGCGGGCCTTGCTTCCGGCGACACGCAGCCTGAGCTCGCGGCGCGTACCCGACCCCCACCCCCTACCCGAGAGCCCCTCATCCTTTCACAGCCGCGTGGCCTCTCCCAGTGTGGCTGCGGCAGAGCTGTGTGGCTGATACAGCACCCGTGGGCCCGCTGACGGCTCTTCCGTGGGACATCCGACCGGCTCTCGCAGCTGAGATCCGGGGTGGCAATGCTGCACCCCTTCCTGGAGGCTCCAGAGGAGCCCCTCTCCCTGCTCACCAGGCTGTGCTCAGAGCCACGTCCTTGTGCTGGTAGGACCCAGCCGGCTGTCACCTCCCCCACTGAGCCAACAGCTGTCCTCAGCCCCTGGCCCCTCTCTGCACCTGCGAGCCAGCGGGGGCCAGACGACCTCTCCCAGCTTCCCCCCCACTCCTCCCTCATCTCCCTGACCCACCCTTCACCTCCTCCTTTTAGGGGTCCAGTAATCAGATGGCACCCGCAGGTAAGGCAGGGTCACCCCTGTCTCAAGGCTCGTCACACCGCGGAGTCCCTGTGGGAGGCAGCACGCCCAGGGACGGGGCGTTATTCTGCCCCAGGCTGACTCCGCCTTCCGCATCGTGATTGTGTGGTTTTGCCGCTGAGTCCTTGGGGTGCTGAGTCCTTGGGGTGCTGAGTCCTTGGGGTGCGTTCCGAGGAGTGGGCTTGCTGGACCATGAATCAAATGTAAACGGTCTAGACCAGCGGTCACCAACCTGTGGGACCTCACGGACCACCAGCGGTCCACGGAGCACCGGTGGCCACCACGGGTCTGGCCTCAGCCGGTCCACTGCGGGCGGACACTTCGCATTCTCCCCAGCAGCACGTACCTGATGGCTGTGCCAACCAGCGGGGTCTAACTGGCCAGTCTCTCCTCGCCGCCCTGGGCGTGGAGCCCCAGAGAGAGGGTCCCTCCCACGCGGCTGTAAAGGAGTCCGCCCCGCGCCACCCCCGTGGCTTCGCCCCTGCACTCAGGGTCCCTCCAGGTGGAATTTCCTCGCACGGGGAGTGCGGGGCGGACCTCGTGTGTCACTCTGCAGATAGCCACAGGATTGCCCCACCGCCACGTGCTAAGAAGTCCGTGTCCTGCCCCTCCCGGTTTGAGGAGGTTGCATTTCCATGTGCACGTGGGTCCGTTTCTGCACTTCCCGTTCCGTTCTTAGTCTGGCTGTTCATGCGCGGGTTCCACATTGTTTAGTTATGGAGGCTTTACACTGTGCTTCGACCTCTGAAAAGGCCTCCCCACCAACACACATGTACACGCACATGCACACACACTCATGCACACGGGTGTGCAAACATGTATGCAGATGTGTGTATAATCATGCACATGCACACTCACAATCATGCAAACATGCACACGCATATATGTACATGCATGTGTGCACGTGCACACGTGCGAACATATGCCCTCACACTCGTTCACATGTGTGCAAACGCACGCGCGTACGCTTACGCACATGCACACAGATGCCCGTGCAAGCACACACTCACACTTGTGCAGAAAGGCATGCACAGAGGAGTGCACACAGGCACTCATGCACACACATGCCTATGCACACATGCTCACAGGTGCTGTCCTCCAGGAAGCCTCACTGAGGTCACTGCAGCTACTTCTCCAGAAACGTCTCCATGGCTTCCCTGGTCCAGGCAGGCGCCACCTTTCCTAAACTCAGAACAGGGGGCCCTGGAGTCTGTAACTGGTACCGATGAACCTTCTGGAACATTGGCACCTAATTCCCTTTGAATGGCTGCCAGCCACACCGGACCTCCTCTGCTGCAGTGAGACCGGTGTTCCCTCGCCCACCTCCCACCCGGGGAGCGGTGGTGCCCTGCTCTGTGCCAGCCGCGGACTGGATGCGGAGAGTCCGTGGGTGGCACCATCACCCATCAGTCACCGGAAGAGCAGGGCGATGATGTAATAGTGGTTTGCTCAGGGGCTGGCGGGACGCCAAGGAGCGGGGGGGGGGGGGGGGGGGACGCTCCAGTGGCCGCGGCCAGGACCCGGTGGGGCCACCGGGCGCCTCGCAGCCCCCACCAGGTGCCTGGGCTTCAGTGTTGACTTCCTCTCCCGGGACCCCTCTCAGTCAGCTCTTCTCTGCACGAGGTCCCCTTACCTCGGCCCCTCGGCAGTGCGCAGGCGTGGTTACTGGGCGAACTGGGCAGGTCTGGCCCGCGGGGAGCCATTGAGGGGCCTGCAATGCGCTGATGGGGTGCACATCGCGGAGAGCAGCTTTTATGGGTGTTTCTGGCTCAGTAATGCTTTGCTTAATTAGCAACCTTCGACCCTACAGTGGGCAAAACACCCCTCTCGACGCCCGTAACGGCGAGAGTGTTAATGTCCACGTTCATCTGGCTCCGCTGCTGGCGGTCCCCGCCGACCGGCCATTCGAGGCTCTAATGGCCGCGCCGCGCCCGCGTCTCCCAGCTGCTGCGGGCACTGGCCCTCCGGGAGCAGAGGACACTGTGTCTGAGACGGAGGAAGCCCACTCAGTGCTCCTTCCTCTGTGCGCAGAGCAGCCCGTGGCCCGAAAGGAGCTGTTCGGAGGCTGGTGGGCTCCGCTGGCCGGGCGCCCTCCACCGAGGGCTGGGCTGGTGGCTAGAGTAGGGGGGAGCCGCCTGGGCCTTCGGGTAGGGCACGCGGGGGCCACAGGTGAGGCACACAGGGGCCACAGGTAAGGCACTCAGGGGCCGCAGGTAAGGCACTCAGGGGCCGCAGGTAAGGCACTCAGGGGCCGCAGGTAAGGCACTCAGGGGCCGCAGGTGAGGCACTCGGGGGCCGCAGGTGAGGCATTCGGGGGCCGCAGGTGAGGCACTCGGGGGCCGCAGGTGAGGCACTCGGGGGCCGCAGGTGAGGCACGCGGGGGCCGCAGGTGAGGCACGCGGGGGCCGCAGGTGAGGCACACGGGGGCCGCAGGTAAGGCACACAGGGGCCGCAGGTGAGGCACGCGGGGGCCGCAGGTGAGGCACGCGGGGGCCGCAGGTGAGGCACACAGGGGCCGCAGGTAAGGCACACAGGGGCCGCAGGTAAGGCACTCAGGGGCCGCAGGTGAGGCACACAGGGGCCGCAGGTAAGGCACTCAGGGGCCGCAGGTGAGGCACTCAGGGGCCGCAGTAAGGCACGCAGGGGCCCTGCCCGGCCGTGCCCACGAGGTCCTTTGTAGTGACACGTTCCTCCGAGAAGCCAGGGCTGTGAAGAAACGCTGTATGTCTCCCAAGTGCACTCCCCCAGGGCTGAGCCAGCTGAGGAGCAGGTCCGCCCCTCCGTGTTCCCGACGTCACACACACTAGGCGGGTCCGCCCCTCCGTGTTCCCGACGTCACACACACTAGGCGGGTCCGCCCCTCCGTGTTCCCGACGTCACACACACTAGGCGGGTCCGCCCCTCCGTGTTCCCGAGGCCACATGTTACCCGCACCCATGTTTCCCGGCCGAGCAGCACTGGCTGTGGGCTGACCACAGTGCTGCCCCTCCGCCCTCGCTGCCGCCGCCTGCGCCCCTCGGCTGCGGGGCTGCCAGAGGGCTGCTTCCTCTCTGGGCGTGGACCTGGGAAGCCTGCAGCCTTTGGCGGAGCTGCTTCGGTGTCACCTAGAGCGTGCCGGGCTGTGTCTGCGTCAGTCCCCTTAGGAAGCCGCCGGCCCGCATGCGCGTCTGCTGCCTCCTCCTCGTCCGCGCGCCCTTCTCCACGTCCCGAGGTCGTTTCGCATTCCTGTGCCACGCTCTGGCCCCCAGCCCCCTCCAGCCTGCTCCCTGGCAGACGTGACGAGCAGGTTCCCGTGCGGTCGTGTAGGTCTGGGATGGAGTGGGAGGCCCAGGCCCCGACGGCCGGCCTCGACACAGCCCGTGGGGCCTGACCCCGTGCTCAGCCCTCCCTCCGCACCTGTCCTCTGCGTCCCAGAGCCTCCCGCCTGCAAAGGTGCCATCGAGGGCCTGGGACGGGAGGCGGGCACCTGCAGGGTGGAACTCCGAGGGTCTCCTGGCGGCCTGAGGTCTCCTGGCGGGTGGGCCCTGGCTCTCCTGCTGGGTCGGCCCCCAGCTCCTGCACGGCCGGGCGAGTTCTGGGTTCAGACTCCGTGGGCAGGACTAGCAGCCACTCGGGCAGCACAGGAAGTCATGCGTGGTGTGGCTCGGGGCCCCACGCGGGTCAGAGCCGTGAAGCCGCTCCCGGAGGCCGCGGGGCACCCGGGGCTGGTCGGTGGGCTGTGTGTGCGGCAATCAGCTCTGCCGGCGGCGGCTTTCTCGGCCGAAGGGCAGCTGCAGGACTGGCTCCCGGGCAGCGGGAGGCCTTCTCTGTGAGGCCCTCCCATGGCCTAGCCTCGCTGGTGCCTCCCTGTGGGCCAAAAGGGCTGGTGCGGGCAGGACAGAGCGAGCCCTGGGCACATGAGCTGGGAATGGCTCTGGACCCTACATGAGGATGCTCGGCCACCGGGTCATGTGGGCCTGGCCACGGCTTCTCCCCCAGTCAGTCAGGAGAAGGACGGGGTGGTGAGTCCTCTCCGCCCAGTCACCCCCAGAGGCTCCAGGTCCTGACCGAGGCGGGAACAGCAGGAGCCCACGTCCGCGGCTCGAGTGGGAGGTGTGTGTGCGGGGCATGTGGGGCCCCGGGGGCTCATCCAGCCCCCCCACCAGGGCTCCACCCTACGGCTGGCCCGCGGTCCCAAGAGGTCCCTCTCCGCAGGTGGGGGCCATCGGTGACGAGGAGGAGTGGGTCAGCCTGTACGCGGAGGAGAATGAGCCTGATGCCCAGACACTGGAGATCCCAAACCTCACGCCCTACACACATTACAGGTGAGACGGGCGGCCCTCCAGCAGGGGGCGCTGTGTGCACGTCGGTGCACGTGGGACGTCTATAAGGGGCAAGAACAGGAAATTGAAGCTGCAGGAGCAAGTGCACAGCTGAGTCTTTTCCAGGGAGGTCTGTCCCCGATGCCAGACTGACAGTGACCCTTCCGTCCACACCAGCTGGCGGCACCCTTCCACCCACACAGCTGGGGGCGCCCTTCCACCCACACAGCTGGCGGCGCCCTTCCACCCACACAGCTGGCGGCGCCCTTCCACCCACACAGCTGGGGGCGCCCTTCCACCCACACAGCTGGCAGCGCCCTGTCGAGACACCTGTGCAGTCACTGTGTGCAGTCAGACAAGAGCTGCTTTTCATTGAAATGTTTTTAAATATGTTCTTTTATTGATTTCAGAGAGGAAGGGGGAGAGACAGAGAGAGAGAGAGAGAAACATCCATGATGAGAGAGAATCATTGATCGGCTGCCTCCTGCACGCCCCCCACTGGGGATGGAGCCCGCACCCCGGGCATGCGCCCTGACCGGGAATCGAACCCTCACCCTCTGGTTCCTGGGTCGATGCTCAGCCCCTGAGCCACGCCGGCCAGGCACGTGCTGCTCTTCTCTACCAAACTCGTGGCCGTGCGGGAAGAGCCGCGGCTCCCCCCCGGCCAGGAGCTGCCGGTCTCAGTGATCAGCACTTAACGTGCCATTTCACCTTCTGCTTCTCGACCCTGAAACACGTGCGGACGTAAATCCTTGGCCTTCCCCAGGGCAGCGCGGTGATGAGCTGTTAGCCAGGCTATAACTTCCCGGGAGATGACTGAGGGCGATGCCATCTCCCGTTATGGCCGGGGGGCGGGTGGACGGCGCCTTTGTCCTGCCAGGACACGGATCCCAGCGACCGGGGAGGGAGCAGGGACGGCGTCCTTGAGAAGAACACCTCTCAGTCAGGCTCCAAACAAACCCCACCGGAGCCGCTGCTGCGGGTCTGTTCCCTTTCACCTTCCCCCCAGGGTGGAGCAGATGGTTCCCGATGCCACACGCTCGTTTTTAGAGAAAACGCTGAGCGCCAGGCCAGCCGTTGGGATTCAGGGCTTCCCTGGCGAAATCGGCATCGGCCGTGTGGGTATTTCCAAGATCAGAAGCTGCAGTTAGAGCTCGGCCAGGGTGGCCCAGCGGGTGGAGCGCTGCCCCATGCACAGAGAGGTCGCCGGGTCAATTCCCAGCGAGGACACAAGCCCGGGTTGCAGGCTCGATCCCCGTTTGCGACGGTGCGGGAGGCCGCGACCGATGTTTCTCTCTCACCGATGTTTCTGTCTCTCTCTGCCTCTCCCTTCCTCTCTCTCTGAAACCAAGAAAAACATTTTTTGCAAAGAAGCGGCAGTCGGAGACCCGTGTCCCTGCCTTAGCTGCGTGTGGCGTTAGGAAGCCTCTGTAGGCAACAAGGACGTGTGTGCACATCACGTGTTTTCCTTGTGTGTAAGTTCAGTTCCAACAGGCGTGGCTGTAGATGCAGGAGAGACAGAGCTGGGACATGCACGGGCTTCGGAGAACATCTCACTGCACCCTCGCCGGGCGGACCGGGTGCGGGGGCGTCCGGTTGGCCACGGGTCTGTGACCGGTCGAATCCGGCGTTCACGCCCACACTGGCAGGAATGGACCGTGGGGGCCCCGGGGCATCGAAGAGACACTGGGCGTTCAGAGCCGGCGTTTGGTGTGACGCTCTGACGCTCCAGCTGGTACACAGCTGCCTGAACGCCGGTCCCCTGCACCAGCCCGGCAGCTGGCGGCGCACAGCCCTGGCCGTGGAACCCGCCCATCACGCTTCTGGGGACCTGGAAGCCGCGGATGTGTAGATTTACCGTGCTTGGAGGTCTTTCAGGGGAAAAGACAAGATGTGTCATTTGCATTTTTAAATATCTTTATTATAGAATAATTGCATATTCATTGGGGTCAGCAATCAATTTTTTGTTGTTGTTACTCCTCCCCCGAGGACATTTTCCCATTGATTTTTAGAGAGAGTGGGAGGGAGGGGGGGAGACAGAGAGGAACATCGATGTGAGAGAGACACATTGAGGGGTGGCCTCCTGCACATGCCCTCACGGGGCTGGGGATCGAGCCTGCAACCGCGGTACACGCCCTGGACCAGAGTCGAGCCCTTCGGTCTGACGGCCCCGGCTCTACCCACTGAACCCAACTGGCTAAGGCCGTAATTTGCATTTTTAATGACACCAGGTAGAGCGGGGGCGCCCTTGAGCATGGGCCTGGGATACAGGGAGACACACGCCTGAGCCCCTTGTCCTGCCACCAGCCGGGGGGTCCGGTTTCCTCTGTCTCCCGCGCTGCCCTCTGCTGCAGAGGAACGCTCTCGCTGTTGTGTCCCAGGTTCCGGATGAGGCAGGAGAACGTGGTGGGGGCCAGCCCCTTCAGCCAGTCCTCCCGGGTCATCCAGACGCTGCAGGCCCCCCCGGACGTGGCTCCGGCCAGCGTCACCGTCCGGACCGCCAGCGAGACCAGCCTGCGGCTGCGCTGGGTGGTGAGTTGGGTGGCGAGGGGCTGCGGGCGGTGGTCTGGGGCCCCCGGGGGCACGCAGGCACCCAGGGCTTGGCCTCTCCGCCCTGCCCAGTCCCGTCCTGACCTGTCTCCTCACGAAGCCGCAAGGCGCCGCCCGCCTGGCTCTCGTCGATCGGTGGCGCTCCTCACGGCGGCCTGGGGAGGAGCCCACGCGGGTGGGCTGTGCGCCCTGGGTCTGGGTCACACGGAACTGTGAGGGCACCAGTTTGACGTTCCATCGGAACATCCCCCCGAAACGAAGCCAGGATGTGGTCAGAGAAATCACATCCGGCCAGTTCAGACAGGGCGCCATTAACTCCCAGGGGAGTTCCAGGGACAGTGGTGCCTGAGCACATCCCCCAGAAAAGACTGTCCAGGGACGTGGCCCATAAGACAGGCCCCGCTCGGGGCCCCAGCAGGGATGGGGCTGGGACGTCCGCTCACACGGACCATCCCCCAGCCCCTGCCCGATTCCCAATACAACGGGAACCCCGAGTCGGTGGGCTACAGGGTCAAGTACTGGCGCCCGGACCAGCGGGCCCCCGCGCGGGCGCACGTCGTCAGCGACCGGCTGGAGAGGGAGCTGACCATCGAGGAGCTGGAGGAGTGGACGGAGTACGAGGTGCAGGTGCAGGCCTTCAACGCCATCGGGGCCGGGCCCTGGAGCGAGGTGGTGCGCGGCCGCACGCGGGAATCAGGTGAGGGCAGGCCAGGCCAGGCCATGCGGCCCCCCAGGTGGAGCTGGCCCCCACTCTCACTGCCCCCCCCCAGGTGGAGCTGGCCCCCACTCTCACTGCCCCCAGGTGGAGCTGACCCCCACTCTCACTGCCCTTCAAGGTGGAGCTGACCCCCACTCTCACTGCCCTTCAAGGTGGAGCTGACCCCCACTCTCACTGCCCCCAGGTGGAGCTGACCCCCACTCTCACTGCCCCCCAGGTGGAGCTGACTCCCACTCTCACTGCCCCCAGGTGGAGCTGACCCCCACTCTCACTGCCCCCCAGGTGGAGCTGACCCCCACTCTCACTGCCCCCCAGGTGGAGCTGACCCCCACTCTCACTGCCCCCAGGTGGAGCTGACCCCCACTCCCACTGCCCCCCAGGTGGAGCTGACCCCCACTCTCACTGCCCCCCAGGTGGAGCTGACCCCCACTCTCACTGCCCCCCAGGTGGAGCTGACCCCCACTCTCACTGCCCCCAGGTGGAGCTGACCCCCACTCTCACTGCCCCCCAGGTGGAGCTGACCCCCACTCTCACTGCCCCCAGGTGGAGCTGACCCCCACTCTCACTGCCCCCAGGTGGAGCTGGCCCCCACTCTCACTGCCCCCAGGTGGAGCTGACCCCCACTCTCACTGCCCTTCAAGGTGGAGCTGACCCCCACTCTCACTGCCCCCAGGTGGAGCTGGCCCCCACTCTCACTGCCCCCAGGTGGAGCTGACCCCCACTCTCACTGCCCTTCAAGGTGGAGCTGACCCCCACTCTCACTGCCCCCAGGTGGAGCTGGCCCCCACTCTCACTGCCCCCAGGTGGAGCTGGCCCCCACTCTCACTGCCCCCAGGTGGAGCTGACCCCCACTCTCACTGCCCTTCAAGGTGGAGCTGACCCCCACTCTCACTGCCCCCAGGTGGAGCTGGCCCCCACTCTCACTGCCCCCAGGTGGAGCTGGCCCCCACTCTCACTGCCCCCAGGTGGAGCTGACCCCCACTCTCACTGCCCCCAGGTGGAACTGACCCCCACTCTCACTGCCCCCAGGTGGAGCTGACCCCCACTCTCACTGCTCCCAGGTGGAACTGACCCCCTCTCTCACTGCCCCCCAGGGGGAGCTGGCCCCCACTCTCACTGCCCCCCAGGTGGAGCTGACCCCCACTCTCACTGCCCCCAGGTGGAGCTGACCCCCACTCTCACTGCCCCCAGATGGAGCTGACCCCCACTCTCACTGCCCCCAGGTGGAGCTGACCCCCACTCTCACTGCCCCCAGGTGGAGCTGACCCCCACTCTCACTGCCCCCCAGGTGGAGCTGGCCCCCACTCTCACTGCCCCCAGGTGGAGCTGACCCCCACTCTCACTGCCCCCAGGTGGAGCTGACCCCCACTCTCACTGCCCCCAGGTGGAACTGACCCCCACTCTCACTGCCCCCAGGTGGAGCTGACCCCCACTCTCACTGCCCCCAGGTGGAGCTGGCCCCCACTCTCACTGCCCTTCAAGGTGGAGCTGGCCCCCACTCTCACTGCCCTTCAAGGTGGAGCTGGCCCCCACTCTCACTAGCTCTTCGCTGGCTCATCCCAATGCCTGTGTTGCCAGGACCCTCCCAGGAACCGTCCGCTCAGGGTAACCTAAGTGACCTTCCTTAGAGCCATGGCGCCCATGAGCCACGGCAAATCCCCCGGGGACTGGACTCCGTGGTCGTTCAGTTAGGGGTCCCTTCGCCGTCAGTGAGGAGAAGCACAAGGGGGAGTCTCATGGACCCTCATGGTGCGGGGCATCCGGCTTTCGGACGAGGCAGGTGTGAGGAGGTCAGCCCGTCTCACCACGCTAGGAGGCAGGATGCGACTGGGCTGGGATTCGGGGTGCAGGCCTCCCTCCTCCCCACTCCCCACTCCCGGCTTGCTCCAGTTCCCGCCCGGGCACAAGCAGCTGTGGGCCTGGCCTGGCCGTGTCAGGAGGCACCTGCAGGCTGTGGGTCGGCTCGCCCTTGACCTGTCCCCTCGGTCACGCGCGCCACGCTGGCGTTCCCGCGGGAGCTCAGCTGTCGCTGGCCTGGTGGGTGGCTCCCTGTCCTCCTGGTCCTCTCTGGTGGGCGGGCCCCTGAGGGGCAGACAAAGAACTCGGAAACAGCCACTGGAGAGCCAGCGAGGGTCAGGCAGCAGGCGTGAGCGAGCAGGGATCCTGGGACACGTGGATCACGGGGCCCCGGGCACCGGCCCAGGTGACAGCATCCAGCTGCTGGGAGGGCTGCGCGCGGCGGGGGGGTGCAGAGCGGCCAGGGCCGCGTCCTTCCGGGCTGCGGAGTTCACTGCATCAGAATGAGAGGGAGGCGTGGGGCTCCCTGTGACTGCGCCACCACAGGACGTAGAACGCTCGGCGACCTCCGAACCGGATCTCTGTGACACGGGAGACGCTGACAAGTCCTGAGGGCAGCTCTAGTCCAGCAATGGGCAGGTGGATAGCACAGCCCGTGCTCGCCTCTGCGGGGAGGTTGGGTTCAGGGGTGTGCCGGGCGCACGTTAGGTAACAGGTCATCACTCTCCGCTTCCCGGCCTGGCGATTCCGCTGCCCGTTGTGCTTCGTGCTGGGAAGGGGTCCTCAGGGCCCTCCTGGGCTGACCCCCCCCCATGGCCCTCCTGGGCTGACCCCCCCATGGCCCTCCTGGGCTGACCCCCCCATGGCCCTCCTGGGCTGACCACACCCCCCATGGTCCTCCTGGGCTGACCCCCCCCCCATGGCCCTCCTGGGCTGACCACACCCCCCATGGTCCTCCTGGGCTGACCCCCCCATGGCCCTCCTGGGCTGACCCCCCCCCATGGCCCTCCTGGGCTGACCCCCCCCCATGGCCCTCCTGGGCTGACCCCCCCCCAGGGCCCTCCTGAGCTGACACCCCCCCATGGCCCTCCTGGGCTGACCCCCGCCAGGGCCCTCCTGGGCTGACCCCCACCGGGCCCTCTTGGCTGAACCCCCTCGGTGCCCTGTGCTCAGCCATCAGTGCTACCCGAGCTGTCCTGCCCCCTGCAGTGCTGGTCCTGTGGGGCCTCAGGTTCTCTGCCTCTGAATGGAGCTTCCAGAACCTTCTGCCGCAGGAGCTGCCCTCTGAACCACAGCCCTCCCGGCGCAGCGGGTCTGACGTCCTGCCCTCCCTGTCCTGCTGGTGTCCACGCTGACCGTCCCCAGCACAGCCTTCCCTGCAGAGCTGGGCCCACAGGCCTGCCCGCGTTTGAGGAGGGGTGCGGCAGGCAGGGGTGCCGGCCCTCGGGGCACATTAGGGATAAGGAGCCTGGAAACGCAGATGAGGCTGCGGAGGAGGGGCAGCCCTCGGCGCCGGGATGCCTTCCCGTGGCCACGAGAACCGGCAGGGGAACCCGTGCGCTTCGCGGCTTCTGGAAAGGGGGTTTCTAAGGCTCCAAACGCACGCTGCGGGTGCGAGGGAGGGGAGTCCGCCTCCAGGTGGATAACGGGTGGCTCCGTCCAGATCTTCAGAGCACAAACTCTCGTGGCTGCCCGGCAGGTTTTGTGCCGGAAGAGTCAGAATCGGCTGAAACGTTCATTCTGCCCCGTGTCCTCCGTGCCCCAGGCGGAACCCCGCTGTGCTCCGGGCACCCGTCTAGACCGCTGGGCCACCCTGTCCTCGTGCCAGCGTGGGTGCCCACAGGAGGCGGGGGCCCGCATCACCACGTCGCAGAGGGCTGCCACCACCTGCAGATCTCGGTTCACAGCCGGGCCTGCGGGGCCCAGCCAGGGGTCTGAGCGGTGGCGTGGTGCGTTGCTACGGCAACGCCTCCCTGTTCCTAGGCGGCCAGTGTCGGGGCTGGCGGTGAATCCTGGGGCGCACCGCGGGGCGGGCTCTGCTCTCGTCCTGATCAAGCTGGACATGGACTCGGACAGAGTGCCGCTCGCCTCTCCTTCCACCTGCAGTGACTCCTGCCGGCCACGGCCGACACCAGATCCCGGTTATGCCGCCGCTCGCGCGGCCGCCTGTGTCAGCCGTGTCACGGGCCTCTGCGGTGGATGTGAGGGCGGCACTGGGCACGGAGCCCCGGGGACAGCACTGGGCGGGCGGCGTGCGTGGCAGCAGCCTCCCCTAGGGGCCGAGAGAACTTGAGGTTGTAAGTACTCTGTGGCCCTGAGGAGCCCCCACAAATCAGTATGTGGTCGCATAGGCCGAAAGACGATGAGCGACTCCGGTGACGTATGGGACAGGTGTGCCCACCGTGCAGGCAACCACGCGGTCTCTCTCCAGCTCAGGGGCCCGAGCTCCGGGCACAGACAGGCACCATGCCTTCTGTCCTGTGGCCACACGGTGGCTGTCACCGCAGCAGCCGAGGCTGCACTCTGAGGACCATCAACTAGTCAGTGGAGAAGGGGGAGGCAGGGAGAAGCCACTGCCACCAGGACGCCTTCCAGGACTTCCCTCTGGCTGCAGACACCCCAGGCTCGGGGTCCCCCGCAGCTGGTCCTCTTAGGCTGCGACTGGCTGTGGGCCGGCCTTGCTGTCTCCGCAGCCTCTGTCTGGGGACCTGCTGAGGTACGGCAGTGGCCTGGTCATACCTGCCCAGGACCTCACGACACCCCAGCCGGACCTCTCGGCACCCTCGCGGCGCCCCGGCAGAACCTGCTCAGGCAGAACCAGAGCCTGGTCTGGCAGAACCTCCCGTGGACATGAGTCAGGGACAGACGGCGCAGCTGCGCCCCGTCGGTCGCTGTGAAAAAGCACTTCTTTTGCGTGGAATGTGGGCCGGTTTCTCCGGCTTTGGCTTCCGTGTGCCGAGCCGGGGGTAGCACGGCCCACCTGGGCTGTCGCGGGGATTAGACGTGATGTGCAGGTCGTACCTGTCCTCCCTGGAGCCCCGCCTGTCCCCTCACAAGACGCCGCGTTTATGGAGGTCAGTGCCGGGGGCTGGAAGCCAGGATTTCCCACTGGACGTGGAAGCCCGCAGCCGCCAGGCAAGAGGACAGCAGACCCCTCACTCCCTTGGGGGCGGGCGGTGGGAGCTCAGCTCCTAAACACCGGTTTACGGCGTCCGTCCGCTGCTCACACAGAAGAGATTTGCATTTCCGTCCCGCCCCTGCGGTTTCATCTGGTTTCATCTGGTCACTCACAACGCCCAGAGTGCACTGCGCTTTCAAGGGCCACTGACACTTGGGTAAGAACAGGCTCTTTGCTTGTGGAAGCCTTTGGGCTCTGCTTGCCAATCTGTTTCGCTCTCTTCGCAGTCCCTTCGGCCGCCCCAGGGAACGTGTCCGCCGTGGCGGTCAGCTCGACCCAGATCCTGCTGACGTGGGCCTCGGTGCCCGAGCAGGACCAGAACGGCCTGATCCTGGGCTACAAGGTATGTGTGAGGGCGACCTCGCTTTGCTCCAGACACGCAGCTGCCACCCCGTCCCCTCCCCGGCCAGCGCGTTTCCGGTTTCTGAGGGACCCAAGCTCAGCTGCTCCCTGCTCCCTGCTCCTCACAACACTCGTCTCATGTAAGATCCTTATGGCCTGGGGCTCCGTGTTGGCGTCGCCCTTAACAAAGCCAGACCAGGATCAGAGCCCTGTTCCCACGGGAGCCTCGCTCGTGAGGACCAGCCGAGTGGGTTAGGTAAATGCCAGCGTCCTGGCCATCCGGTCCGGCCTGACACCTCCGGCTTATCTGTAGTCCGTGATACCCGTTCACCCAGGCCCTCAAAACGCATCCCTGCCTGTCCCTGCACCTCCCTCCCTCACCTCTCCCTGCCCTCCTGTCGGTCGCCCCTCCCTCGGCATTGCCCCTCCCTCGGCATTGCTGCGGCTCGCCCCGGGCCCGTGAGACAGGGTGACTCCGTTAGGCCCAGCGATCACAGAGAGGGGTCAACAATCCACACCCCGGCCCCCGGTCCTGGAGGAGATGTTTCTGCCGGGCCCGTGCTCCCTCCCGGGGTCTGCCTGTTAAGCCTCGGCCACTGTGTGAGTCCGGGTTCCGGGGCAGATGGGCCACTCCTGAGACCGCAGCCCAGCCTCCCGGTCAGCGGGGCGTGGGAAGGGGTTGCCTCTGTGCCCACCATGGGGTCCTCCGTCAGTGGCTGCGGTCAGCGTGGCTGCCTTTGGTGGCCCCAGATCTTGCAAATTACGGCGAGGCATCCAGCCAGCAGCCCTGGGTCAGGTCCCAGCTCCAATGCCCTTCCACTCGGGTACGAGCGCCTCATTGCCATCCTCCCCAGTGCCAGCAAGTAGCAGTTAGACCCATAAGCCTTCAGCCAGCTGCCGGGGCACGCAACGCCCTGGCTGGTCCCAGCGCCACGGGCGGCCATGCTGCCGAGGCCCCTGCCGGCACCCGCGTCCTCACGCCCAGCCCCTGTGCTGATGCTTCAGGTCCTGTTCCGGGCCAAAGACCTGGACCCCGAGCCCAGCAGCCACGTGGTGCGCGGCAACCACACGCAGTCGGCGCTCCTGGCCGGCCTGCGCAAGTTCGTGCTGTACGAGCTGCAGGTGCTGGCCTTCACGCGCATCGGGAACGGGGTGGCCAGCACGCCGCTGGTCCTGGAGCGGACCAAGGACGACGGTACGTGTCGGTGCGCCCCCACTCCCAGAGAAGCAGCCTCTGCCGCGTGTCCCCTCCCGCCGGCCGCTCTGGGAAGCGCTGCGTCCTCTGCCCGGTGTGGCCACGGGGCCCCCTCCCAGGGGAGCATGGGGACAGCAGACTGTGCGGGCCGGTGTCCTTTCCAACTCAGTGTCCGACCACTGCTCTTTCCGGTGGAGGAAAGCCGCACAGACCGGCCTCAGTCACGGAGCGGCGAGAGGCCAGCTGCAGCGGCAGTGGGTTTACGGCCCCGTTGGAGCCTGCGCGGGGTTTCCGTGGCAACTGCAGCAGGCGGGCAGGAAAGGCCGCTCCGGGAGGGTCTGACCGTCCAGTCACACACCGCTGCTGCCCACGTGCCCGGGGTCCTGGTGCCCCCGACGCTCCTTTGCATAACCTGAGGTCACTGACGTGTGTGCGTGGAGCGGCCGCGCAGGGCCCCGGCACCCCGCGTGCTTCTCCAGACCTGCACCCGGGAACGGGCGGCTGTGTTCATGGGCGTCTCGCTCGGCAGTGAACAGTCGCCCTCTTCGCAGGGCCCGGCTCCTCCCGGCGGCTGCTTCCCACCCTCACGCACATGCCTGATGCCTGATGCCTGTCGGAGGGCGGCACGCAGCAGCTGCGGAGGAAAAACAACATAGATTTTCTTTTTTCTTTTTTAATATATATATATTTTTTATTTCAGAGAGGAAGGAGGGAGGGAGAGAGAAACATCAATGATGAGAGAGAATCATTGATTGGCTGCCTCCTGCACGCTGCCTCCTGGGCATCAAGCCCACAACCTAGGCATGTGCCCTGACTGGGAATTGAACTGTGACCTCTTAGTTCATAGGTCGACGCTCAACCACTGAGCCACACCAGCCGGGCAGTGGTAGATTTCCTTAAACATCTTCACCAAAGCAATGAAATTCGTCCCCAGATGTCCTGTCCCCGCGCTTCCCTGGGAGGGGGCACGGGGGCCACACCTGGCAAGGACGGGCTCCGTCGGCCTGTCTGTCCGTCCGTCCATCCTCCCAGAGCACAGCGTGTCCCGGCAGCTGTGGACGGGAGGGGACACATGTCCCGAGGCTGTTTCTCTGAACTGGACGCAGCCCTCGTGTGTCCCAGGCTGCACAGTGAGGCGTGGAGGGGGCTTCAGAAACATCCCTTAAAGTTCGGCCGGTTGGAACGGTTTCTCCCGAGAGCAAAGGGCGGCCCGAGCCCAGTGACCGCTCTCCCCTGGGACAGCGCAGGGGCCGAGGCCACGAGACGTCTGGGCTGGGGCGTGTGTGGGTCTCCCCAGCGTGTGAGCCGTAGCCGCCTCCTCACACTTACTTTACCCAAACACAAGGGTCATCGCACGTTTAAAAGATCAAATACTGTCCTCAGCTTAGTACCTAAGGCAGAAGCCGCAGCCCGGGATGCCTGGCACACACACTGCAGTTACCATTGATCACACGCGCCCACCGCCCCTCCCGGAACCCGCCGGAACAGCGGGAAGTCCTGAGAGTGGCCGATCCTGTAAACCTGACTCTGGGGCCCTGCGGCGTCCCGCTGTCCTTACCGCTAGCGCACCATGCAGCAGGCCACAGCGGGAACCGCTGGCGCACAGCAGGACCTACTGCATGCACTGTGCATGGCCACAGCAGGAACCACTGTGTGCACTGTGCATGGCCACGCTCTGGGACAGGGCATGACTGTACACATGGCGTTTCGTCCATGTTTGTCGCCTCCATTGTGAGTTGGGAGTGGCTTTCAGCCTTCTTGCTTCTCTGACACTGCCTTGAGCAGATGTCAAGCCCAGAAAAGAACTCAGCTCTGATTGGTGAAATATTTTATTACTAAACTAGTGGCCCAATGCACAAAGATTTGTGCAAGAATGGGCCTTCCTTCACCTGGCTGCCAACACCGCCTTCACTCGGGCTGGAGCCACCTTTCCCACCTCCCCACACTGCCCAGCTGCACTGCCCCTGGCCACTCAGCACCTGTGTATGCAAATTAACCCACCATCTTTGTTGGGTTAATTTGCATACTCACTCCTGATTGGCTGGTGGGTGTTGTGAAGGTACGGTCAATTTGCATCTTACTCTTTTATCAGTGTAGATGTGTGGAGGCAGTGTTGGTCAATGACATTATATAATTTTTAGGTGACTAGCATTGTCGTTCAACACCCAAACTCTAGTTCCCTTCGCTACCATTTCTTTGACCCCCAACACCCACTCCCCCCTTCCTCCCAACCCTGACCCTCACCTAATGTCCACACCAGGGTCCCTCAGCGGCTGGCCTGGCCCCAGGGCTCCCAGCCTGGCTGAGCACCGCACAGATGGAGGTGGGGTTTCCCAGAACCATCAGGAAGCCACACAGAGCCCATCAGACCACAAAGTCACTCGCCCGAACGTGGCGTGTCCCCCGCGAACAGCGTCACGGCGCAGTGACTGTGTGTCCAGTTCCCAGGCCCACATGGGACCTTGTCAGGGGCCCAGACAACATCGTCAGATGCCTGGCTCACGAGACTTCCTTCACCTCCAGCCCCAGGCCCCCCGGTGAGGCTGGTGTTCCCGGAAGTGAGGCTCACGTCGGTGCGGATCGTGTGGCAGCCACCGGAGGAGCCTAACGGCATCATCCTGGGTAAGGGCGCGGAGGCGGGAAGTGCAGGGCAGTGGGGAGCGTGGGGCAGTGCTGGGGAGTGCGGGGTGGCGGGGGGCAGCAGGGCTGTGGCCACAGCTCAGAAAAGCAGCAGCCAGCTGCCCGTCATCTAGTTCCATCACATGGGAGGCTCCCGGCTCCAGCACCTGCGCGTCCTGGACTGAGAGGGTGACCCCCGCGGTCTGAGCTGTGAGCTGAGGGTACTCGACAGGTCGAAGTTCACGGGTGGTGCTCCCAGAACTCCGGCAGAGCCACCCGTGACTGCCCCCTCCTCTCCGAGGTGGCCGGCTCTCCCGAGGACGGTGCTTGGAAACGGCTCGTTCCCACGGGACCCAGTTCCCGGCCGTCCTCCCGCCACGGCCGCCCCGGCCCGGGAAGAAGGGGAGAGCGCTGTTTCCCGCAGGCGCGGAGAGCTTGCTTTTGTGCTCACTCGGCGCTCTGCTAGCGGCCACACAGGCCACGATGTCTCCTACTTCCCTGAAGGCGACGACTTTCACTTTAAAAACCACCGGTTCCTTCTTCTCAACCCCTGTCCCCGGGACAGATTAAGGGCCTCTACTTGCCGGGGCTCACGTGCGCCGTGAGGAGTAAGGGGGGGAGAGGACGCACCATCCCTGAGACGCTCACGGAGCAGCAGGCAGACAGCCACACCCGGGGGCAGGCGGCAGGGCGGTCACAGGGTGGCAGGCGGCGGGGCCATCACGGGTGATGGGCGGCAGGGCGGCCACGGAGTAACAGGCAACAGGGGTGGTCCCGGACAAGCCAATGGCGGACAGGGGAGGCTGTGAACGCAGAGGCCACACTGCCAGGGCCCGGCCTCCGCGCGGGGATCGGCCTCTCGTGCCTCGGTCTCCCCCTCCCTCCGAAGGGGACACGCCCCTCCCAGGCTAGCGGGCTGAGCAGGAAGGACGCGGGCAGCGCCTGCCAGGCCAGTGCTCAGTGCCGCTCCCGCAGTGTTGGTGTCCCCTCACTGCTCCGGGACAGAGACGCTGCTGGACGGGGCGGGCTGACAGCGCAGCGTCCACCCGCTAGTCACAGCGGGGAGGGGCCTCCGTGGACCGTCCCCACGTCCCCATCTCTGGTTCCGGGACAGAGTTCGTGCTGGCGAGACAGAGCAAAGCCTGAGCCGGCGCGTGGGCCGCGGAGAGGGCCCTCGGCGCTGAGGAGTTGGGTTTTGGTCTGTAGTCCGAGCCTCGCAGCCACGGCAAACGGCGCGGGTGAGATAGCGCCGAGTCCCCGTCACGCAGAGAGCGTCCCACCCGCCGCTGTTGCGATGCAGCGCCCGGCAGCGTCACGGAGGCCGGGTCACCGTCACACACCAGCTGCAGGCGCTGCCGGGGCGGAGGCCCGGGTCGGGGGTCCCGGAGGAGAGGGAACTGTCTCTGCGAGGCCCCGACCCCGAGACCCGGGGCGCTCCCGCTCTGGCCCTCAGAGCGCATAAACGCGGCTGTGACCCAGATCACACGTGTCCCTGCATCTCCAGCGGGGCTTAACCGCCAACGCCACAGCGCCTGCAGGGAACACCCGCGTCTCTGCACGCACACACTTCACTGGGCGCTTCCCGCACTTAGAGCCTTCCTCTGGGGATGCGGGGCTGCTCCAGCCCCACCCCCCGACCCCTGCCTCCCTTGCCGACGCCCTTAAATGCTACTGAGCTGAAGTGAAGCGAGTGCCCCTCAAGCCCACGCAGGGCTGTCCCACCTTACGTTCCAGAATCTCCCCCACCCCCCCGCCCGCCTGCCAAGCGCCTGGCCTTTGCCTCTGGCTCCTGGGGAAGGGTGTGCGAGGGACCCGCTGGGAATTAGGAGAAGTGAGGATGAGCGTCGCCAAGGCGGTCTGGCCGGCCGCACTGCCTGCTCCCAGCCCTCGATGGACGAGCTGTAAGACCAGCAGCACACACGGCGCCTGGGCCGGGCTGGCGCGGGCCTCGCGGGGCGACTCAGCTGCTGTGGGTTCCCTGAGCAATGAACAGATGTTGGGGGGCCAACACCACTCACACCCCATCAGTGGCTAGGGACGGGGTCAGGCAGCACCAGGCCCCCAACCGGAGCGTGCGGCCCAGTGATGCCTCACAGAGCAGACGACTCTCAGAGCGATGCCTGGGGGTTGCCCAGGAGACACCCCCACACAAGGTCTGCAGCACAGGACTCACTGCAGGATGAGGTGTCGGCCTCAGTCAACCCCCTGACCAGGCAGCCGAGACCCCGACCCCCGGCCTCTCTTCCCGTTTGCCTCTCACCGTGGATGGTTCTGGAGCTCTCTGGCGCACCCCTGGTGGCCGGCCGGTGCCGTAAGGAGCAGAGGCCAGAGTGGGAGCCGTGGAGGCTGCGTGAAGATGGTGCTGCGGGTGCGACACAGGCCCCCGAGCGGTGGGCGCAGGGCTGCTGGGGACGCAGCAGCAGGCGGGAGGAGGGTGGGGGGCGGCTCGTTGTCACGCAGCCACATCACAGCCCCGGTGCTGACCGGCCAGGACCCCCAACACCCCGGGACCCACGGCAGCCCCCGGAGGCATTTCCCGCCGCCTCCATCGCCTTCTGACAAGCCAAGGCTCCGAGAGCGGGGTGCCCAGCGAAGCGCCTGCGGAGCGGCATCCCGCCTGGCCCCCAGGGAAACGTGCTCCTCGAGGTGGCATGGGCTCGCGGCCTGGCGGAACCAGGTCTAGCAAGGGGCCCCCTTTGCCGGAAGACTGAGGTGGGTTCCCTCCCCACGGAACTCGTGGTTGTGGAAAGTGAAAGCTGTGCAGCCGGGCAGACCCAGGGCCCAGCCGGCTCTGCTGGGGGCATGCTGTGCGACCTCAGGCCGACCGCCTACCCTCTCTGAGCTTTCCTGCCTCCAGGCAGCTGAGGATGAGCACGCCGCCCGCTGGGACCACTGTGAGGTCGGGGGACGAGGACTGTCAGGAGTCTCGCGGGAAGAGCTGCCCTGTGGCTGCGGTGGCTGCGCCGTCCTGGTGTTCGGGACGCTGGGCGTCTGGGCATCGCAGGAGGCTGGGCTGGTCCCGCGGCACCGGAACTCCAGGCTCCCGCCACGACCAGGCAGGACGGGAAGGGGGGAGGGCAGGTCCGGAGGAGAGCCGCTGGGTCAGCGCGTGGGGAAGCATGGCCTCTAGCAGGACACCCAGCACAGGCCGAGGCCAGCGGGGGCCACATTCAGACCAGGGCCAGCAGGTCACCGCGGCCGGGAGGAGAGAGGGCCGTCAGAGGCGGAGCAGCCGCCGCAGGGGTCACTCGGGGCCCGACAGACCCCTGTGAGCAGTGACGGTCATCGTGCCGTCCGTCCGTGTGTGTGGTGGCAACAGTGGCCAGCAGAGGTCGGGACCGAATGCGAGGGCTGGCCGCCTCTGAGCCCTGGGCCTGGCCTGGCCTCCCACACGCGGGTCAGGGCCTCCGTATGGCTGGACAGACGGCGAAGCAGGGGCTGGGAGGGTGCCAGTGAGCGGGGTCACCCGGAGCCGGGGGCTGTGCCAGCGGGAAGACGGGAGCAGAGAGGGCAGGCCGGGCGGAATGACCGTGGCCCGAGCGCAGCAGCATAAGGACGGTCAGCTCTGCTGGCCGGTGTCCCCAGGGCTCCGTTCACGTGACGGCTTGGCCATCATTATGCTGCGGATGCCCAGCGCCCTCCACTCTGCTCTGG
Organism: Corynorhinus townsendii; assembly: GCA_026230045.1. Taxonomy (NCBI): domain Eukaryota; kingdom Metazoa; phylum Chordata; class Mammalia; order Chiroptera; family Vespertilionidae; genus Corynorhinus; species Corynorhinus townsendii. The sequence goes on along the minus strand of JAPDVU010000006.1, from coordinate 170,380,837 downwards.
AACAGCAGCTGGACCGAGGGCTGGGTCTGCCAGTTGGCACGGCCTCAGATGCGGGCGGGGCCTCGGCGGGCTGGGCGAGGGCTTAATCGGGAGTGACCCTGGCCAACCCCAGGCCCCATGGCCTAGCTGCCTCGCCTGTGGGGGCTGTGGATGGCGGAGCCCGGCTCAGTGCAGGGAGGGTTTGGCAGGGGGAGAGTGGGGCAGAGGGCGGGAGTGGTGGGCAGGGAGCCGGGTCAGCGGCAGAGGAGGTGAGGGGGAGGCTGGCAGATGCCAGGGCAGCTGGTGTCGGCTGGCTAGCCGCCGCCGCAGGCCTTGCTGCAGAGAGGGCGAGGGCGCTGCTGAGAGAACTTACAGGAGGCACTGCCCTTGGCAGATGCAGAGGGACTGAGGGGAGGAAGAGGCAGTGAGTGCAGACCCTGCCCCATCAGAGACGCTGGCCGCTCCCAGGCACCGCGCAGCAAGCAGTGGCCACGGGGAGGGACTGTCCTCACACCTTGTCCCGTGAGGACCCGCTCAGCGTGCGGTGGCCACGGGGAGGGACTGTCCTCACACCTTGTCCCGTGAGGACCCGCTCAGCGTGCGGTGGCCACGGGGAGGGACTGTCCTCACACCTTGTCCCGTGAGGGGTGAGGCAGAGCAGGGGGGACTGGCGCCCAGAGCCCCGCTCATCATGGAGCTGGGCTTCCCTCTCGGCGTTGGGTCTGCCTGGTGCTGGCTGGGAAGGAGGGTGTCATGAGGACGTGGCTCTGGTTCCCACCACGTGGTTGTAGGAGGCGGGCTGGGCTGCCCGTGCTGAGGAGTGCCTGACCACGCTCCGGGTCCCGCCCACAGGGTACCAGATCGCCTACCGCCTGGCCCACAGCAGCCCCCACACCTTCACCACGGTGGAGGTCGGCGCCACGGTCCGGCAGTTCATGGCCACCGAGCTGGCCCCCGAGTCGGAGTACACCTTCCGGCTGTCGGCCAAGACCAGGCAGGGCTGGGGAGAGCCGCTGGAGGCCACCGTCATCACCACCGAGAAGAGAGGTGAGAGCTGGGGCCCAGCCCACAGTCGTGGGGGGAGGGGAGGCAGCTGCTGGAACCTTGGCAACGCGTGGCCTCTCGGTCGGGCCTGCGTGGCCGGCGCGTGGAGGGAGCAGCGGGCACTGCTGCGCCAGGCCTGGGCCTGGGCACCTTCCCCCAGCCTGCGCACCTGCACCGCACCCGTGCCCTCGGACAGGCTGGCCGTCCAGTCTGAAGGCGGACGCAGCTCAGAGGCGGAGTGCTGGCCCAGGGATGCCGGCCTCCTGCGTGGGGGCCACCCCGAGGCAGCACTGGCCCCTGGGGTCAGCGCCCCTCCCAGGGAGCAGGTGCTCACACGCTCAGCAGCCGTAGAAGGACCGTCTGTGGACCCTCTGCTCCTGGCGCTGCGTGTGCTGGGGGCATCACCCTGCTTTACCGTCCCCCTAGCCTGGGGGGTGCGGGGTGAGCCCGAGTCTTATGAGAGAGGAGGCTGAGGCTGGACGTGTCGGGAGGGAGGCGCCGGCGCTGCCGGGAGAGGATGTGGGCGAGGGCAGACGCAAGCTCCTCGCCCTGTGCCCGCCCCTCATGGCGGCGCTATCCCCACCACATGAGAACCAACAGCCCCCGTGACCGGCAGTTAGACAGTGACTCCTGCCCCAGCATCCCTGTGGAGCCGAGGGGGTGAGGAGAGGGCAGGCGCCCGTCCACGCACCCGCCTCGCCCCTGCCCAGCCCCTCCCTGCAGCACATCCAGGGCTGACCGTGCCCCCAGCAGGGAGCTGAGCTGCTGTGTGAGGGCCAGGCTCCTGGGACACCAGGGCTCAGGGGACCCCCAGGCTCAGGGGACCCCCAGGCTCAGGGGACCCCCAGGCTCAGGGGACACCAGGGCTCAGGGGACGCCCAGGCTCCCAGGACACCAGGGCTCAGGGGACCCCCAGGCTCAGGGGACGCCCAGGCTCAGGGGACACCAGGGCTCAGGGGACACCAGGGCTCAGGGGACGCCCAGGCTCCCAGGACACCAGGGCTCAGGGGACCCCCAGGCTCAGGGGACGCCCAGGCTCAGGGGACACCAGGGCTCAGGGGACACCAGGGCTCAGGGGACGCCCGAGCTCAGGGGACGCCCCGGCTCAGGGGACGCCCGAGCTCAGGGGATGCCCAGGCTCAGGGGACCCCCGGGGGGGGGGGGGGCGCAGGGAGGCGTCCAGAGTTTCCTGTGGCTCGGGGAGCCCAGGTGTCACTCCGAGACGTCCTCCGGGTGGCAGGGAGTCAGGGAGCGTGTGTAGGTGGGTTCACACAGCCTGTCGGTCTGTCCTGCCTGAGGGTGGAGCAGGCCCGCACTGTGCCCGTCGCCCTGCGTGGCGGTAAGAGGAGGTCACTCCCTGGCACAGGAGGCGCCTGCAGACGGTCTGCTCCGGGCAGCACTGTGGGCGTCAGCGGTGCCCATGGCGGGGGGGTCCCTCTCACTCCCTCATCTACCCTCATTTGCTTGCAGAGCGGCCGGCGCCCCCCAGGCAGCTGCTGGTGCCCCAGGCCGAGGTGACCGCCCGCAGCCTCCAGCTCCAGTGGGTCCCGGGAAGCGACGGGGCCTCCCCCATCCGCTACTTCACCGCGCAGGTGCGCGAGCTGCCCGGGGGGCACTGGCAGACCTACTCCTCGTCCATCAGCCACGAGGCCACAGCCTGCACGGTGGAAAGGTACGAGGGTCCGAGGCCCCTCCCCGGACCTGCAGCCCTGCCCTGTCCCCCCGCAGCCAGCTCCCCACAGGCGAGGGGTCTGGAGGGCCCAGGAGGCGCCGCACTGAGGGCGTGTCTCTCCTCATCCCGCTGGTTCCGGGGATTTCTGTGCCCCAGGCCCCAGGCCTCTCCCGCCCCCCGCAGGCTGTCCCTCCTAGAGGCCCCGGACAGGCCAGGCCAGTAACAGGGAAGTGGGCCCGAAGCGTGGGCTCCTAAGAGAGGAGGGGAGTGGTGAGAGCGGGGGCCCGGCGGCAGATGGTCCCCCAGAGAGACGCCCCCTCTGCTCCCCTAGGTCAGCAGGCACACGGGTTTCCCTCAGGGCCGTCGCTGGCCAGTGACGCTGGGCAGAAACCGGCGGGTGTCCCCTGAGCAAGAGGACCCACCACCACTCATTCCTCGGAGACCGGGAGGGAGGGGGCAGGGCTGGCCCCACAGTGGCACTCGGCCTGCAGGGCCCCGCTCCGTCCCGGAGACCATGGCTGAGAGCAGGGAGGGGAGGGCCGGCGTCACAGGGATCGCAGACTCACACGCAGCCCCTGGGTGACACCACGCAGCCCCCGGGCGACTTCGGGGCTGCCTCACTGACCTCCTCCTCGGGCCCCGACTGCACCCGCTTTCCGGTCGGCTCAGGCTCCGGGCTGTGGGCGGGGCTGCTATGCCGTGGCTGCCACCTTCGGTCCTAGGACCCTGGCGCGCCCCCCCCCCCCCGGGTGGGCTGGAGGAGGCTCATCTGCTCCCAGGCTCCTCTGTGTCCGGCAGCCCCCGCTGAGCTGGGAAATGTCACACACCGTGTCAGCGTCGATCCGTGCGAGGGAGGGTCCAGTGGCGGTGGGAGGTCGCCGTCCTTGCTGTGCAAACGGGGAACCAGGGGCCAGTCGGTCAGAAGCCGGACCTGGTCTGTGGCCCCAGCGCGGTCAGCGAGGTGTGAGAGCGGGGACTGCGTGGTGTCCCCACACGCCCCTTGGCACGGCTGCCGGGCACCCCCGCTCTGTTGGCAGGTGGGGATGGGGGGCAGGTCAGAGGGTCTCCAGGCAGCTCCATCCTGGGCCCCAGCGCACAGCAGGCTGTGGGCTCGCAGGCCGGATGCAGCTCTGTCGCTCGCTGTCCTGGACCCACACCTGGGGCTTCAGAGAGAAGGGCGCCCCCTCGCTGCCTGAGGCGGAAGCGCAGTGCACGCCGCTGAGCAGGGGGCACGGGCACGGGGAGGTGGGGATGTAATGCAGACGCCCAGGCTCAGGTGCCTCTGCCCCGCCCACCCCTGGGAGTCCGGGCTGCGAGGCTGGGAGGCAGCAGGAGGGCCTCCGGGCGTCGTGATGGGGGGCGGGGGGGCGGTCATGGGCTCTGCCCTCCCTCCGAACGCCCACTGTGGCCGGTGCATGGGCCCCCGGACCCCAGGAGACCGCGGTGCGAGATGGTCCTCCACCAGCTGCCCGGCCTCGCGCTTGTCTCCAGCTCCTTCATGCGGCTCTGGAGCTCCCGGTGGCCTCGGGCAGGAAGTCACGCGTGGGCTCGGGCTCTTCCCGACGCGGCCACCGGGCTCGTAGCGAACACGCTCGAGCCCCGCGGACGAGGAGCAGGTGAGGGCAGCCGCCCGGCTCCTGTTTTCCCACGACAACCAAGACGCACAGCGCGCGCAGCGGCCTCTGCTGCTGGGACTCGGGTCAGCTCCACGCAGGGTTCGGCCTGTCGGGGTCCCCACACCAGCCCAGGCTGCGGGGTCGTTCTCCACGGTTCTCTTCCTACCTGACGCTCAGCTCCGCCCGCCCCCGCGCCCCCCGCCCCGCGTGACGCCTTGGCGAGCCCGCGGCTCCCAGAGGCTCATCAGGCCGTGAACGAGCGAGCCTGGCAGACCCGGGCCGGCTCGGCCTCTGCTCTCAGTTCTGCTACACCCAGCCCGTCCCTCCCGCCCCCTGCACCCCACTGTCCCTCCCTGCACCCTGCCTTTCCCTCCCAGCTCCCTGCACCCTGCCCGTCCCTCCCAGCCCCCTGCACCCCACTGTCCCTCCCTGCACCCTGCCTTTCCCTCCCAGCCCCCTGCACCCTGCCCGTCCCTCCCAGCTCCCTGCACCCTGCCTGTCCCTCCCAGCCCCCTGCACCCCACCGTCCCTCCCTGCACCCTGCCCGTCCCTCCCAGCCCCCTGCACCCCGCGGTCCCTCCCGCCCCCTGCACCCTGCCTGTCCCTCCCAACCCCCTGCACCTCGCCCGTCCCTCCCGCCCCCTGCACCCTGCCCGTCCCTCCCAGCCCCCTGCACCCTGCCCGTCCCTCCCAGCCCCCTGCACCTCGCCCGTCCCTCCCAGCCCCCTGCACCTCGCCCGTCCCTCCCGCCCCCTGCACCCTGCCTGTCCCTCCCAGCCCCCTGCACCCTGCCCATCCCTCCCAGCCCCCTGCACCTCGCCCGTCCCTCCCAGTGCCCTGTACCCCGCGGTCCCTCCCGCCCCCTGCACCTCGCCCGTCCCTCCCGCCCCCTGCACCTCGCCCGTCCCTCCCAGCCCCTGGCACCTTGCCTGTCCCTCCCAGCCCCCTGCACCTTGCCTGTCCCTCCCAGCCCCCTGCACCTCGCCCGTCCCTCCCGCCCCCTGCACCTTGCCCGTCCCTCCCAGTCCCTGGCACCTCGCCCGTCCCTCCCGCCCCCTGCACCTTGCCTGTCCCTTGATGGACAGAAAGAGCTCAGCCGCGAGTCCTTGGAGACCAGAAGCCTTAAATGCCGTTGACGAATCCATGTCCTAAGTGATAACGTAAACACAAGTGCTAACAGTAAGGACAGGTCATTTCTGGGGCACCTGCCACGTGCCACACTGTGCCGATGCCCACGTGACTTCTCGTCCACCCTCCCAAGGAACCTTGGGGACCGCGCGCCTACCCCCCCCCCCACCGTCAGCCCTCAGGTCCTCCCCGCTCCAGGCGCGGGCCCGTCCCCAGAACTGGGGCGCAGCAGCTGCTGAGGCCTGTGTGCGTGGAGCCCTGAGTCTTGTAAGGAAGACAGTCGTCAAGGAAACAGACAGTGACAAACTGCGGCAGCGTGAGGGCGTGAGCGTGTGCACAGGACCGCGGCCGGCCACGCACTCCGCCCGTCCAAGCTGGTCCTAACGGGAGAGGGACACCAGCAGCAAGACCTAGCGAGCCAGGCCCTCTGCGCGCGCTTCTCCGGAACCACATCTGGATGGGGACCTGGGACACGGCGCTCCTGTCGGCGCCCGGGAAGCCGCGGCGCGCCCTGCCCGAGGTCAGCGGGGAGTGAGACTGCGAGGCGTGTCCCCCACTCGCTGCGTGCCTTCCAGCCCGAGTGTGGGGCCAGCGGGGGAGGCAGGGCCACGGGGAAAGGACACGCGGCCATCACCAGGATTGGCAGAGTGCCGGGAGCTCGGACAGATGGAGCTGTTTGCTTTAATAAAGGATTTCTCCAGCGCTGCCCGGACCCGCCGTGGAGGTGGAACATGTGCCCTCAGGCCAGGCCAGGCCAGGTGGGAGCCGGCGGGGGCCTGGCCCGCGGGTTCTGGGGGCTTTGGAGGGAGCGCGACCCAGGTGCGAGCCTGTCGTGAGCGCGACAGAATGAAATCAGGAGCTTCTCCCGACCGTGGCGTCCGAAGGTGGTGATGGGCTTTGAAAAGCAGAGCTCTCTCAGCAAACGCGGTGCCCAGAGCCTCGCCCGCACCGGGTGGACGAGGAGCTGCTGATTGGGGTGGGGGGGGCTGCACCCCAGAGGGTTCCTCAGCCTCGGGGTTCCGCCGGCTCGGTTTGAAAACCATGAGTTTACGGTGGGCTGGGAGGGAGAAGAGGACAGGTGTGCGCCACGTGGTGAGGACACTGAGGGACTGGGCGGGCAGGAGCGAGGGGGCTCTGGAATCGGGAATCACTGCAGTTCTGGTCTGGGAGCCAGCGCAGAGGATGAGACAGTGCTGCTGCTGCTGCCACTTGGGGGTCCCCTTCTCTGCTCTTGTGGGGAAAGTGGGGGGCGGCCAGGAGAGCTGGCAGCCAGGCCTGAGCGGGCACGTCTGGGGGCGCAGTGCAGGTGCTGGATGAGTGAACATTGTCTGCTCAGAGGAGCTTGTCCGCGGCCTCGGTCTCGGGGAGCGGGGGAGGGAGGGAGGACTGAGGGACAGAGGGAGCCCGCGGTGACGGCCGTGCCGCACGCAGGGCCTCGGGAAAGCACTGTCCTGCGGTCCCCGTCAGTGGGGACATCGTCACATGGGCAGCTGGCGTTGCCCGGGTCTCACGCCGAGTGGCAGACCAACGGGGCTTCAAGACGAATCCCGTCCCAGTCCCCGCCGAGCCACGCCCCGTCCTGTGAAATGGCAGGAGGAGCTGCCGGGCCACACGGGACAGGGCTGCCAGGCTCGGTGCCATGTGGGCGCTGCCGGTGCTGGGGGCACAGACCCCAGAGCCCTGGTGGGGAGGGAGGGAGGCCAGCGCTGGCCTGCACTCTGGACCAGGCGAGGGCCGGGAGGATCCGCATCCGCTCCCCTGGGACGTCCTCCGCAGGCCAGGGCGTGGTCGATGGGCTGAGGCTCCTCCCAGAGCCAACCCAACCCCAGAGCACCCCCTCCTAAGGTGGGGCCGGGCCCTCAGGCGGGAGGACACCCCCAGGAGCTCCGGGCCGCTGGGTGGGAAGGTCACCAGGTCACGGGTCAGAGCTCCAGGCCTCTGGGTGGGAAGGTCACCGGGTCACTGGTCTCTTGGTTCTGCTCAGGCTGAGGCCCTTCACCTCCTATAAGCTGCGCCTGAAGGCCACCAATGACATCGGGGACAGTGACTTCAGCGCTGAGACGGAGGCGGTGACCACACTGCAGGATGGTGAGTGGGCCCGGCGGCGGCGGCGGGCAGAGAGGGCCACCCCTGCTGCTGGCTCCTGGAGAGAGCCCCCACTTTCGTCCTGAGCCAGTGGGGGAGGGGGGGGCCTCGAGGGATGAGGGAGCCCGGGAGTCACTGAGACAGCGCACAGAGGCTCCTGGGAAGTCTCTCTGATTCGGAAGGAAGTCTCTGATTCACTCCCAACCCTTCTCCCATCAGCACCCCAGGAACTGAATAATTGACAGGCTCGTTAAAGATAAATGTCCCCAGCAGGTGGCTGCGTATGAGAGGTTGCCCACTTTCTCATTCAGCGGCCTTCCCAGCCTGGCTGCCCGCCAGGAGCACAGCTACGTGGGGGCACTGAGACCCTAAAAGCCCCAGGCGGCGTTCACCCCCCCTCCCCCAGGGGCGGGGCCTGGGTCCCAGTGAGGGAGAGAGGATGCTGCCTGGCCCAGCGCGGGGAGCCACATCGCCCCGCAGTCCTGGCCACAGGCCCACCTGCAGACCCAACACTGTGCTCCGTGCTAGTCCCCCGGCCTCCCGGCGCCCTCCTCCGACGCCACCAGGGAGCCGTTGGCAAACAGCCGCTGGCCGCCGACCTCACCTCTTCATCCGGCTCTTTTCATAACCTGGGAGCTGAGCTTCCCGGGCCTCGGGCCCTAAGGACCAGCCAGGACGGGCAGGAAGGGGGGCTGCTGGCTTCCGGGCCACATGCAAAGCAGGCCTCCAGCGTGTTCCTGTCCCAGCACGGTGCCCTGGCACTGCCTTCAGGCAGCCGCAGGTGGACGGCCGGGGAGGCAGGGGGACTGACCCCTGGAGACACCGCGGTTGTCTTTTGTGTTGCCTCTCACACAACCGCGGCGATGTTCGTGAGGCGCTGACCCTCAGGAGGAAGCAGCAGATCCGCCAGTGCCTGTGCACAGCCAGCCCCGGGCCTTGCAGCTCAGTAAAAGGCCTCTCTCTCCGAACCCCAACCCTGGGGCCTCCTCTGGCCCGAGGCCTGCTTGCTCCTTTGATATTCAAATCGCCCATCTTGTCATCTCCCCCAGGACTGCTCCCGGCAGGCAGTGGGCATTGACTGGAGCTGCACCGTCTCCAGCCCACTCTGCGGAGATGGACAGGCAGCAGGCCGCCTCCAGGCCCTGGGGAGCCCGGTGCTGGGGGCGGGGAGGAAGCAGCCCCTGAGTGTGTGGGTGGTTGTGGGGGGAGGAGGAGTGATGTTCCCTCCACCCTGCCGAGTCGTCCGGTCTCAGAAGCAAGCTGACAGGAGAAAAGGTCCAAGTGTATTGTTCGCACGTAGGGGCCCCGGACATGGGGCCTGCGGACAGGCCGGGCGGTGAGGGCGCCGCGGAGAAGGGTGGGGCTCTGGGACCTCAGCGGGGAGCCACGGGAGGTCCCTTCAGAATCCTGGGACGTGAGTGCATGGGGACCAGGCAGGCACCGGGGGACGTCAGTGCCAGGCGCAGGGCACGGCCAGGGCAGAGTCAGACCAGCCTGTCCCCGCGGCTGGCGAGCAGAGCACACCGCGGCGGACTGGGCCCCTTCCAGCCGCCAGGAGTCACCTCCTGCGTGACAGTCACTCCGCAGCCAGGACCAGGGCACAGCGCCCTGCTTGGTCATCTGTCCAGTCAGAAGTCGCTCTGGCAGCAAAAAGAATATGCTGCCCTCCTCAGGGCGGGGGGGGCGGGGAGGGCGCAGGCCCCTGAGCAGGCTCCCGGGTGGGGCGCCTGGCACCCCGCTGGCATGAGTGGCCCCGTGGAGAGGTGGGAACTCCCTCGCTGTCTCAGTGCCGCTCTGTCTCGGGGAGGTGGTCATACGAGTGCTGGCTCCCTCCTCTCCTGGCACAGGCTGTGAGGTGGTGCAGGGCACCCACAGAGGAGAGGGGGCGGGAGCTTGGGAGGGGGGAGGCGCCAGGTACCAACAGAGCCCTCTAATCCTGTCTCCTTGATCTTGGGTTTCAGTTCCAGGGGAGCCTCCCAGTTCCGTCTCAGTGACGCCCCACACCACCTCCTCCGTCCTGGTCCAGTGGCAGGTAAGCACCCGGTCTCACGGGGCCTCGTAAACACAGCACTCACCCTCCACACACTCACCTTCCACGCGCTCACCCTGCACGCGCCCACCCTGCACGTGCTCACCTTGCACTCACGCTCACCCTGCACTCACGCTCACCCTGCACATGCTCACCCTGCATGCGCTCACCCTGCACGTGCTCACCCTCCACGTGCTCACCCTGCATTCACACTCACCCTCCACACACTCACCCTGCACTCACACTCACCCTGCACTCACACTCACCCTGCACTCACACTCACCCTGCACACGCTCACCCTGCACACGCTCACCCTGCACATGCTCACCCTGCATGCGCTCACCCTCCACACGCTCAGCCTGCACGCGCTCAGCCTGCACTCACACTCACCCTCCACACGCTCACCCTGCACTCACACTCACCCTGCACGTGCTCACCCTGCATGCGCTCACCCTCCACACGCTCACCCTGCACTCACACTCACCCTGCACTCACACTCACCCTCCACACGCTCACCCTGCACTCACACTCACCCTGCACGTGCTCACCCTGCACACGCTCACCCTCCACACGCTCACCCTGCACTCACACTCACCCTCCACACATTCACCCTGCACACGCTCACCCTGCACTCACACTCACCCTGCACACACTCACCCTGCACTCACACTCACCCTGCACGCATTCACCCTGCACGCGCTCACCCTGCACATGCTCACCCTGCACTCACGCTCACCCTGCACACGCTCACCTTGCACTCACGCTCACCCTACACTCACGCTTACCCTGCACACACTCACCCTCCCAGGACGCCCAGGTCTGGCAGCTCTTTCACGAATGGCAGGCAGGTCATTCCAAACTCCAGAGTAGACAGGGCGGTCAAAGGCGGTTCCGAGTCCGCGCAGGTGCAGGCCCAGGGTCTCCGCGGAGTGAGGCGGGACGAGGAGGGCCTGCCCTTCTCCCCCTGAACCAGGCCCCCTGGGCTGCGCCACCCGCCCCTGCTCCAGGCCTGGATCTGCTGCTGGGGGAGCGGGGTCCCCGGTTTAGTCCGCAGTGAGCTTGTTGCCAGTGGGTGCTGCCGGTCCAGGCCAGCTGTGCCTCTCCACACCCACCCCCCTGCGTGCCGGCCCCTGGGCTGCGGGTGTCTGTGAGCCCAGCACTGGCAGCCTCCCCGCGCCCCCCCATCCTCAGGCCCAGGAGGGGGGACACGGGTTGGGGTGGGGTGTCTTCTGCGCTTGCAGAACCACATTGGGGCCCGAGTGAGGACATCTTTATGTTCTCCAGACTCCCAACTGCCTGCTTATGGGACATCTTCAGTGAACGGTCCTTCTCCCCCCACGCCGCCTCCCCCTCCCTCCCCGAGAACACTGCCCTCGCGGCTCCCGTCTGCAGCCCGCGGGTGTCCGTCAGCATGGCCTGGGCCAGCTTCCTGCTCAGGCCCCAGCCACAGCGGCCACAGGACAGTCGGGGTGGGAAGCTGTGATGGTGCCGGGGCTGTGGCCTGGGCGGTCCAGCTTCCCCTGAGCCCAGGTCTCCAGGCTGCTGCCTTCTCCCGTCCACAAAGGGCTCTTCGCCGTGCGTTTCGGGTGAGGCTGCCGCAGCCTGGGGGCCGGGGGCCGAGGACGGTGGGGCCAGCCTGTAGACCAGGCGGGAACAGGCCATGGCCACGGTCCCCTTAAGGGTCTGGGTTCGCCGGGAGGGGCAGCTCCTCGCCCGTCTGAGGCCTGGGCCGCAGTCCCGTAGGCTGGCCCCCGGGCAGCGGGCCGTGGACGAGACGCTGCGTCCCCACCGGCCCTGGGGAGCCTGGGCTCAGGAAACGCCCACGCCCTGGCCCGGATCTGGAGCACCGTGTCCCCCCATCCACGTGACACCTGCCCTTTTCCCGCGTAAACAACTGGGGACCCTGTGCTGACCGAGTGGCGTCCCCCGGGAGGCGCCGAAGGCCCTCAGCGCGAGGTCACCTCCCGAGGCTGACATGGCCCTGTCTTTGCAGCCCCCGAGTGACGAGAGCCTGAACGGCCTCCTGCAGGGCTACCGCATCTACTACCGGGAGCTGGAGCCCGAGGTGGCCGCGGGGCCCGAGGCCGCGGCGCTCAAAACCCCCTCGGCCTTACGGAGCGAGCTCACAGGTGAGCCCGCCCTGCCCTCCTCCCGGCACAGGTGCCATGCCAGCCGCCAGGTTCGAGCTGCCTGGTAACCGTGGGCATCCCGTGGGGGCCTGGTGGGAAGCCCGTGGGGCCTGGTGGGAAGCCCGTGGGGCCTGGTGGGAAGCCCGTGGGGCCTGGTGGGTGGGTGTGGGGCTGGGGAGGGTGTGCCGTGGGGCCTGGTAGGCGGGCATGGCGCTGGGGGGGGGGGGGGTGTCTGCCGCAGCCCGGGACGCACAGCCAGGTGGTAGGAGCAGGAAACTCCGAGCTTCGGGGCCTCCCCCAGGGGTCAGGGCTGGAGGAGGAGGAGCCTTGGCGGCAGGCTGTGGGGGGAAGGACCTCCCCAGGGATGGCTGCGAAGGGAAAGGTGACTGCCGCAGCCACAGCACCAGGGGGTGGGAGGCAGGGCAGGGGAGAGGCTGAGGGGCGGACAGCCGGTCAGAAGCAGAGCGGGTGCCAGAGGCCACAGGTGGGGAGACCTGAGCCACAGGACTGCCTCGAGGGAGGGGCAGCCAGGTCCCCGACGGCAGTGCCCCCCCAATGGAGCGACCCCACCGCAGTCACGCGCAGGGCCCCCCGCCAGGGCTAAACTTCCCAGGGCTGCTCACCCCTCCCTCCGGAGGTGGCAGACCTCCTCCCCTGGCGTCCCCACGCGCGTCCCCCACACGCTGCTGGCCCCTGACTCGGGTGCTGGGACCCCGGTTCCCACAGGGTCAGGTCCCTCACGTCGCAGGGCTCCGCGGGCCTGTGCGGCCCTTTCCTGAGGCTCCACGGTGCCCGCAGAGGCTGCGCCTGTGCTCACCCCACTGCCCCCCACTTCCGGTCTCAGCATGCACCAGTGCTGACGGAGGGAGAGGGCTCGTCCCCTTCCCTCACCCCCCCACCCCCACCCCCCCCACCCCGCCTCCTGCCGGTCAGACAACTGCTGGCACCTCCCCGGCCCCAGCAAGATCCACACAATGAAACTGAAGGGCAAACCCGCCCCCACGCCCCTCCCGCCCTGCTCTCCTCCCCCCGTCCCCCCGCGCCCCTCCCCCCCGCGCCCTCCCCCCGCGCCCCTCCCGCCCCCACTCTCCTCCCACCCCTCTCCCCCCCTTCCCTCCCTCCCCCTCTCCCCTCCCGCCCCACGCCCTTCCCGCTGGTTTGCTGGGCCCTTCAGACGGGCTCTGACAGCGCAGGTGGGCTGCCGGCCGGCCTGCCATGGGGCATCGCGCCGTCCCTGCGGGGAGGCTGGTTCCGGGCCTTGTCCCGGTCCCTTTGGCCTCTCACTGGAGGGGCGCGCGGGGCCCGCCGTCCTGAGAACAGCGGCCGCCCCAGGGCGGGCGGTGCGGGGCAGGGCGCCTCGCGGGGTCCTGAGCTCGCCCGCAGCTCCCGCCGCTGCTTGCTCCCTCACAGCCCCCAGCAGCTTCCAGACCGTGAACAGCAGCTCCACGCGGACCGCCTACGAGCTGACACGTGAGTGACTCCCGAGGAGCCGCTGCGCCCCGGGGGGGCCGAGCCAGAGGCAGCCGGAGCGGTGGCTCTCATTGCAGCGCCCCCTCACCACGCCACAGCCCCGCAGGCAGCAAGGAACCTTCTAGAAACAGGCTGGGGAGGGGGACGACGGACCAGCTAGGGCAGTGGTCGGCAAATCGCGGCTCGCGGAGCCACCTGCGGCTCTTTGGCCCCGTGAGTGTGGCTCTTCCACAAAATGCCACGTGCGGGCGCGCACGGACAGGGCGATTGAGACTTCGTGGCCCGTGCGCAGAAGTCGGTTCTCGGCCTGGGCGAGTCTGTGTTGAAGCAGTGGCGTCAGAACACTTGCGAACTCTCGAGCCGCGGTTTGCCGACCACTGAGCTAGGACCATTTGCCATTTTCTTTACACGTCACTTTACCCAGCTGTCTGCTCCTTCACCTCCCTCCCTCCTCCGCCCGCATCCGCCTCTGCCACGACCCTGTGACCTCCCAGCAGCCCGAGAGTCAGGCGCAGGGGGGCTCCAGTGGGGGCTCCCCGCCGGCTCTCACCCCAGCTTTTCAGCGGCGGTTCTGAAGGCCGAGGGGGCCGGCCACGCCGCTTGTCCACGGCCACTTGGGTGTGTCTCGTGGACTCCTGACAGCCCCTCCTCCTCCTGGGACGTGGAGCCACCTGAGCCCGGGGTGGGACTAACAGGCCAGGCTGTGTGGTCCCGGGTGCCACTCGTGGGCTCTGCAGGGCCACGCACTCCCGCCACGCTGGGGATGGCGAGGCCGGGCCGACGAGGCTGCAGGGCGACCATGGGGACGCGGTGTCCCATTCACTGAAGCTCTGCTGAGCCCGCAGCCCACGGGGAGGTGATGCGCAGGCCTGGCGTGTCCCCATTCACACCGCCCCCGGGACCAGACATGCCCACGGGACCTCAGGGGGGCCAGCTCCGAGGGCGAGACGACCCTGGGAGAACCTTGGGTGGCTGGGTCAAGGTCAGCAGATCTGCCCCGTCGCTGTGCCGGCCACCGCCCTGTGCAGTTCTGTGCATGTGGCCTCACACACCTTTGTCCTGAGGTCACGGTCATCGCGAACACGGGGCTGTGGTCTCCTGCGTATATCCGTAGAGGCCAGGGTCCAACTCCCCTGCGCCTGCTTTGCGGAGAGCTGGGCCAGAGGCCCCCTGCCCCTGGCTGGCTCCCTGCCCCCGGCTGTCTCCCTGTCTCCCTGTCTCCCTCTGTCTCCCTCTGGCTCCCTGTCTCCCTCTGTCTCCCTGCCCCCTCTGTCTCCCTGTCTCCCTGTCTCCCTGCCCCCTCTGTCTCCCTGTCTCCCTGTCTCCCTGTCTCCCTGCCTCCCTCTGTCTCCCTGTCTCCCTGTCTCACTGTCTCCCTGTCTCCCTGCCTCCCTGCCTCCCTCTGTCTCCCTGTCTCCCTGCCCCCTCTGGCTCCCTGTCTCCCTGTCTCCCTCTGTCTCCCTGCCCCCTCTGTCTCCCTGTCTCCCTCTGTCTCCCTGCCCCCTCTGGCTCCCTGTCTCCCTGTCTCCCTCTGGCTCCCTGCCCCCTCTGGCTCCCTGCCCCCTCTGGCTCCCTGTCTCCCTCTGTCTCCCTGCCCCCTCTGGCTCCCTGTCTCCCTGTCTCCCTCTGGCTCCCTGCCCCCTCTGGCTCCCTGCCCCCTCTGGCTCCCTGTCTCCCTGCCCCCTCTGGCTCCCTGCCTCCCTCTGTCTCCCTCTGTCTCCCTGTCTCCCTCTGGCTCCCTGCCCCCTCTGGCTCCCTGTCTCCCTCTGTCTCCCTGCCCCCTCTGTCTCCCTGTCTCCCTCTGTCTCCCTGCCCCCTCTGGCTCCCTGTCTCCCTGTCTCCCTCTGGCTCCCTGCCCCCTCTGGCTCCCTGCCCCCTCTGGCTCCCTGTCTCCCTCTGTCTCCCTGTCTCCCTCTGGCTCCCTGCCCCCTCTGTCTCCCTGCCCCCTCTGGCTCCCTGCCTCCCTCTGTCTCCCTCTGTCTCCCTGTCTCCCTCTGTCTCCCTGCCCCCGGCTGTCTCCCTGTCTCCCTCTGTCTCCCTGACCCCTCAGGGTGGTGCGGGCGGGCTGTGGAAAGGGAGGCTGTCCCTGGAGCTGACCCGCCCGCCCCTGCAGAGCTGAAGAAGTACCGGCGCTACGAGGTGATCCTGACGGCCTACAACGTCATCGGGGAGAGCCCAGCCACCGCGCCCGTGGAGGTCTTCGTCGGCGAGGCCGGTAAGCCCGTCCCCGCCCACAGCCCAGGCCACGGCGAGTGGCAGGGCCCAGCGCTCTCAGGGGCCACGCAGTGTCCCCGTTGCTGGAGAGGAGATGACGTTATGGGGGCGGGGGGGGAGGGGAGGCGTGCGGGTCCCAGGCTCAGCAGGGTTCCCAGTGCCCGTCAGCCTGATCCCTGGTGACAGCCCTTCTCGGGGCTCAGACGGCCACGGGCCGGTTTCTACCCCTTTTAGCTGAAACGTGGCCCTGCGTGCGCTCCAAGGGCCACCCCTTCTAACGCGCCGTGAGGCGTCTTGCCGTGGGCACCCAGTTGCGCCCACTGTGGCCTCAGTAACGAGGCCCGCCCTCTGGCCGGAGCGCCTGCGCCGGCTCCTGCCCGCCGACAGCTGCATGGATTTGGCTCAGGCTGCGCAGCGCAGGGTCAGGGGAGACACTTCCGGAGGAATGCCTGGATTCCCGCCCGGACAGGCTGGGCCGGGGAGGAGCGGTCCGGGCAGCGAGGCCACCTGGCAGGCACGTGCGGTGGCCTCTGCAGTTTGGAGAGTGTCCCTAAAATCCGCAGCAGCACCGAGGGCCCAGCCTTCACCCGAGCCCGGAGCACGGCTGCGCTGGCCTCTCCCCCCTGCCGGGCCTCGCACCCGGGACACAGCCCACGGCTCCTCCTCCCCCGGGCAGTGCTCCGGGCTCCTTCCCCGGCACCTTCCCGTTAAGAGGTCTGTCTGTGTGTCTGTCCCCTCTGGGTTCGTGGCGCTCGTCTCCAAACGCTCCTTGTCCTGGCGGGGGCCCCGGGGCGATGCCTTTGCTGCCAGAGCCCCGTGAGGACAGGCAGGGCGCAGCGGGGGCTCCGGGCACCAGGGGGGGCAGGCGGGGCCGGGACAGGCCGGGCACACCCCTCTCTCACAGCAGGTGGGCCTGAGGGCTCCTACCCAGTCCTCCTGCCTGGCAGGGGTGCTGCTCGGGCCTGTGAATTAGACGGAGGTGCGGGGCGTCTGTCGCTGGGTCCTGCTGAAGCCTCGGGGGCCTGGGTGCTGGCCAGTTGTTAGCAGGTCCGTCCCGCCCACCTGAGCATCGGGGCGGGCACAGTGAACGCCTCACAGCACCGCCTGCTTCTCCCCTGAGCCTCGGCCAGTCTCAGAGGCGGTGGACTCCAGTCCAAACCCAAATCGCTCCGTCTGTGGGGCCGAGAGGGACCTGCCAGGCAGTGACGGAGTCAGCCCAGCGCTGAGCCCGCCCTGAGCCCACAGCCCGGCTCGTGTGAGAGCAGCGATCTCCTGTGGGCCTTTGGGGTGCCACCTCAGTGGTGGAGTCTGGGGCCCAGGTGTGCATTGGGTGGCTTTGCTGGGCCCCCAGGAGTTACTGGATATGTAGGTAGAGGAGAGGGCCAGCTCCGGGGGTGGGCGTGGCCTCACGGGGAGGCGTCTCGCTCCAGGGGAGAAACGCCATGTTGGGGGGGCTCACCCCTTAGCTTTCTCCATGGATGTCGTCGTCACCCCTGAGATGCCCAGGTGGGGACTGAGACGACGCCCGGGGGGGGAGGGGTACGGCACCGGGTCTGCGCAGGGCGGGCTCTCAGGGCAGCCAGAGCCCCTGCGGCCGACGTCAGCCCTCGTGCGTGTGCGACAGACGGGCCAGCCCCTCCTGACAGCGGCCCTCCCGCAGAGCGCCCAGCCTGGCAGGGGTCGCTGGCCTGGGACAGGTGTTTCTCTGTTGGGGCCCAGGAGCAAGGTCACCTCCCTACAGGGACGGGGGCAGCCCCTCCGGCCTTCGGGACGAGTGGGGGGGACGTGCTCCATGAGGGAGGGGGCCGGGGCGGTCCTTGGGCCTCTGATTTCTCATCTGTAAAATGGGGGGATTCCTGCCCTCGGGGCTATAGCACCCCACACCCCTTCTCAGGGCCCCGCCCCTCGTGGGCAGGTGACGCGGCCTCGCCATCGGGCAGCAGACCGGATGCGGGTCCCACCCAGCAGCGCCATCCTGGCAGTCTGTCTCCCAGGGGCCTGGGGACCCGCCCCCTCAGGAGCCAGACAGGAAGTCCCAGACCCCAGGCCTTGCTCTGAGCACGTCCCCTCCTCCCTGCTGTCAACTCAGAGAGGTCCGTCACCTGCCCTGTTTCCTGGCACAGAAGCCGGTGCTGCAGGGAGCTGGTGGGCACATCGGGGTCCTCAGCTTGGGGACATGGAGCTCGGGGACATGGTGCCTGGGGCCCCGCCGCCTGGGAGGGACCAAGGGCCTCTGTCCAGCACGTGCCCACCGACGGCGGTGAGGGACACGCGGGCCCTGCCTCCCGGGACCGCCTGCAGCCCCCCGTGGACACGGCACGACGCCCGCCCCCCCCCCCCCCACGCCTTCAGGCACCTCTGGAAGGAAGCCTCGGGGTGGAGGGCCTCGCCCACAAGCAGGTAATGGTCGCGCTCAATGTCGCCTCACATTTTAATTGAGCGACAGTAATTCTGCGACGGAGCTGCCGATGGCAAACATGCAGAAGACATTAAGTGTATTTATGTTTGGGTTATTAATGTGGCTGCGGAAGCCCCCGTTAGCTGTGATGGAATTGTTTGTGCAGTGCTGCTGTGTAATGGCGCGGTAAATAAGAATTTCTGATAATGAGGCCGAGCATCTGCCACAACAGCCTGGTGGGGCCGTTAGCATTTCCAGGAGGCCGGGCGCGCGCCGCGGTTAGCGCAGAACAAATGTGGGTGTCAGGCCGCGCGGGTGTTAATTACTATTTCATTCCGCACGGAGGGGGGCACGAGGGGCAGGGGCGGCTCGGGAAGGTCGTTCTCTCCGAGAAGGCTCGGGCGCCGGTGCGCTGGGCTGTCTCCCCCCAGAGCCGCTGCCTATGGTTTCCATTTACGGCCTAATACCAGACTCGAGTCCGCAGGCCGCACTGCAGGTGGCAAGGGGTCCTAGCACCCCGGGACACGTGGATTCCGGCAGGTGTTACCGTGGGTACCAGGACGGGAGAGCAGAGGGGGTGCCAGGACGGGGGAGGAGAGGGGGTGCCAGGACGGGGGAGCAGAGGGGGTGCCAGGACGGGGGGGCAGAGGGGGTGCCAGGACGGGGGAGCAGAGGGGGTGCCAGGACGGGGGAGGAGAGGGGGTGCCAGGACGGGGGAGGAGAGGGGGGTGCCAGGACGGGGGAGCAGAGGGGGGTGCCAGGACGGGGGAGGAGAGGGGGTGCCAGGACGGGGGAGGAGAGGGGGTGCCAGGACGGGGGAGGAGAGGGGGGTGCCAGGACGGGGGAGGAGAGGGGGTGCCAGGACGGGGGAGGAGAGGGGGTGCCAGGACGGGGGGGACAGAGGGGGTGCCAGGACGGGGGAGCAGAGGGGGTGCCAGGACGGGGGAGCAGAGGGGGTGCCAGGACGGGGGAGGAGAGGGGGTGCCAGGACGGGGGAGGAGAGGGGGTGCCAGGACGGGGGAGCAGAGGGGGTGCCAGAGGCAGGTGTCCTGCCAAGTACCCGGTGTGGGGAATGTCACCCCAGCTTCCCAACGGTCACTTGGGGTGGGGGTGCTGGCCGTGACGTCCCCTGACACCCAGTGCAGCCACGCTGACCCCAGCACGGCATCCAGGTCTCCCCTGGGGGACGGGGGAGCAGGCGCGAGGACGGGGTCCTCAGAACCGGCAGCCACAGGACCGTGGAGGAGCGTGTGCAGGTGGAGCCCGGGTCCCGTCCCTCCGGGGCAGCCCTGGTCAGGAGACGCCACTCAGAGCCTGGGCCCCTGGACACGCGGTGGGAGCAGGCGCTTTGCTCTCCCCACGCTCCCCCGGGCCCCCTCCCGCGGGCCCCGCACGTCCCGCTCCGTGTCGCAGCTGTCACGGGACAGGCCCCGTCAGACCCTCGGCGTCTCCGGCTCAGCGGGTGCCCGAGCAGCTCCCCGCTTCATTAACGCGTTTGAAAGCGCGACCCAGGCGGGGCCGGCGGTGCTCACGGCGCGGAAGTGGGGGCCGGGCCCCGTCTCTCAGGCCTCCGTCCTGTCTCCGCAGCGCCGGCCATGGCCCCGCAGAACATCCGGGTGAACCCGCTCACGGCCAGCCAGCTGGAGGTCACGTGGGACCCGCCGCCACCCGAGAGCCAGAACGGGAACGTGCAGGGCTACAAGGCAAGGCGCTGCTCCCCGTGGGCCCCCCCGCAGGTCGCCGTGGCCCTAGCGGCCGAGCCCCCAGATGGAACCCTGGCCCCACCCACGCTGCCGCTCTCGCCCTGCGTGTTCCCTGGCTCCTGTGGCGGACACAGCCACCGTCAGCCCCAGACCGTGGCCATCCTGAGCGCCGGGAGCCGGCCACCCCAGCCTTGCCTCTGGCCAGTTTGTGGCCAGGCCTGGTCAGGGGCTTGCCCTTCCCCCCCCCCCAACCACACACACTTGGGGAGTCTCCAGGGGCTTTGCTGACAATCAGGCAGAACTCTGAGAGACCAGGTTCCATCCAGCTCTGCCGCGGGCCCCAGTGGACGGTGCCTGAGCCTCCTGACTTAATAGGGCCAGGATGGGCCCGAGAATTTGCATCCTAACAAGTCCCCCGGGTGCGGTGCCTAGGCACCACTTTGAGAACCACTGCACTACAGTGTTACGGTTCCGTGTGGGCTAACGTCCCCGAGACGGGATAACAGAAAGGCAGCAGGCGGGACCAGAGGAGTTGGGTGATGAAGGCCTAGAGCTGGGCTCCCCGGGGCAGGAAGCTCCTCGCTCCGTCAGGCTCCGCGTCGAGAGCTGAGGCCGGCAGCCCCGAAGCCGCCTGGAGCCAGGGGGCCCCTCCCTGTCCCCCGTCCCTCTCCAGGATGGTTCCCGGTCCAGGCTGATCCGTCACCGGGTTCTGTGGGCTCACCGCCCTGATGGCTATTGAACCAGTTAAGCGTCCATTTAGAAATGAGTCTGTGGGCGCTGCCTGAAGTCAGTGCCCTCCTCCGTGGCAGGCTGCTCTGGTGACTCATGACCAAGCGGGGTGTCCCGGGAGCTGGAAGTCAGGGCGTGTCCCAAACAAGGTTTCTAGTTTCCTCAACTGAAGACGGGGGGCTTGGATCTGATCTCTTTGGGGAGCTGTCCCAGCCGAGAGTCTCCCCGCAGGTCAGAGCGCAGACGCCGGGCTGTGGGGGGCAGTCGGCGCTGCCCGCCTGCAGACACTGTGGCAGTGGTGTCTGGCCAGCCGTCTGGGGAAGCAGCTGTGGTGACCTCTGCAAACCTCCATCCTGGGCATCGCGATCGCCCACGGGCCCTTGGCAAGGGGAGGTGGCGCCCAGGAGAAGTGTGGGCTGTCCCCACAGGGCTGTGCCCCGGTTCTTGTCCGTGTTCTGTCTTCTTGCCCCCGATTCTGCGGGAGAGGGTGCCCTCCGCCCTCCCACTCCGCACAGCTGCATGCAGGGGTGCACACGCGCCCCGCTCGCGGCTCGTCCCCCACCGCCGGAGAGGGGCTCCCGCCCAGGCCGCCTGCGAGCCCAGCTCTCCCTGCAGATCTATTACTGGGAGGCGGGCAGCCAGAACGACACGGAGAAGGTGAAGGTGCTGTTCCTGCCGGAGACCGTGGTGAAGCTGAAGAACCTGACCAGCCACTCCCGCTACCTGGTCAGCATTTCCGCCTTCAACGCCGCCGGAGACGGGCCCAGGAGCGAGCCCCGGCCGGGGCGCACCCACCAGGCGGGTAGGAGCGGCGGCCGTGCGTCTGCTTCCCGCCTCTGCTGGGCGCCCCCCGTGAGAGCAGCCCTCATCTGTCGCACAGCTCTGCTCTGCTCTGCTCTGCCCGTCCGAGGCACGGACACGGTGCCACGGGACAGCAGGCAGCACTAGGGCCGGCTCCACGGCTGCCCCAGGGCCCGGTTGGCTGCTCAGCAGTGGGGCCCCATAGCCGTTAGCCAGATGTGAGCGCCGCGTGCCCCCTCCAGGGTCACCTGGGCACGGCCAGGTCCTTCGGGGACTCACCGGCCCCCCTCCCCCCGGCTGGCATGCTCCGTCATGGGGAGTGCGCTCCTGAGGGCGGCGCCCAGGCCAGCGTGTCGGGCACTCCCCTGGGTGTGGGGGCTACAGACCCTCCCCCCGGGAGCAGCTCGCCAGCTGTCTCAGGCACCGCCCCGGCTGGGCCCAGGAGCATGACGGGCTGAGCGTGACGCAGGTCAGGTCACCGAGGGCTCAGCAGCCTGGCCCAGGGCCGGGAGCTCTAAGAGGCTCTTTGCAGGATCCTGGGAGTCCAAGGTGGGGGTGAGATTAGGGGGCCTCACTCAGGGCTCCCTGCCCTCCTGTGGGATTAGCACCTCCCGAGCGTCATGCTTCCTGGGGACGTGGCCAGCGCATGGACAGCTGCTGAGACAGGCCATGTGCGGAGGCAGAGCTGGGGCGGGGAGGGAGGGGGAGGGCAGGGGCCTCACCAGGGCACTGCGGCCCTCCCAGGCAGGAAGGTTCCCGAGCGTACGAGAGTCGGTGCCCAGGCCAGCAGGGAGGGGCCACACTGGGCACCAGCACCCACCCCCACTTTCCCATGGAGCCCGGGCAGGAGGGGCGTGAGAGGTGGCCACACACCTGGCCGCTGGTCCGCTGTGCGGACTCCGGCTCCGCCTCCCTCCCCACCAGGCGCCACCGGGATTTCAGGTGGAGAGAGGCGGCAGGCCCCGTGGCACAGTCTCATCCCACCCCCCGCCCAGAGCAGGACGGAGCCGGGCCTTGGAGCCCTGGCAGTGGCTGGGAGGTGGAGCTGCACCTCTGTCCCATGTGCATTGTGAGGCGTCGTGTTCAGGCTGTGCCCTCAGGCCCTGAGGCCCCGGCATCCCTCCCTCCCCTCGGCTGGTTCCGATGCCAGCCCACCCCACCCCCGGGAGCTCAGAGGGGACCGTCAGCACCCGCCTCGCCCTCGCAGGGCCGTCAGACCTGTGCTGAGTTGGAAATGGCTTCTCATCACACGTTTCATCCACGACGTCCCTTCTGTTCTGTCCCCAGCGCCCAGCAGCCCCAGCTTCTTGGCCTTCTCGGAAGTCAGCTCCACGTCGCTGAACGTATCCTGGGGCGAGCCGGCGGCTGCCAACGGCGTCCTGCAGGGCTACCGCGTCGTCTACGAGCCCTTGGCGCCCGTGCAAGGTACACCGGGGGCAGCGCGGAGGGCGCCCACAGGGGCACAGCACCCGTCTGCGGAGGGGGTGACAGTGAACACAGGGTAGTTCACAGATCTGCGGGACTGGTGACAGGAGGACGGTCCCCGCCACGGGGATCCCGTCTGTGCTCAGGCCGTGGGGTTGGAGGCCGTGGCCCTGCTGAGGGTGCGGGGGGTGGACAGCGGACCGGGACAGCAGGGACAGCTCTTCTGCGCGAGTCCGTGACTCCCACGGCTCAGAATGCAACGGAGACGCGGGTAGACGTACGCCCAGAGCTCAGCGAAGCCACAGCCAAGCGCTCGTGGGACTGTTGGTTAAATGCATCGTCTTCAAACCAAAGACCCTCCTTCTCTCTGGAAAAGGCTGCGTTCGTGTGCCCGCCAGCATGCACCCTCCTCTAAACGCCACCCCTTCCTGCGTCCTCACAGCAGAGCCAGCAGCCCTTTGGCTCCGTGTCCACGTTCAGGAGGGAAAACTGGTCCCTGAGGCCACATCCTCTGAGCCGAGGCATCGGTGGGCGGGGGGGAGGGGGTGGCCACGTTCCTTCATCTTGCTTCCAGGCCCACGGGGGAGGGTGTCACCAGCCACCTGAGGCCGGAGACCCACGCTCCCCTCCCCCGTCACTCAGGAAGCTCAGGCCTGTGCTGGGGACGTGGGCCTGGCACAGCCGAGCCCCGTGGGAAGGGAGCCGCCACAGCGCCCCAGGAGCCTGGCCTGGGCCCGGCGTGGCCGCCCGCTGGCCGGTGTGAACAGCGAGGCCGTGGCGCCTCCCCCTCCTCCGTGGGTCTGGGGCTCCCTCTGTCCGCACCCACTCGGCAAACTCGAGCTCCAAGGGCGCCTCTCTGGCTGCCAGGGGCTGGCAGCACCTGCCTCCTCCCCGCACCTCGGTAACCCGCCTGTCGGTCCTCACGCTCCAGGGGTGAGCAAGGTGGTGACGGTGGACGTCCCGGGGAACGGGCAGCGCTGGCTGAAGGTGCGGGACCTCACCAAGGGCGTGACCTACTTCTTCCGCGTCCAGGCGCGGACCATCGCCTACGGGCCCGAGCTGCGAGCCAACGTCACGGCCGGGCCGGCCGCGGGTGAGTGGGCGCCTGCGTCTCGGGACAGCCTTGTCACCCGGCGGCGCGGCGCGAACTTGGGGCCAGCGGGCACGTGGGTGCTCCGAGCAGGCGCTGCCCTCGCGGGCGGCTCGTCAGTGCACGCGGGCGGCGTCTCAGGTGCCGCTAAAGCCTGGATTTGTTTTCTGGGAAAATCAGCGACGTTGACTTTGGCATAAGCTGCTTAAGGAAACGTTAGTCTGCACACGCCTTGAGGCCGGCCACGCAGCTTCCCTCGGAAACGACTGGGCTCTGCGGAAATTCCCGAGGCCGCGGGCGGCGGGGCAGGTCACACTGAGCGTGGCACGGCGCCGGGCGAGGGTCACCTCCTCCTCAGCCGTGAGGCCGGGCCCCTGACCAGAGCCAGGCCTACCTGGGGGCAGAGACCCAGCATAGCGCCCCTCCTCCCCCCCACTCCCCCCCACCCCCTCCCCCCAGCGCTGGGAACCCCCAGGGCCCATGTGTCCCCTGTCCTGCTCTGCCCACAGGCTCCCCAGGGCCCCCGAGAGACGTCCTGGTCACCAAGTCCACCTCCGAACTGACCCTGTGGTGGACGGAGGGTCACGCCGGCGGGGCGCCCACCACGGGCTACGTCATCGAGGCCAGGCCCTCAGGTAAGGGTGGCAGGCGGGCCCCGGGCGCCAGCCAGCTGTCCCCGCCAAGTGTCTCAGGACCTGTCTCAGCCCGGCCCTCCGCTCAGCGGTGCCCGCAGGAGCCGGGTGGACAGGATGGCCGCGCTGTCCTGTGCCGTGAGCCTCACAGGCAGCGTCCCTGTGTCTTCCCCACCTCGCACCTGCCGGGTGACGGGGTCATTCCCAGAACAGTGTGCGCGGTGCCCGGGACACAGAGACGGGTTCTCTCAGCAGTGAGCCCACGGGTCCTGGGCCTTGTGGTTCTGAGAGCGGCTTCCCAGCGGGGAGAGCGCAGATCCGGCTGTGTGAGAGCTGACTGGGTCGGGTCCGGCTGTGTCAGGCTGTGTCAGGGCTGTGTCAGGCTGTGTCAGGGCTGTGTCGTGTCCGGCTGTGTCGGGTCCAGCTGTGTCGGGTCCCGCTGTGTCAGGTCCCGCTGTGTCAGGGCTGTGTCAGGTCCGGCTGTGTCAGGTCCCGCTGTGTCAGGGCTGTGTCAGGTCCGGCTGTGTCGGGTCCCGCTGTGTCAGGTCCCGCTGTGTCAGGTCCCGCTGTGTCAGGGCTGTGTCAGGTCCGGCTGTGTCAGGTCCCGCTGTGTCAGGTCCGGCTGTGTCAGGTCCGGCTGTGTCAGGTCCCGCTGTGTCAGGGCTGTGTCGGGTCCCGCTGTGTCAGGTCCCGCTGTGTCGGGTCCGGCTGTGTCAGGTCCGGCTGTGTCAGGGCTGTGTCAGGTCCGGCTGTGTCGGGTCCAACTGTGTCCGGCTTTGCTGCCGCTCATGGTTGCAACATCCTGCTGTTTTCCCACCGTCACCCTCAGGGGACCCTGGAGAAAGGACACATGGGTCTCTGTTTTATTTCCACAAATGCACGGAATCCACAATGACCTCGAAATAAAAAGCTTAGCCTAAAGTAATACACGCACACGCACACGCACACGCTTCTCCCCTGGAGGGTCCAGTTGGGGCACAGATGTATCCTTGACACAAGCACTTTCCCATCGGGACCCACCTGCAGGGACCGCGCCGGTCACCAGGCAGGCAGGATGCGGGCTGGGCGTGCTGACCCGGAGAACACCCGGCACTTTCCGAGAAGGGATGGCCTGGGTTCCCGGGCTGCCTCGGAGCCACCGCACTCTCCTCGGTCCACACGCTCACCCGCCACCTCGGGAGGGAGCGGGTGCCGATGGCCAGCGTGCGTGCGCATGGAGCTACGGGGCTCGCCCGGCCTCACACCGAGCCCCGCACCCCGAGCCCCGAACCCCAAACCCCGAACCCCAAGCCCCGGGCCCCACCAGGAGGCCGGCAGGCTGGAGCCTTTGAGGTCGTGGGGAGCCAGTGTCGGAGCTTGGACACTGACCGGGGCTGGGACAGGAACAGGAGCGAGAGCTGCCCAGACGCCGCCTGCCAGTGGGCATGGAGGCTGCTTTTCCTCGACCCTCCCCAGCCGGTCGGAGCGGCTTCCCTCCCGGAGCGCCAGCAGCCACTGCACCTGCCATGAAGGCGGGAAGGAGGGAAGGAGGGAGGGAAGGAAGGAAGGAAGGAAGGAAGGAAGGAAGGAAGGAAGGAAGAAAGGAAGGAAGGAAGGAAGGAAGGAAGGAAGGAAGGAAGGAGAGAAGGAAGGAAAGAGAAGGAAGGAAGAAGAGAAGGAAGGAAAGGGAAGGAAGGAAGAAGAGAAGGAAGGAAAGGGAAGGAAGGAAGGAGAGAAGGAAGGAAGTTGAGAAGGAAGAAGAGAAGGAAGGAGAGAAAGAAGGAAGGAAGGCGGGAAGGAAGGAAGGAAGGAAGGAAGGCGAAAAGGAAGGAAGGAAGGAAGGAGAGAAAGAAGGAAGGAAGGAAAGAAGGCGCCGCCCTGCTGGGACGGCCAGCGGCAGCCACAAAGGAAATGCCCGGTGGATTGTCCGTATTTGAACAGCTCGGGTGCCCGGGGCTTCGGGTCTCAGCTGCCGCCTGTTCCGGCTGGTTCCACAGAACATGAGCGCCCATCACACCCCTCCGACCGCACAGGCTGCGCCCCGGCGGGCAGTGGCTTCCGGAGGGAGCTTGTTTTGGGATGTGGGCTGTTTCATCAGGAGGGGGCATTGTTATGGGACCACCAGCCATGCTCGGGTCCCCGCACCCTCGCCGCTGGGTGCCAGGAGACCCAGACGCTGTGCCAGCCAGGTGGTGCCAGGCTTCCGGCTGCTCGCCTAACGTCTCCCCCTCCACCACCCGGCCCCCGTAAATCTCTGTCTTGTGCCAGAAGCTCCTCAGCGTGGTGGCTGGGCAGGGGGCAGCCAGCGGTTGGGCAGCGGGCGATGGGCGGGCAGCCTCATCGCGAGCCCTGCACGTTCTCCAGCGCAGCCCGCCCGCGGCAGCCAGAGGCAGCGAACGAGATCAGTGCCGGGGGCCGTGCGGGCACCAAGGTCACTTCGCCAGAGACTCGCCCGTCTGGCTGGGCGTGGCCCCCTCCCCGGAAGGTGCTGGAAGCCACACAGCCCGCATGGGCACGGCTGTTTACGTGCGTTGCCCCCAGGCGTCTGCCGTGGCCGCAGAAAGCCGTCTACACGGTCACCCAACAGCCCGGCGGCCCTGACGGCGCCGTAAACTGTTTCCTCCAGAGCAGCCCTGGGTCCCGGACCGGCCCAGCGCAGGCAGACGCCCTGCCTCACAACGAGGTGCCAGTGGAGCTGGGGGGCCGACCTCGCCCACTGGGACCCTCCTGGAAGCCACTCCCACCCCTCCCACTCACTTCCTTCATTCCGGGACTTTTCAGCTGAACAAAGAAGAAAGTCAGTGTTTTTTCCGACGGTATAAAGTCCACAGGAGTTCCTGGGTCAGCAGGTTCAGCAAGAGGGCGCTCTGCCTCACTCCGGCCTCGCCCACCCTGGCCTCGCCCACTCCGGCCTCGCCCACTCCGGCCTCGCCCACTCCGGCCTCGCCCACTCCGGCCCCTCAGAACCATGCGTTGACGGCCCGGGTGGTCCCCATCGCAGGCAGCCTCTGCGCAGACGGCCTTCATGTGGCCTCCTGCCGTAAGCCAGGCCGCGGTGAAGGGGTGCTGGGGGAGGACAGCCGTGGCGCCCGGCCTCAGTGGCGTGTCTGACCCGCCTGACCGTGGACGCGGGATGAATAGTTGTGTGAGAAACCGACAGCTGACGGGCTCCCGTTGGCCAGGCCGGGGCTCAGTCGCTGGGGGCGTGTGAGCCAGCGGAACCAGAACCGGCAGCCCGGACGGCAGTCTGCCTCAGCGCGGAGACTGTGCGCTGTCCGTGAAGTCGGACTCGGTGCGGGCAGGCACGGGGTTGTGGGGGTCCCGATCCCGTGACAGCTGGCGGTTCCCCGGCGTACCCCTGGTTTGCAAGTGGCTCCCGTTGCTGATGAGACTGCAGCAGGCGCAGGTGGGAAGCCCCCCCCCCCCCCCGGCTCCCCCACGCCCAGCCTCTCCCCCACGCAACAGCGATGTACAGTCCATGTGGCCAGGCACCCCGGCAAATTACAAATGAGGCCTAAAGTGCTGAAGATGCTCATTCCGGAAAGGAAGAATTAAGCAGAATAAAATGTGAGCGTTTTCTTCAGTTAATTTAAGGAAATCTCTTGGAATGACTCCCGCCCCCAACATTTTTCACCCTAAGTGGATTGCTAACTGCCTCACTCTGGGCTGAGATGCTGTATCAATATTTTAAAATGTTTTCATGAAAAATGCACACAATCCCGAGAGCTCTGACGGAGCTTAAACTAAAGCGTGGCTTCAGGTGACGGCACAGGAGGGGACCGGCCACCGGCACCGGGCCTCGGGGTGCCGGGCCCGCCCCGCCGGCTCAGCACCGCACCCTCCGCCGCCCTCACACCAGCGCTGCAGCAACAGCCAGTTTCCGAGTCGGTGTTTCTCTTTCGTTCCTGTAACAGCATTACGTGGTCTCTCTTTAGAGGAAGCGGCAGGTACACGGACAGCCTGGAGCAGGACCCGTGGTAGCCAGCGCTGAGTGGAATGTGCTGGGCCTCGCTTGCTGAGCAGGCCCCGAGGCTGCAGGCACAGAGGCACCTAGGAGGGAGGAAGGGAGGAAGGGAGGAAGGGGGGAGGGAGGGAAGGAGGGAAGGAGGGAGGGAGGGAAGGAGAGAGGGAAGGAAGGAAGGAGGGAGGGAAGGAGGGAGGGAGGGAGGGGCCAGTGGCTCCCACGGGTGGACTGGGGCGGGACAGAGGGGCCAGGGGTGACCTGGGGCGGGATGGAGGGGCAGCACCCTCATTCCCCGGTCGCTGTCATACAAAAACCCGCATGTAAGTCACACACGGCACGGGTCCACGTGCAAACCTCCGTGTTCTGTGGGAGAGGAAGGCTCAGGCTGCGGGGCCGTCGTAACCTCCTTAGGGGTGACGGGGAGCTTGGCGAGAGCCGAGTACCATCAAGTCTAGAAACAGCCACGGGCCACCCTCCCGCCCGACAGCGCTGTCCCTCGGACAGCTCCCCGCACGCGCCCTCAGTGACCTGAGCCTCGAGGGACCTGTGGGTGCTCAGCCCTGCGCACACCACGGGCCACAGCCCTTCCCTTCTGTTCGCTGTGGGGCTAAGCCAGCCCGCACCCGGCCCCGAGGCCCAGGAGGCTGGTCCCGCATCTGCATCCGCCGCAGCTCCTGGGAGCCCCCCTGCCCCCCGCCCCTTCAAAGGACCACAGAAGGGTCGCCGCTTCGCACGGACATTCCGGGAGCCTTTGGCCACGTGTCAGCACGGCCTGCTGAGAGGCGGTCGTGTTGGACGCAGACCAGGCCGGGCGGCATGCGCTGCATGGGGCATCGGACCCCCTTTACCGCGTCGGCTTGTGAG
The DNA here is from genome assembly GCA_026230045.1 of Corynorhinus townsendii. Classification (NCBI taxonomy): domain Eukaryota; kingdom Metazoa; phylum Chordata; class Mammalia; order Chiroptera; family Vespertilionidae; genus Corynorhinus; species Corynorhinus townsendii. The sequence goes on along the minus strand of JAPDVU010000006.1, from coordinate 170,351,886 downwards.
GTCCTGGCCGCGGCGGAGGCTCCGCGCCTTTGCCGCCTGCAGATGAGGCATGGAGAGGCTCGCACCCGCGGGTCCCACGGCACTGGGCGCTGGGCCAGGCCCCTCAGTCGCCTCTGCCCGCCTCTGCCGGCCCCAGAGCAAGTGTCCTGGTCACACTCCTCGGTCCCGCTGCCCGGCGCTCAGGACCCCGAATCCGCTCCCTCTGCTCTCTGCACCCCCTTGCTGGCTTCCCTCAGGTTAGCCTTGTCCTGCGGTCGGGTGGAAGTGGGTTCGGTGCGTAGCTTTTGGGGTGAGAGAGACGGAGCCTGAGATTCGCCGTTCCGTGATGGTCAGCGCGCAGTTCAGGACACAGCACGTTCACGCTGCTGTGCGGCCTCACCGTCCTCTCCGGAATGCTCTCCTCCTCCAGACCCAGACTCTGCCCCGTTAACCGCTCCCGCCCCCTCCCCCAGCCCTGCTGCCCCCTCCCCTCCTCCCTGTCTCTGTGACTCGGAGCTGAGTCACACAGTGTTGGTCTCCCATGACCAGGCTGGTTTCACTGAGCACAGTGGCCTCGGGGTCCCGCGGCGGCCTGTGCCCGTTCCTACCCCCCGCCCCGCCCCCCACCAGCGCGCACGGGCGGCTGCCACTGCTGGGGAGCGTGCCTGAGGGCGCGGGCAGCTGTGCGGCTCAGCGTGTGTGTGTGTGTGTGTGTGTGTGTGTGTGTGTGTGTGTGACGTGCACTTGTACTTGGTGACACCCAGGCTTGGGGAAGACACGACCCAGTCCTGGGGCAGGGGCTGCTGCAGCCACTGCAGGTGCCACGCTGGGTGGGGGGGGAGGGTCGCAGTTTGCGAGTTGGGTGTGCAGGCAGCGTCCTACGGGTGAGGGCCGGGGGGGCTGTCGCAGACCCCAGTCCCGGCTGCACTGCCAAGTAGTGTGACAAGCTGCAGCTCATGCCAAGTCCAGGCCCCGCCCCCTGCCCCCGCCCCCTGCTCCTGCCCGGGGCTGCCCGCATAGCACAAGCCAGCGCTGTCGGTGTGGAGCTGGCGTGTAAAGTTTGTGCTCGGTCACACTTCCCGTTAGGGTGCAGCCGGGCCGTGCGGCCACTACGGTGACCAGCGGAAGCGGGGCTGGGCACCATGGGGGTCAGGAGGCGGGCGTGGGGCGAGCGCCTACAGGCACACGGGGCGTGCTGAGCCCGCGATCCTGAACCAGAGAGGAGACCCAGCAGGGCCGAGGGGACGGTCAGAGCCCCCGAGGATGCTCGGGAAGTGCCGCCTCCCACTTCCAGCCTTAGCAGTCTCCACTGAGGGAGAGGGTTTAGCACCCCAACCCCGTGCACCTCACCCCGCCTCGGACCTCAGAGCACGCGCCCGGGAGGGGCCTGGGAGCTGAGCGCTGTGCAGCGCGGGCGTGGGACTCGCTGGCGCAGGGCTGAGCCCGCTCTCCCGCCCCGGCGCTGCCCCGGCGCCCCCGGGCCTGGCTCTTGCAGATGAAGGCCTGTGGGACACGTTCGTGAAGGGCCTCCCCCAGAGCGCCACGTCCTACAGCGTCGGCCTGGGCAGGCTCCGGCCCGGCGTGACCTACGAGTTCCGGGTGGTGGCCGTGAACCCGGTGGGCTACGGGGAGCCCAGCAGCCCGTCCGCGGCCGTGTCAGGTAGGCCCCCCGGACAGCGCGCTTGTTGGGGGAGGGAGGTGTGCAGGCGCCCCGGCAGCAGGCGGTGGGGTTCCGGTCCTCTCTGCCCCAGTGTGGCCTGTGCCCCCGGAACAGGGGGGCCGCTCTGGGTGAGGTCAGAGCTCAGGGCTCCCCGGGGTGGCAGCTGAGCACCCACACGGGTTCATAGAGCTGTCCTGCCCCAGGAGCCGACCTACACCGCCCAGGACCCCCACCCCCACCCCACGTTCCCCGCGGCCACACTCAGTAAGGCGCCCGCCGTCGGGCGGTAACTCTGCGGGCACCGCCTTGGGCCTCAGCGCCAACAGGCTTCCCGGGTGGCCGGCCCGAGGCCTGGGACCAGCTCCCTGCAGGGCACACGGAGGGAGGAGCCCGGGGTCACCCGGCACCTTCCAGAAACGGCTTCCGCTTCTCGGGGTTCAGTAGCAGGATCAACGGGAGATGGCACTTCCCCCCAAGCACCGTGTCCGTGAGCCTTCCCCCGGCGTTTCCGAGGGAACGTCTGGAAGCGGCTGCTGCTCCGCTCGCTTTGCAGAGATGAGCTAAACAAGACACGCCCAGCAGGGGGGCGGGGGGGGGCAGCAGGTGCCCAGAGAGCCCCTCCACCGTGGTGCCTGCTCCCAGCCCTTCCCGACAGGTGTGGGCGCCCCGCGAGCTGTGAGCGGGTCAGCTCAGGCCCGCTGGGCTCAGTCTGTCCCCACAGGCTTTTAGGGGACCCCTGACTCCCCCTGAGCAGCTCTCTGGCGGCCACGTGAAGCTTGGACTTGAGTTGCGTTGGCCGGGCGGGCAGGGGCTGCCGGGGCCCGGGTGGTGGCGGGTGCCAGGGAGGCGGGAATCCCAGGGACCGAGGGACGGACGCTTGGAGAGGGGTCTCCGTGGCTCCCTCTTCCCCAAACCCCGACGCCGCCGGGGGCCGGTGATGAGGGAAACGCCAGGGGGCAGACTGGACCCCGAGGGCAGGATGGGCCTGGGAGAGTGCGGCTCTGGGGGGGAGGGGCCCGCCCGAGCCAGTCCCCGGGCGCGGCCACATCCTGACCCACGGGCCCTGGGCAGAGGCCAAAGCTTCTGCCGAGCACACACGTTGCCCGTCTGCCCGCAGCGCAAGCGGACACCCCGTTCTACGAGGAGTGGTGGTTCCTGCTGGTGATGGCGCTGTCCAGCCTGCTCATCCTGCTGCTGGTGGCCCTCGCCCTGGTGCTGCGCGGGCAGAGCCGGGGGCACCGGAGCTGCGGCACAGGTGGGCGCCCCCACCCTGCTCACCCCCGCCCCCACCCCAGCCCCCAGGAGAGCTGGCGCGAGGCTGTGCCGTGTCCCCTCCCGCCCCGCCCGCAGCGGGGACAGACCAGCGGCCTGTTCTGGAGGCGCCGGGCTCTGCCCTCCCAGTAGCCGTGTGTGCGGATGCGCCATCGGGAACCTGGGCCTCTGAGTCCCCGTGTGCCCATCTGCCCGCGGCTCAGAGGAGAGCGTTACCCTGAGGGGACGCTGCACCTGGGCCTGAGGGCAGCCGGCTCCCTCCGCCCTCGGCCCAGCGGGAGCCCCGGGGCCGCTCGCACGCGTTCAGCACGGGCTCGGTGCCCGGCGCACGGTGGGTGCCCGCAGGGCTTTGCAGCCAGAGGAGTCGCCGTTGTTAGAGAAAGGACCGGGCCTGGGCGAGGCGGCCACGGGAGTGCGCCCTCCGTGCGGCTCCGTGGACGGGAGGGCCCGGCAGGGAGGCAGGAGGAGCCTCTGGCCACGCTCACCACCGCCGGTGCCCTGCGCTGTGCACGGGCGCCTGAGACTGGCACATGTGGCGCTGTTCATTGTCCTCCACTCAGGTCCTCACAACCACCCGTGGGCCCTCCTCGGCGAGACGGAGCGCTGAGCTCCAAGCCTGCCCCCCCCCCCCGCTGGGCCCAGGGCTCCGGGGTGGCCAGGCCGGACAGGACCTACCCGAGCCCCTGCCATCCCGTGGGCTCTCCCGTCAGCTCGCCTGTCCTCAGGAGAGGGGACCCACAAGGCTGTGTCCCCCCCCACCCCCCCACCCTCCCCGGGAGCCGCCACCTCAGCCCTCTGCGCGGGAGGGGCCTCGCGGTCCCCCCAGCAGCACCGGCCCTGGCCCTGCGGAAGGGTTAATGGCGCCCAGAGCACCTCCCTCTCCTCGCGGCTGCTCAGTGCCGTCAGCACGCGGCGCGCCCCCAGAAAGGGCTGGTGTTTCCTGTGGCCTCGCCTCTAGGGGGCTCCTGGCCAGGCTGTGGGAGCTGCTGTACGCCGTCCACGGGCCCTGGGCAAACGCTCCGCTTCTCTCTCCTCCGCCCAGAGAGCCCCACCCCTCTCCAGCCCCATCCCCCCTCTCCAGCCCCACTCCCTCTCTCCAGCCCCATCCCCTCTCTCCAGCCCCATCCCCCTCTCCAGCCCCATCCCCCCTCTCCAGCCCCACCCCCTTCTCCAGCCCCATCCCCCCTCACCAGCTCCACCCCCTCTCCAGCCCCATCCCCCCTCTCCAGCCCCATCCCCCTCTCCAGCCCCACCCCCTCTCCAGCCCCATCCCCCCTCACCAGCCCCACCCCCTTCTCCAGCCCCATCCCCCCTCACCAGCTCCACCCCCTCTCCATCCCCACCCCCTCTCTCCAGCCCCATCCCCCCTCACCAGCTCCACCCCCTCTCCAGCCCCACCCCCTCTCTCCAGCCCCATCCCCCCTCACCAGCTCCACCCCCTCTCCAGCCCCACCCCCTCTCTCCAGCCCCATCCCCCCTCTCCAGCCCCATCCCCCCTCTCCAGCCCCACCCCCTCTCTCCAGCCCCACCCCCTCACCAGCTCCACCCCCTCTCCAGCCCCACCCCCTCTCTCCAGCCCCACCCCCTCTCCAGCCCCACCCCCTCTCCAGCCCCATCCCCCCTCTCCAGCCCCATCCCCCCTCTCCAGCCACGGAGGCTCCCACGCGCCACTCTGTTCTGCTGGCGTGTCACTCCCACACAGAGGATTGGGCATGTTGAGGGGTGTGAGGTCCCCGAGAGGGGACCCTGAGGTTGGGAATGGGGGTGAGTTGCAGGGGCCCATGGAGGCACTGTGCCCAAGGCTGGCGTGGCGGGAGCCCAACACAGGGTCACCGAGCGGTTTGCGGTCTGTTTTGCCCAGAACTTGGGGTCTGGTCAGGGGAGCAGAGGCGGACAAGGAGAAGCAAGCACACGCGTGTGTGACACACGCAGCAGTGGGGGCGGGCACCTGCGGGCTCCTCTGGGAGAGGGGATTGCTCTTTCGGGTCTGGAAAAGTCTCTGGTCTCCTGACCTGTGAGCCGTGATCTGAAGGAAGGGGCCTGTAAGCCAGGAGGTAGAGGGGCCCTGCACGGAGCCCTCATTCGGGGGGCTGGGGGGCTGGGGGCTCTGCACGGAGCCTTCACTTGGTGGGGGGCTGGGGGCCCTGCACGGAGCCCTCACTCAGGGGGACTGGGGGGCTGGGGGCCCTGCACGGAGCCCTCACTCGGGGGGCTGGGGGGCTGGGGGCCCTGCACGGAGCCCTCACTCGGGGGGCTGGGGGGCTGGGGGCCCTGCACGGAGCCCTCACTCAGGGGGACTGGGGGGCTGGGGGCCCTGCACGGAGCCCTCATCCGGGGGACTGGGGGGCTGGGGGGCTGGGGGCTCTGCACGGAGCCCTCATTCAGGGGGACTGGGGGGCTGGGGGCCCTGCACGGAGCCCTCACTCGGGGGGCTGGGGGGCTGGGGGCCCTGCACGGAGCCCTCACTCGGGGGGCTGGGGGGCTGAAGGGCTGGGGCTCTGACGGAGACCCACTCACGGGCCTGGCCCGGCCGTAGGAAAGAGCGTCTCCAACGTGGAGGAGTCTGTGACCCTGGACAACGGGGGCTTCGCCGCCTTGGAGCTCAACAGCCGCCACCTCAGCGTCAAGAACACCTTCTCCAAGAAGAACGGGACCAGGTAGGACCCGCGCCCCGTCCCCGCGCCCACGGTCCCGGGCCGGCAGGGGCAGCGGCGCTGAGCGGAGGGGGCCGGGCGGTGAGAGGCTGGAGTGTGAGGAGGGCAGGTCCCAGGGGTGTGGGGGGCCCGGGAGAACCCCAGTCCCGGCCCCCTGTCAGCGGAGCCCTGGGTGAGAGAACCCCGCCTCACGGGTGTCCCCTGCAGCCACGCGGACGTGGTGTCAGCGGCGTGACTTCCCCCCACTCAGCCTGACGGGGGCCGGGGGGCCGCCGGGATCCTTGCCCGGGCTCCCTCACCGCGTGGTCCCCGCAGGTCCCCGCCCCGGCCCAGCCCCGGCGGCCTGCACTACTCGGACGAGGACCTGGGCGGCAAGTACAACGGGGCGGCGCTGAGCGAGAGCGTGCACCTCGCCGAGGAGGCGGAGGGCGCGTCGGGATCCGAGGTCAGTGCCGGCCACGGCTCTCCCCCTGGTCTCCTCGTCTCGGGACAAACGGCCATTTATAGCCAGGGAAGGGGAAGGGAAAGGGGAAGTGGCCAGACCAGGCCCCGGGTGCCCCAGCCCCTCCAGGGCCGGGCAGTGGGTGCCTCTCAGGGTGAGGCCATGCGCCCGCCGGACCTCACGGGTCACGGTCCCCGGCCCCAGGCGACACCCAGACGGGTCACGTGCCCAAAGTGGCCCCGGGTCTGCACCCCATTCTCATCCCGCTGCCCTCAGAGCAGACCCGAGTATCCTGGGAGACAGGCTGGGGGCTCTAGGCCTGGGCCTGCGACGTGGGGCGCCAGGCTCACCCCCCAGGACTCCCCCCCACACCTCCCCCCACCCCGTTCCTGCCCCTGTGCCGCGGAGGGGATTCCCACGGCCGCCGGCTCAGGCAGCAGGGTCCTGAGCGCCTGTCCTCCCCGAGCAACCGGGTCTCGCCCCAGGGAGCGTGCCCTGCTGGGCCCCCAGGCCCCGGCCTCCTGCGTGGGGGGCGTCCATCCGAGAGCTGAGCGGTCCTGCAGGCTCAGTGGGGGCGCCGCTCGCAGCCTCCCTTCACCAGCAGAGCAGCTGACCCAGCATCTGGGAGCCGCCCCGTCAGCTCTGCCAGGCCTCAAGGGGTCACCAGCTGTTGCCTGGGCGCGTCGGCCCAGCCCCCTCTTGGCATTCCTACTCTAAATCAGCATTTAACCTAATAAGCCTCCCCCTCGTTTTGACCTGAATCAGACCTCACTGGGCCGGAGGCTTCGTGAAATGGCCCTTAAGGTGCGTGTGGCTCGGTATGAACTAGGCGAGGGGACAGCAGGCGGCCCGCGTCTCACCTGCTCTGCTCGGTTCTGCTTACAAACCCACGGGTCCGCCTGCACCCCAGCCCAGGGCTCGGGGAGGCAGCCCAGCGCCCAGGTGTCCTGCAAGGTCCCTCTATCCCAACCGGGGCTGCCGGGGGAGCCCTGCCTAGAAGAGAGGCCAGCAGGGGGCCCAGCCCACCCCTCGGTCAGCGGCCCGTGGAAAGGCCTCGTCTCTGGGCCCCTCTGCCCGGGCGCTGCCTCGGTCCCCCTGAGCCGCGGCAGGAGGGGGCCCGGGTCAGCTCAGACCCTGCCGTTCTCCGTAAGCTTGGTCCCTGTGTCCCTCTGCTCTGTAAATGGTTGCTCGTACAATAATTTCCACCTAAATCCTGGGCCCACGGGGACGGCCTGCTGGGCCGCCTCTCCCAGCCACTCGGAAGCACCTTCTGCACCCACAGCTGATGGGACAGTCGGGACGGGAGGGAGGGCGGGGCAGGTCTCATGCCCCCTCCCCGGCCCCTGCAGCGGGCCTCCCCAGGAGCTGACACCCCACCAGGACACAGCAGCAGCAGCAGCCGCACCCCTAGGTGTCTTTCCTGCTTCTGGAAGTTCTGACCTGCCTGGGGGCGCGGCTCTAGCTGGTGCCACGTGACCGGCGGCGGCCAGGCCCGGCCGTGCCTCCGGTCGGGAGTAAGAGGCTGTCACCGTTCATCCCACACTGCTCGCCAACTCCATCGGGACTGCTGTGCAGGTCACATTTTAAAAACTGCCTTGAACCCCAAGAAACAGCTTTCACCGTCTCCTGCTCCAAGCGACTCAGCCGAAACCCTCGCACCCAGTTAACTCCGTCACAGCAGCCAGGCCTTCAGGCCACGGCCACCCCGGGGGCCCGGAGCCCGCGATGATCTCCGCCGGCGCTCGCCGGGCCCCTGGGCTCGCTCCGTCAGAAGCTCCCGCCGCCTGCCGTCCGGCGGCCACCTCGCAGGTCGCACGCTGGCCGGGATGGTTTCCCGGGAAACCAGCACCCGTGGTGACGTCCTATCACACAGGAAAGCGAGGGAAATGAAGAGCCCGCGGCATTGCTCGTCTGTCAGTAATTCTAACTCACCACAACGTAGCGGCGCCGTGTACACGCTACATGATACACGCTACATGATACACGCTACACAGAGCGGCAGGCGCACACGTGGCTTCCTAAGCGGCGCGACCGCGTCCAGCAGGAGCGGAGGCCGCTGGGCGTGTGCCCTGGTGGCTCGGGGTCCCCACTCTGGCCCTGGAACCCTGGGAACCACTCAGCTACGTCTCTGCACCCCGGGCCCTGCCGCTCAGGGTCCCCACGGGAGGCACTGTCTACCACGGAGAAAGTCCCAGGGCGGTTCCCATTGGCTCCGCTTCTGTCACATGCCCACCCACCAGCCAATCACATTTTCTGAGGGACGCGCCGTTCATTCAGCCTCGGGGAAGGCAGAGAAGGACCACTTCCTGAAGGTCACTCAGGAAGGTCAAAGCCCAGACGGGAACACCGGGGGCCAGACAACCCCACACACACAGGGCCTCCTGCCGCGCCTCTTCAGCACCCACATTGTCGCACCCGGTCTCCGCGTGTGGGCGTTTAGATCGGGGTGCGGAGCTATGTAATGATGCGGAGCTACTGGGCAGTCTGGAGAGGAATGACTTTATTCAGCCCGCAGTGCGTGCGTCGGCCCACAGCGCGTGCGTGCGTCGGCCCTCAGCGCGTGCCTGCGTCGCCCTTCAGCGCGTGCGTGCGTCGGCCCTCAGCGCGTGCGTGCGTCGGCCCTCAGCGCGTGCCTGCGTCGCCCCTCAGCGCGTGCGTGCGTCGGCCCTCAGCGCGTGCGTGCGTCGGCCCTCAGCGCGTACGCCTTTGACGTTGATGCGCTCTCCAGGCCGGGCTGCCCCGCTCTCAGAACGCTGGCCGGCGAGAGGAGACGCACAGGCCCCCAGACGGCCCCTCAGCCCACCTGGCCTCTGCCCGAGAGCTGCACGGGGGGTGGGCGAGGGCACAGGGGCGGCGGGGGGGGGGGGGGGGGTCCCAGCACATGTGACCCCCAGGCAGACCCCCCGGTGCCTCTAGCCTTTTCTCAGATTGGGTCGGAGGGGTCCCCAGAGGGCTCCTGAAAGGCTGGCGCGCATGCCAGTGCCGGGCCTGGCCCCGCCGTCCCCCGACAGGACCTGCCAGGCCCTCGCCTCCGCGGGCCGTGGCTTTCGGGGGGACGGAGTCCATGCTGCTGCTCACGCTTGCTCACCAGCACCCCGGGCGCCGGATGGTGACCGCAGGACACAGCCTGAAGCGGGTGAACGGCCCGTCTTACCTTCAGCCCTCCGGTCAGCGTGACCCTTGACCCCGCTTGACACCTGGACCTAAATGGCTGCTTCGTCGAGTGCTCAGTGACGTTCTCGTGAGAAACGGGCCCTTGGGCGTGTTCGCCGCGGGCTCTCCCCGCTGAGCTTCAGGAGACGGGACCACAGGCGGCGGCGGAAGAAGCGACCCCTCCAGGCGCCGACCCCGGAGGACCCGAGGGCCCGTCCCATCTCAGCAGCCGAGCCGAGCGCCCCGTGGCCCCCGAGGCCTTGGGGGACGGGGAAAGGCCGTCTCCCCCGCAGCCCCAGAGACAGGCGCCTGCTCGCTCTCACCCGAGCCCGGGGCCGGCGCGGTTAGGAATCCCGTGCTGCCCGGGACTGAAGCGCACGTCCTGTGACCCGCCAGCCAGCGGGCCAGCAGCCATCGGTGGCAGACGAGGCGCACGCCGGGCCGGCGGCTGCGAGAGCGGCTTTTCGGTCCGGAGCGCGTGGGTTCGGGGGGCGGCCCGGTGGCGCGCTGGGGGGGGGCCTGGAGCTGGGGACGGTCCCGTGTGCTGCGGAGACAGGAGCGAGTTGCGGGGCGCAGGCGGGGCTCCCAGGACGCCCCCCGCCTCGTGGGCTCGCCGCACTTCCACGCACACCCCGCCTGGAGGCTTCCGGCGCCGCCATCGCAGCCGATTCCCGGGCCGCTGCCCTCCGGCGGGTGAGCGGGAGGGGCTCCTGGGCCGCGCCCACCTGGTCGTGCCGAGCAGCGCAGGGACCAGCGCGCGGTGCTGATGTCACGACAAGCGGCTCCCATTTCACATCCCGAGAAGCCCCAACGCCGGCACTTACTTCCTTTTAAAGGAAAAAATCCATTTTATTGACGTCGGAGAGGGAGAGCGAAACATCCACGAGAGAGAATCATGGACCGGCGGGCCTCCTGCACGTCCCACACGGGATGGAGCCCGCAACCCGGGCGCGTGCCCTGACCGGGAATCGAACCCTGGCCTCCTGGTTCCTAGGTGGACGCTCAGCCACGGAGCCCCGCCGGCCCCGCGCGTCACTTTCTTACAACAGCGGGCAGCCAGGGCAGGGCAGCCAGGGACCGCCTGGAGGGAGGCGTGAGGCCCCGCGCTCCTCCCGCACAGCCGCTGTGTGAGCCCTCCCACGGCCCCCAGAAATACCGCCGGGCCCCTCAGACTGAGGGATTGGGAGCCCCCTCCCCGATGACCTGCAGCATTAGGGGCTGCTCGCGCCTCCACCCCCGGCACCTGACACCCCCTTGTCCCTAAAAAGAGCAGGTGGCTGGCCCCTTGCCAGCGGGGACTGGAGCCCAAGGGAGTGCAGGCGGCGGGGCCACCAGCCCCTGTGCCTCCTGACGTGTCAGAGCGCCTCTGCCAGGTCCCCGGGGCCGGAGCAACCGCTGGGCTCAGCCGGGGAGCGGGCGGGGGCTGCGGAGGTGTGTGCCCTCGGGTGGGTGGGGTGGGGTGGCAGAGGACGGGACGGAGGGGAGGGGGGCACAGTTGGCTGACAGGCCCTGTCCCTGTTGGGTGAGGGATGCTGGTCCTGCCTGCTGGCCACTCCCGGCTCCCGGCTCAGCCCTGCCGCCCTGTGCCCCCACGTCCTCCCCTCCATGACCACCGCCCACGACCACCCCACCCCCGACCACCCCCACGTCCTCCCCTCCACGACCACCACCCCCACGTCCTCCCCTCCATGACCACCCCCACGTCCTCCCCTCCATGACCACCCCCCCGACCACCCCCCCCACCACCCCCACGTCCTCCCCTCCATGACCACCGCCCACGACCACCCCTCCATGACCACCCCCACGTCCTCCCCTCCACGACCACCCCCACGTCCTCCCCTCCATGACCCCCCCCACGTCCTCCCCTCCACGACCACCCCCCCGACCACCCCTCCCCGGTGCTCACATCTGCTCTCCCCCCCGCCCCAGGGCACCGACTCGGAGTCGGAGGACGCGCCCCCCCAGCACTCCTTCGTCAACCACTACCTGAGCGACCCCACCTACTACAACTCCTGGAAGCGCCAGGCCCCGGGCGGGCGGGCGGCCCCGCACAGGTACGAGGCGGTGGCGGGGGGCGAGGGCCCGCTGCTGCACACGGTGGTCACCACCCAGAGCGCCGTGTTCGCGCCTGCGGCCCCCGGCGCCCGGACTCCGCTCACCGGCTTCTCCTCCTTCGTGTGACGCCGCGGGGCCGCCGCGGGACCCTCGGAGCCGTTTTGTTCAGAACCCACTCCAGTGACTGAGCTCGCCTTTCTGCTGGAAGGGCCCGCGAGGGGACGCCGCCGCTGGACGCGGGCTCCCAGGACGTGTCAGGAGGCGGGCTGTTTCTTTTCTTTTCACGAGGAGGCGTTCCCTGAACCCGCAGGGCCTCCATCCGGCGCCCCAACAGGAGGTGCGGGGAGGGTCAAGGGAGACCCTGCCGGCCTCCAGCCTCGGCCTTCCCTGCCTCCTCGGCCTCTGCCCACCACGCGCTCACCCGGCAGTTTCCGGGGGAGGAACCAGCTGGACGGGCCGGAGGCCGGATGCTGCCCCCCGCTGCGACCGGCACCCTCTCACCCGGGCCGAGCGCAGGCTCCCTCCTTCCTTCTTCCTTGACGGACAGCGGGCCCCGAGCCTGGCCGCCGAGTGACCGCGGCCAGCTCTCCGAGGCCGGGCAGAGCCTTGTGTGTGCGGTGCATTGTCAGCCAGAGTATTTTTAAATCTTTTTATCTTTTTTTAAAATATGTCACATGAAATGAATGCGTCTTCGCTGTCTCCAGGTGCCTTTCATTCGCTGTTTAGCTTTGTACACGGGGAAGCCAGCAGCGCGCGTCTCCAAATAAAGCCAGTGGCTCTGAGAAAAGGGGTCCTGAATCGCCTCGTGGACCCCAGCTCCCCACACCACCCTGACCGTGCACCCCAGCCCCTGAGCGTGCACCCCAGCCCCCGACTATGCACTCAGCCCCTGAGCAAGCACCCCAGCCCCCCGGCCATGCACCCCAGCCCCTGAGCATGCACACCAGCCCCCCCCCGGCCATGCACACCAGCCCCCGATCATGTACACTAGCCCCCCAACTATGCACTCAACCCCCCGACCGTGCATCCAGCCCCCCAACCGTGCACGCCAGGCCCCACCAGGTTGCTCCTTGCACACCTGGCCCCCTGGTGCTGGAGGCCTGGTCCTTCCTCCAAGCCTCCTGGCGGCGCCCCTGCCGCTGCTTCAGGACCGCGGGTGCGGCTGCCGTCCCTTCCGCTGATCGCAGGCCTGCTTTGTAGGCCTCACGGGTTTTCTGGGAACGTTTGTTCCCATTGCTAATGGTCCCGTTAGGCGTCTAGCTACAGGGAAACAGATGAAGTGGGCTGGAGAGCAGAGTCGGCCATAGCTGGGCGTCAGCCCATCCCATTACTGCTGCAGGCCAGGCAGCAGGCCACCCCGGGCCCAGGTGTCCCACAGGCAGAGCCAGGGCCGGGAGCCAGGGCTGGAGGTCCTGGGAGGCCCGCCTCCCCGCACCAGGAGGAGTGTGGCACCTGACAGACGGGCAGGGCGCCCGTGGGGAGGGAGGCTGGGCCCTGGCCTGCCTGCCCTGCAGAGCCGGTGCCTTCCTGCCCAGGCCCACCCTCCACAGGGGCGGAGCTGACCCCAGCTCTCAGCGCTGTCGGCCCCCAGCCGTCCCGACCCCCAGCTGCCCCAGGTCCACTCCTGGGGTGGGGGGCTGAGCTTGTCGGGGACAGGCAGCCCAGCGGTGTGAGCAGGCAGCGTGGAGCCGAGTGGACAGCACCATTCTCAGCACCCACCCCTCCGTGCCCCCCGCAGGCCTCCCAGGCGCCCTCCCCTGACTTAGCCGGGGGGGTGCAGGGCTGGGGCGGGTCCCTTCCCTCCTAAGACACCCCCTTCCCTGCGGGGCCTCGGAGCCAAGGGGACTGAGGGCAGGGCCTGGGGACGGACGTGACCGACGAGGGCCAGGGCCACGGGGAGGGCAGCCTGGCCGGCCCAGGCCTCAGGCCCCGGGCCCCGCCGCCGCGGTGGTCTCAGCTGCGCTGCGTCTAGAATCACGGGTGCCTTTTCAGCTGCGCCCGGACTGCCCTCATCAGCCTCGGGCCCCTGCGCCCGCGGGCGTGTGCAGCCCCGGAGGCTCCGGGCAGCGTGGTCGGGCGGAGGGGGAGGGGGCGCGGGGCCTGTGGTGGCGACTCCCTGCTCCGGACGCGCAGCTGCCGGCGAGGTAAGAAACCTGTCTGTCTCCCTCCCAAACGGAAGCGTCAGTCTGCACGCACCCCCTTTCTCCCCCCTCCCCCCGCACCTGTTCTGACCCTCCGAGCCCGTGTCTGCAGGGCAGCGTGCCTGTGCCCCGACCGGAATATGGGGGGCCGCCTGGGGTGACAGACACGGAGCCGTTGCCCTGCGTCCCCCAGCCTCACCCTCTGGTCGGCGCCGAGGGCTGCACCTGAGCGGCAGGGTTCGCAGGGAGGGCCGGGCGGGGCGGTGGCGGTGACCCCGGGGCTCAGCACGCGGTCGGAGGTGACCGCCAAGGCCGGGTGCCTGGGTGAGGCCCCGGCGCAGGGTCCCGAGCTGGTGACCAGCCTCGCCATCCGGCCCCGGAAACCAGAATGGAGCGCGGTCGCTGGCCAACTTCCCTGGCGCCGTGCCTCGGTCCAGGCTGGTTGTCACGCGTGGAGCGGCCAGGCCCGAGGTGGGGTGAGCCGCCGCAGCCTTCCTTCCGCGTGTCCGTGTCTGCGTCCCATGCCCGTGGCCTGGCTCCTGGCGCCCCGCTGGCGGCTACGAGGTGGGCCGTGGCCCGTGGTGGTTTTGGGAAAAGGCAGGCGAGTCGCGGCGGAAATGACGGTGCCCGGCAGCAGCCTCCACGGCAACGCCATTACCCTCTGGCTGACCTTGAAGTGGCCCCGGCCTCCTGCACAGCGGTCGGTCGGTCGGAGAGGGGGTGGGCCAGCCCCGCCCACAGCCGCTGCGACCCCGCCACGAGGACCGCAGCCTGCCTTGCCGTTGGCCGCTCCTGTCCCACTGACCGCGGGGAGCACGGAGGCTGGGCTGTCCGAGTCCTCGCCAGCCAGAGCCCCCAGCACCGGTGCCTGGGCGCAGCGGGCGGCCCGTCGACTCCCGCCTCCGCGTTTCGTTTGCACTTGCCTTGGACCAAAAGGAGGCAGATGATAGCAAATAACTTCACAGTGGACTTTTTTATTTTAAATAAGGTGGAGGGGGGACAGGTGGGCAGGGGTGGGGCAGGTGGGGGGACACAGCTCCACCTGATCACTGAGATCAAGGACAGCCATGCCCTGGGGCGGGGGCACTGCCACCTTAGATCCCCGTTCCTCTGAGCAGAGGGGTGGGGGGTGAGGTCTAGCTGGCGAGTTTGTTCCCAGGAGCAGAGGGCGGGGCTGCAGGAACCTGGGTCTGGGAGGGGCGGGGCAGGGCGGAGCGGAGAGAGGAAACCCCGGTCCCGGTCCCGGTCACACACCTCGTCCCGCCATCCCTCCACTTCCCGCTGAGAGGTCACTCGAAGACTGCTGGGGTTCTGCCCAAATATTTTCCTTCCCCGCCCCCACCCCCTCACCCCACCCCCCACAACCCCAGTGTCAGCTGGGCACATGGCCACCCAGGTGGAAACTACAGCTCCCAGACTCCCTTTCAGCTCATTGTGGCCATGTGACTCCTGGGGGCCAATGGGGTGTGAGCAGAGGGGCTGCAGGACTTCTGGCCAACACTGGGAAGCTGACGGGTGTGTTCGCTTGTTAACACGGAGCACGTGAGCATCTCACTTTCGTAAATTCCACTTAAAAACAAGAAGGAAGTGTGAACCGGAGCATGGAGCTGAGGGCGGGCGTGCAAGGGGCTTCTTGTAGCAAAATGAATTATCGCAAACGAAGGCTGCAATCAGGGAAGCCCTGGAATTCGTCCCCAAAACGCGAGCGCATACTCAACGCTCCCCCATTCGGGAGACGGCACCGGGGAGCCCGGAGCCGCGTGGGGATTTCTGGACTCGCAGGGCGGATCTCGCACGGAGCTCCTGTTTTAATTGTGTGAATCAGTGCTCAGCTTTTACAGCGTCCCAGCGTCTCTGATGAGCGACACTCGACGGCGTCGTAAAGAGGAAACGGTGTCAGAGACGTGGAGCCAGGAAGCATTTGTCCTCAGAAGGTGCAGAACGGGCGAGGGCGGGCGAGGTGTTCACACATTTTAACGCAGAAATCATAGACGCGCCAGTCACCTCCGTTTACCGGGCGGTTCGGTTCTGAGCTGCCGACGCCCGGCTGGGGAGAGACCCGCCTTTGCAATTTAAAACCTCACGGTTGAGCGAGAGCAGGCGACCTAAGGTGTCAACGATTTCAAGTTTCTTCGTCGTAAAATCCGCCCGGGAGAGGGTGGCAGGCCTGTTTCTGGAAAATAACACGGAACGGATATTGGGAACGGCTGTTTTTCAGAAACACGCCAGTGACATGGGATTAAACTCAGAAAAATACACGAGCCGCCAAGAGCCATAGTCTCCCCACGCTGTCACCCGGCGCTCAGATCGCTGACGGAAGGAACTGGAAATTGTCCTTTAATGCACAGGGACTCGGGGGAGGATAGCATGCACTTTTTGAAAACACTGTTTTAAGTCCACCAAAGAAACCACCTTGTCAGCCAATGAGTAAATATGTTAAAGCTTATGCTGTAGCGTTATTTTCCCATCTCACAGTCCTCCCAGCTTGGGGGATAGGAACACCATACGGCAACCCACCGTCCCTGCTCCCGAAACGGCTTCCGGCAGCTGAGGACGGAGGGCGCCACTCGGCCTCACTCGGCCTCACTCAGCAGGTGCGGGCGCCAGAGGTCTTGTCCGGGGTCTCGCTGCTTTCAGCCAAGTGACCGGTTCCGGCCGGAACGACTGTAGTCTCGTTAGCTTTCCCGGAACATGAAGTTGGGGTTACTGCGTCGTTTTTATTTAATTCCCGACGTAATCGGGTATCCGACGACTCTTTCCGCCCGAGAAGCAGATCACAAATGGGAGCGGAGGGCGTCCATCTTTGGGGGCCGCCAGGCGCGGCTCCTTCGGTACCGTTTTCACTTGAGAATCAGTCCCCAGCCGTTGGCGGAGACCCCTGCCCGGTCTGTGGGGCCGCGTGACTTCCCGGAATATGACGAGGGACACGGGTGTCTAGCAGGGTCCTTGGCCAAAACGTGTGGGCAGCACCGTGCACTCGTTTCGACACAAACCCGGCACGTTCTGAGGCACCTGCAGGCAGAGAGGGAAGCGTCGCTGTCTGTGGCCTTGGCGGGGGCTGGGCCAGGGGACACCGGGATGACCGGCCTCCACGGCCTCTGTCCGGTCTCCCGTGGGCATGGCTTCTCCTCGGCGCTGGGCTGGAGGGTGAGTTCCAGCGGTTGGGAGGCTCCTGTTTGGAAACCGTGAGAAATACCCCAGAGGCCGAGCCCCCCTCCCCTTCCCGGGGCGTAGGAGGGGAAGGGGACTTACATACTGCCAGTGACCGAGCGCACGGATTCGTGCACGGTGCAGTCCCTCGGCCTGGCCGGCAAGCAAGCAACCGGGGCCATCTCACCGGGGGAAGGACCGTGAGAGGTTGGCCGGCCACGGCGTGGGCGGGGGAGAGGTTGGCTGTGGGAGCGCACTGACCACCGGGGGCAGCTCCTGCATTGAGCGTCTGCCCCCTCCCACCCCCACCTCGGTGATCCATGCACATCATAGCGGCCGGCCGGCAGAACGGTCGAACGGTCACTTAGGCTTTTGTGTAGAGATGTGCAGAGCCCATGGACACGGGCAACAGGGCGGTGAAGATGGAGGGGTAAGGGCTGGGGGGAAGTGGGGAAGTGGGAGACATCGGTAGTACTGTCAACAATAAGAGATTTGAAAAGGAGTGGGGAGTTCCTCTCTGAAGTGATGGAGCTGTCCTCAGATCAGAGTGGTGATGTCTACACAATCCCATGGATTTTTAAGTCACTGAACCGTGCTCCTTTGTTAAGTGAATTAATGTTGTGGTACATAAATTACACCTCAAAAAAGCTGTAAAATAAAAGTTCAGCCAGGTCCCTTCTTACCAACAAGAACGAGTGAGGGTGAGGCAATCGGTGCTTCTGGCTGTGGATGGAGGCGGCGCGGCGTGGCGTGGCGTGGCGTGGCGTGGGCGTGTTTGGATTGGTTGGGTTCTTTGTTCTCTTGGAGGATTTTCTGGTCAAGAAAAGTCCTTCTAGCTCCTTGGGGGGTCCTGTGACGGTGACTCAGCGATGCTCTTTGTGGAGCCCCAGTGATGCCCGGACGACAGGACACAGGGACTTCCTGTGAAGGAGGGCGCAGTCCTGATGCCACCCCGCGGTCCCGTCGCACGGACCCGTCTTTCCCGTGCGTCGGCCACACTGTGTTCACGGACTCAGGCGAGCCCTGGAGCACCACAGCCGTGGTGCCGGGGACTCTGCACGCGACCCTGTGCTTGGGTTCCCGGGTCTCGCTGGCACCGCTCCACTCGTCTGCTCTTTGAGGGTCGCACGCCGGGCAGCACTCCCAGCGCCAGGAGCAGCCGAGAGGCACGGACGCTCTTCCTGCATCATCCCAGCCCCGGGACGGGCTTCCCGCCAGGGTGTGGGGCACCGGAAGCGTTTAGGGCACAATTTAGGTGGATGGGCAACCATGAGGATGGCGCCCGGGCGGTACAGGTTCCCTCGCAGGTCTGTGCCGTCCACACCTGCACGTGAAAGGCCTGGCCCTGGACTGGCCGGAGGCAGGGCGGCTCTGAGCACCTGCCTCCATCCCCTGCGGGCCCTGTATCCGGGGAGGCCCGCAGCCCAGGTCAGCGCGAGGGGGTCAGCCAGGCCTGTAACCGTCTCTGGGTGCTGCCGCGTCCTGGCATCGGGGGCCGAGCCGGCACTGGGCAGGGACTTCCTGGGCATTTGTGGGGTGAGCTCTGCTCACCAGTCAAGGACCCACTTAATTCTTACCTTTCCCTCCGCTGCCTGGGACTTGAACCCCGTAAGCTCCTCGGACCATAAACGTGTTAGGAGACTGAGCTGTGATGTTGCACATTCTTAGGAGAAACGGGTTTTTCCGGAGCAGAATCAGCAGCTGAACTTACACAGCGGGGGGCTCAGCATTAAAAGCAGACGCAGTCGCTGCTGCCGGAACAGAGCACCAGACGGCTGTGGCCGGTTCTCAGGCAAACTGCGCACCAAACACTCACGGGCCCAGGGCGGCCCGCAGGGACCCCACTCCTGCCTGTCCCTGAGCCGCCGAGGGTCACCCTTGCTGAGAGCAAGGTGTCGAGAGGCAAAAAGTGAGCAATTTCCGGGCGGTTTCAGCCGCGTCCCACAGAGGACCTTTGTGCGGGTGACATCCGTCATGGGGCGAGGAGGCCAGGGGAGGGGTGCAAGGCATGAGCCCCAGATCACAGCCACAGGACCAAGCGCGATGCCTCGGGGCCGGGCAGGTAAGCCCTCAGTTCTCACGTGGAGCCCGGGAGCCACGATGACTCTCGAACTAGGAAAAGGAGTTTTCGACTTGAGCCCCAGCTTCCGGAAGAGCCCGTGTGAGCAGTGTCCTCAGAGGGGCCTCCACACGCCAAGCAAGGCACCTCACTCCCTCCCCCCACTCGCCAGCCCCTTTCTTTTCTGTTTTTCAAATATGTCTTTTTGATGTCAGAGAGGAAGGGAGAGGGCGAGAGAGAGAAACATCAGCGATGAGAATCACTGATCGGCTGCCTCCTGCACGCCCCACACCGGGGATCGAGCCCACAACCCGGCCTGTACCCTAACCGGGAACCGAACCCTGACCTCCTGGTTCCTAGGTTGGCGCTCAACCGCTGAGCCCCGCTGGTGGGCCCTTGAGGACTCCCTCAGGTGGAGCAGCAGGGCCTCTGGAGCGCCGCGGTGCGGGCGTGTTGGCTCGGCTCCTGGGCAGGAGCATGTGCATGTGCATGGGTTGCTCTGCCTGTGACACGATGTCATCGGTTCTGAGCCGCTCCCTCCGAGGCCGCCAGCTGCCCGCTACTGACCTTGTGGCGCACAGGCCCGTGGGTGGCGGTCAGTGGAGCAAGGACGGGCGCGGGTTCCAGAGGCATGAGCGCTGCGATTGCTCCCCGTTCGCTCCCATCGTGCGTTTCTAAAGGGTTTCAGGTGGCGGAGAGCAGCCAGCCTCCTAGAGCGACGCGGGAGGGGGGGGGGGGTGAGTCTTAGAGACCGAGGCACTCAGGGCTTCGCTTGCTTTCCCTTCCCAACGCGGAGGCCCTTCCCGGAGGCGCCGGAGCTCAGGACGAGCCTGTTTGGCGGCTGTTTCTGTCTCCTCGGTGCTCTCCATGCTGCAGCGCGTTTGCTAAGAAAGACGACCAAGTCACAGGCACAGCCTGTCCCCCGGAGTCACAGCCCGGCCTCCTCACCCTCCGTGAATGCCTCGCTGAGCAGCGGCCCCCGGGAGGCTGTCCGTGATGCCAAGCGCACGGTGCTGCCTGCCCGGGGCCCAGCAGCTGCTCTCTCCCGCTCGGAACAAGCTTCCTGGGGTGTCGGCTCCTGTCAACGCCGGTGGGGGCAGGAGAGGTGGCCTGGAGCCCCCACTGCGCTTCCTGCCGGGGACTGTAGCTTTGCCTCCAGTTTCCATGGTAACCCTGGTCCCAGCCTGCAGTCGGGGTTCACTTGTGTCTCCTGTATCTGGCTCCTCCACTGAGCAGAGCTTCACCCCTGTCCCCCGGCCGGCGGGACAGGCCCCCGGGGACGGTCACGTGACTTTTGTCTCCAGTTCTAAAAAAACGGAAACAGGCAAACACACAAAGGGGGTGCGTGGCTGGGCCAGGAGAGACCACGTCCCTGCGGGCGGGTTGGCTGACTGTCCGCGGAGCTGGAGCGCGGAGTGTGGGCGCGGGCAGGAGGCAGAGGAGGGGGCGCAGCCGGCAGGTCCCGCGCCGGGGCGGTCACACCGCTAACGGCCCGGCCACACCGGACCTCGCCAGGGAAGGACAGCGGTGCCGGGCCCGACAGCCACGCACGTGGAAAACACACACCACCCGCCTCGCTCACGCTAACTCCTTCCGTGTGAAGGTCACTGTCTAAATGGGCAGGTCCGCCAGAGCTCCCACGCGGACGCGGCACACGGACCGGGGGCAGGAAGGCCTCGGCCTGAGGACTCGTTCAACTGGAAGCGCCCACTCGTCAGAAACACCTCGCGGGGTGGGCTGACCGTGCGTCCCCGCCAAGGAGCCGCGGGCAAAGACGGGAGGCAGAGCCCTGGCCGGTGGGCTCCGTGGATGGAGCGGCGGCCTGCGGACGAGGGGTCCCCGGTTCGGTTCCGGTCAGGGTGCTTGCCCGGGTGGCTGGCTCGATCCCCGTCGGGGGCGTGCAGGAGGCAGCCGGACGTTCCTCCCTCCGCTCTGAAATCAATGAAGACACGTTTTTAAACGCTGAGATACGAACGTGGATGAAACGAAGAGGCATGTGCGGGCCCAAAAGCAGCCGGACACGAGCTAGTCCACGGCGTGCGGTCCAAGGCCGCCTGCGCGGACAGGCCGGGTCCGCGGTTGCCTCCGGAGGCGGGCCGTGTCCTGACTGTGCGTGGGGGTCACACCCAGGCGGACACGCGTGTCGGTGCGTTTCCGCCGGCACCTTCAGACCTGTCGACACGGGGCGCTTCTTAAGGATGAATTCAAGGCTTTAAAGAAAAGGTAGTGCCTTCCACCTCCTGTCGTGCAAGTCGGGGACGGGGTGACGTGCAGGGGTGGGGGTCCCCTCCATGGGACACGTGGTAGCTGACGTCCAGGCCGGCTCCCTGCGGGCGGCGGCGAGGACCGAGGCCGCCACAGGGCGGGCGTCACTCACCAGAACTGGGGCCGCCCGGGGGCAGACACGGGGGGGGGGGGGGTCGGGGGGGGCTGTGCCCGCTGTTCGGGTCGCGCTCCGCCTCCGACGGGACAGATGGCGCCCCGCCCGTTGCCCGGCAACTGGTTCACCTTCACGCCCGGGCGGCCCTGCGCACGTCCCGTTCATGGCGCAGCTGTGCTCCGGAGGCCCGGCGGCCCCAGACGCGGGTCCCACGGGGGCGCCCCCCCCCCCAAGCTCTTCCCGCAGAAGCCGGAACGGCCTAGCCACGCCCCCCGCGCCTGCGCCTGGCACCCCGTCCTCCTGAGCTGCGCCCCCGCCTGCGCCCGTGCCGTCTGCCTCCCCTGCACCAGGAGGGTCTGTCCCCGCGGCTCCCACGGGAACGCCGCCCACGGGACACGAGTCGTGCCGCCTCTCTCGGGGCTCTCCGGGTCTCGGTGCTCTCATGCGGCTCCGGAGAAGGGAAAGCACCTGCCTCCCCCGTGCCATCCCGCCGGCTTCCCTCCATCCTTCTCCGCCTCGGAGTCCAGTCCTTTGCGTAGACTCTACGGGAGGCGCCCCCCGTGGGCTCCCCTGCGCCCCCCGTGGGCTCCCCTGCGCCCGCCCCCACGTGGCACCGTGTTTACGGCTGAGGAGAGGCCGAGCGCCTCGTCGGAAGGAAAGACGGTGCGGACGGATGCTCGGGCCCCCGAGGCCCCGGGGAGCCGGCCTGCGCGTAATGAGACGCATTACCGTTCCTGCGGGAACAGCCATGGGGGTCCAGGCACAGGGGCAGCGTTGCGGGCGGCCTGTCAGGTCAGGGCTGCAGCCCGAGGGACTCCCCACTGCCGTTCGCAGCGCTTCTGCGTGTCGGAGTCGCCTGAGAACCAGGGCCCCCCATCTCCGGGCCCCGACCTCCAGGCCCCCGTCTCCGGGACCCCCGTCTCTGGGGACGCGCGGCAGTGGCGGGACACCTTGGCCCTCGGAAGCGCCCAGCCCGGTGGCTCTAGGAACCAGCACCTTCAGGTCCTCAGCCCGCGCTGCCCGGGTCTTGATGGCGGTGGGCGCTGGCAGCCACCTGGACACCGCAGCGCAGACGACGCACAGACGGCCGACCGGCCTCTCAGGGCGCTCACGTCCTCCGTCCTCGGCAGTGAAATGAGACCACGAGACCACGCCGGACCTCTGGGCCGGCCGAGCCCGGCGCCGCACCCCGGCTGGAGGGCGGCTGACGCTCTTCCGGCATCGCCCAGGCTGGGGCCGTGTGGCCCGCAACGGCTCGCGGGCGTTTCCCCGAGGGCGCGGAAGCTGCCCACACCGCCGCCCGCGGCCCCAGCAGCTCCACTCAAGCTCGCCGCAGCGCGGCAGCCACCCAGCCGTCCTGACGCGGGTGACGCCCTTGCGTAGGGACGTGCTTACGCAGCTGACGTGCTTACGCAGGTGACGTCCTTGGGCAGGTGACGGAGAGACGGCGCTCCCTCGGGGCGGGGAGCAGCGCTCCGCTCTGGAGGAGGCGTGGCGAGCATTGAGTCCACGTGACCGGGGAAAGGCTGCACCTGTGCGACTCGGACCACAGCACATTCTGGAAACGGCGACCCAGGACAGCAAGCAGGTCCCGGGGTCTGCGTGGGAGGGAGACGACGGGCGAGCACAGAGCGCGGTCAGGGCAGCGACGCCCTCTGCGTGATGCTCCGACGATGGACACGCGTCCTTACCCATCTGTCCTCTCCGTGGGATGAGCGACACGAGGGAACCCTGCGGGCCTACGGTGGTGATGCCAGTGTGGCCCGTCCTTGGTACAAACCCACATTCTGGGGGCGATGTTGGCCCTGGGGGGCTGTGTCTGGGGGGTGTTGGCCCTGGGGGCTGTGTCTGGGCGATGTTGGCCCTGGGGGCTCAGTGGGGGAGGGGTGCATGGGGAATACTGGACCTTCCTCTGTATTACGTGGGAACCCTAAAACCGCTCCTAAAAACTTGTCTTCAGAAAACACTGTTGGCCCAAACAGTTTACCCTCCTCATGGCAGAGCCCGTGTCTCTGAACCTGCCCACCCCGGGCCTCACCTGCACCCCCACACCCACGCCTGTGGGCTCTGTGGTCAGGCGTGGGCTGGGCAGAGCAGCGGGCACGGGTGGGCCAGGGGCGGGCACCCTTGCGTGCTGGCTCAGCGCTCACTCTGTGACCGGTCTCCCTCCTGTCACGCTCTCCGCATGTCGTGCTGTTTGAACTCCCCAGGCGCGGCGCTCGCGTGCAGTCTGGCTCCGGTGAGCCCGGGAGGCCGTCGGCACCAGGGGGTGAATCCGCAGCGCGTGTTAAGTGAGGTGTCTTTAAACAGAAACACACAGAAGCGAGGTTACGCGTCAGTCGGCGGGAGAGAGGTGAGCAGAGGCAGCAGCGGGCCCTGACTCTCCCGGGGAAGCCAAGGCCCGGCCGTGGCCAATCCAGAGTCCTTGCGACTCCGTGACCATGGGCGCCAGGAGTGACGGGCTTTGCCCATGACGGTCCCTTACCTCTTCACCCGTGACCCCACCCGCTCCTGAGTCCTTTCTCCACGGGCCCGGCTGTGGATCTGGGCCTCCTCTGTTTTCTTGGTCAGTCTGGCCAGCCAGTTCCCTATCGCGCTGGCTCTTTTGACACGTCCACGAAGGGTTCTTTCTCCCGGGCCCACGGGGACTGTGCGTTTTTAAGTTCCCAAGTAGGGAGCATGTTTTCATTTCTCCTTTGCACCAGCTTCTAACGTTAGGGGGACGTGACCACACGTGGGCTGCGTGGAGCCACCGGAAGGCTTACCGAGGCCGCGCATGGCCTAGCAGCCCCAAGGCTCGGTGTGCGGGCGCTCGGCTTCTCCGCACTCAGCCTGAGGCGGGTCCCCGGGGCCCTGGCCGCGTGTGATGTGCACGTCCCCACAGCCTCGCTCGTTCCCCTGATTAGCTTCTCAGTAACTGACCGTGGCTTCAGCCGTGTCCCCGGGTGCCAGCCAGCCAGCCTCATCTGCTCTTCAGTTCGCACGCCCCGGTTCTGAGTGGCCGTGTCCCCCTGTTGAATGGTGCCTGTCACCCCAGGGAGACCAGCTCCCCACCTGGCACGCTCTCCACTTCACCTCCGCCCGGTCCATGTTTATCTCAGCAAAGCAGACTCTGTGTACGTGGGACTGGTCGTCTCTCTCCGTCCTTTTACCTGCCACCTTGGTGTGTCCAGGCATTAGCTGTGCCCCTTAAAAACCACAGAGGGGTGGGAGAGGGGCTGGGGGTCACAGCAGCCCCTCCCTGGCAGGTGGGTTTCAGGAAGGGGTTCCACTCCATCCCCCCTGCAGCTCCCAGAGGGAATCACAGAGCAGCTGGGAGGGTGGGCGGCCCGCCCTGGTCACTAGCAGCAGAGGCAGCTGCCACCTCCAGTGCCATCCCTTTCCTCTCCCTGTGCTTGGCCCGTGTTTTGTGCCCTTTGTTTCCCGTGACGTCAGACACAACTGGGACCAAGGCTGCAGGAGACCCACAGAGGCAGTGGAGCCAAGAGGCCCAGCGAGGGCCGGCCCGGCGGGACTGCCCCTCACCCCCCCCCCCCCCGCCCTGTGAGATGGGCTCGCCTGTCAGTCACTTCCCACATCCCTCGCCTGCATGTCACACCCTTTCCTTTCAACCAGAAGGAGGAGCCTGAGGACAGAGCTCAGCCCCAGCAACAGGCGGAGAGGCGGGTGAGGCCAGCGGCCTTCGTCACGGGCGGGCACAGCGGGACTGTGGGTGGAGGGCCGGTCCCATCCAGAGGCCCATCCTCAGTCCCTGGAACTTCCCAGCATGCAGCGCTGCCTGGCGGTTGGGGGCCGGCCCTGCCTGCCGAGAGCGATCCCTGGATCACTGGGTGCAGGGAGAGACCTGCGGAGCGAGGGGTGCAGGGTCTCCAGAGGGCAAACACCCCCTTTCTTCTCTTGTTTTTGTTTCTTTCTGCGTCTGTGCAGCTCTCCCCCTGGTGGGCTGGAGCCTCAGACAGGGAGGGAAGGGCCGTCTGGACATGAGTCCAAAGGACCAGAATTCCAAGCTTCTGACTGAGTCCCAAGGATGTCCAGTTTCTACAGCCGACTTAGAAACTCGCGTCGCCTGTGACCTTGAGGGAGACTCAGCCCGTGTTTTGGTTGTGGCATTACCATCTAGTGAAACACTTAGGGCTTCAGAGAAGATGCTTAAAATGGAGCCTTTGACGCCATTGACCCAAGTACATCAAATGCTTTCTACAAATTTGACCTAAAGATTCTTTCTAGCCCTAACCGATTTGACTCAGTGGATAGAGGGTTGGCCTGTGGACTCAAGGGTCCCAGGTTCGATTCCGGTCAAGGGCATGTACCTTGCTTGCGGGCACATCCCCAGTGGGGGCGTGCAGGAGGCAGCTGATCGATGTTCCTCTCTCATCGATGTTTCTAACTCTCTGTCCTTCCCCCTTCCTCTCTGTAAAAAATCAATAAAATATACTTTAAAAAAAAAAGATTCTTTCTACTCAGAGGAGCTTGTCTTGAGGTCACAAGGGGACCACTGGACAGAGAAGGGTCTGTGAGAATCGTCCCCGCATTGCTCTCTGTAATAGAGAAAACCGAAACAACCAAATGATGTTGATAGGACCAAATGACGCCGATGAAACCAATCACGGCAGGTCCTTAAAGGAACACTTTGCAGCCATTAAAATTATGCTGCAAACCAGTGGCCATTGATGCGGCGCGGTGGCCATGTTCTATCAGGGAAAACGCAATATGATACTCTTTCTTGAAAAAAGAAAGGTGCGTACAAAAACACGCGTGCCTTGGGAAGATGGCCGAGAACTTGGCCTTTAAAAGGCTAACAGTGGTTATTTCAGTGGTAGAGTTTGGGGCAATCTCTTTCTTTGCTGCTTACTTTATATTTTGTAAGTTATCTGAAAGAAACAAAATTATCACAATAACTTAGGAAAATAAAGATACTGAGGAGTGCATTGTAAGGTCCCTCCTGCATGTAGACGAATGATCCCTTTAGTGGTTCGTGCTTACTGTAAATTGTGAATTCCCAGAGAAGAGTGCTTTCTTCTCTTTTCTCCCTGCAGCCCCGTGCACAGCCCAGCAGGGCTCAGAGCTCCATTGTGGCCGTTGACTGAGTGGGTATTTAGACGTCAAGTACTGAGAGGATATTAGTGAAAATAGCGAAGAACTAAATTGCACTAGAACTTTCGTAATTGAAAACTAAAACTCTGAGTCATTTCCTTTTATTATAAATGAACTCGCCTCACAGCTCCCCCTCAGCGTTGAAATCCTGCCAACATGTGGGTTACGATCCCATCTCTTGGCTGATGTGAGAGATTTAAAAGCCACTTAATGACATCATTACCCTGCAAATCATAGCCTGGGAGGCACAAGTGAATCCGGTGTTTGCAACAGCCATGCCAGGACCTGTGGTTTCTGAGATGGGCCAAGGCCAGTCTAAGCAAATTTAAGAAGGTGGTAATATATTTGCATTCCCAACTTCCTCACCAATGCCTTTGCCTCCTGTGTCAGTCAGCTATTGCTGCGTAACAAATAACCACGCAATGTCAGCGGCGAAGAAAATGCCATTGGTTTATTGATGTGGGTGGGGCTCTCCCCCTTCCGCCTCTGGGATTCAGACTCGGGTCTGCACTGTGTATGGTGAAGGGCAGAGCCACTCAGAGGAACTCCTCTCCTGTCACTGGTAAAGGTCAAGGGCAGTAGTGCACACCCGTCATGCACTTCAGATTGCTCTGGTGCTGTGTCTGCCAAACCCCCACTGGCTGAGGGGACCCCACACCCGCGGGCAGGAAGGCCACAGTGAGATGCATGGTGGGAAATGAGGAAGCAGCGGGCGAGTCCACCCGGGCACCCTCCATCTGGCCGGCTCCCGCACGCCTCCCGCTTTCCCGCCGCCACAGTCGTCTCTCCTGCCTCACGGAAGAGCCAGCCCTGCTGAATGGCCGCCTGGGCGTCCCTTCTGAGTAAATAAACTGCTTTGCTGTTCTGTGGGCCAAGCTCGTGTGCTTTTGCAGGTGCCTTGGGGAGGAGAGGGTGTCCCCGGCTGGTCCCAGCGGCCAGCAGGCGCCAAAGGACTGGCCAGCCACGTGGGCAGGGAGAGCGCCTGCGGCTGAGGGGACAGCGCAGCCCATTTTACCGCAATTTGAGAAGCCTCCCTGGACCATGACTGCGGCTGCGCCAGAGGTCACCGCGGCCGCGCCAGAGGTCACCTCCGCCAGGCGCTGCAAAGGTGCCAGCTGAGGAGAGCGCGTCCCTCCCATTGTGGGGGAACAGCACCTCCCAGGAAGAGCCTCCCTTGGCAGTCCCTGGGAAATGCAGGCGATTCTGTTTCCTGACCTTGCCCATCGGGGTGGTCCCTGGGCCTGGGGAAGCACACGGGGTGCGCACACACGGGGCCGCGCTGCGCTGTTGGAGGAGAGCAGTCACAGGTAAGTCCCCCGCAGCCTCTGCCGGGCTCACCACAGGGAAGCTTTCAGCTTTTTCTCCCCGATCTAGACACCAATTTGGCCATTTTTATGTCGATTTCAGTCTAAATGCAGAGGGCACGCAGGCCTCGGGGGCTTAAATGCGGCTGCCAACAGAGATCTGAGCAGCGATTCAGCGGTGAGTGCAGGGCCTGAGCAAACAGCTCTGGAGGGGCTGCGGGTGGGGCTCGCCTTCAGGCTGCAGCAGCAGCAGGGACTTGTCAGAAATGCAAGTTCCAGCAATGAAAACATTTAAAAATAGAATAAGGCTGCACCTCCAAGGACTGAGAGGCACACGCACCCAGTCACCCCCTGCGTCTGAGCGATGATCAGCGTGACTACAATAGAGACACCGCGTGTTGAGACCGACCATGCCCAGGGTCCAGGGTCCACTCTGAAGCCCCTGAGGCACCCGACAGGGCTGTTCACCTTCACGTCCGTCTTGATCAGGTCGCGCTCCCCTGACCCTGCGGAGCACGGAGCCGACACGCACCGTGAGCGGCGGCAGCGCCGTGTTAACTGCCGTCAGCGCGGGAAGGAGAGCGTGAGGAACGCTCAGCTCCTGCCTCCCTCAGTTCCGTCACGGAGCGTCCAGAACAGCCAGGGGGCCACGGGGTCCGCGGGAAGGCCACCTCCCTTGGGCAGCAGGCGGGGAGAGGACGCGGGGCTCTCACAGGAAGGGAACCCTGGCTTGCGGCGTGAATTTCAAAGTGTTTTTTTCTGGCCTGCCCCCGTGGTAAGGAGCTCCCCGGAACACCGCGCTGGCGTGGCTCTGTGGTTGAGTGTCGGCCCGTGAACCAGAAGGTCAGCGTTCAGTCCCCGGTCAGGGCACGTGCCCGGTGGCAGGCTCGATCCCCGGTGCGGGGCGTGCAGGAGGCGGCCGGTCCCTGGTCCTCACGTCATCGACGTCTCTCTCCCCCTTCCTTTCTCTCTGACGTCAATAAAAACTTTTTTTAAAAGAGCTGCCCGGAAGCCTTCGGGAGTTCACTCACTGTGGTCGTTACTCACGCACACCCTTCAGCCAAGGCCACCAGCATGCGAAGGTGCCGGGCCACCGCCCAGTGCGAGCAGCAACAGGCAGGCAAACCCCATTTAAACTTACGCCCCACGTCTAAGGCCTCACAGACAAACATCGTTCTCCATCTTTGAACATATTCTTTTCAAATTGGTGTCAGAGCGAGGACGGGGGAGGGAGAGAGAGAGGAACATCAGTGATGAGAGAGAATCACTGATGTCTGCCTCCTGCACGCCCCACACTGGGGGTCGAGCCTGCAACCCGGGCCTGTGCCCTGACCGGGAACTGAACCGTGAGCTCCTGGTTCAGAGGTCGGCGCTCCACCACTGACCCACACCGGCCGGGCTGCTTTCCCATCTTTGATTCGCCATGTCTTCATACCTCTGTTTTACTTGGATCAGACCAGACGCCACCAGAGAATAAAACAGGACGACCAGCACTTAAACACCATGCAGAGCCGAGTCTATTCAAACGCAGGCCACGGAGCCCGTGTAGCGGGCGGACGGCGGGGTTTCCGTTCTGGGCGGGGCGCCTGGGGTCGGGCTGAAGGCGGCAGCCCCTGTTGTGGGCAGAGCAGATGAGCCCATCGGTGCGTGCACGGTGGTCAGAACAAGACCTGTTTACAGGTCCAGTCGGGGTCAGGGGTCAGACCAAATGCGCGGTCCTCCATCGGTGGCAGGTGGGCGGGGCAGGTGTGTGGGACTCGAGCCAGATGTGTTACCGCCTGCAGATGTGCTCACTTCGGGACGGCCGACCCCCGGTATCATCCCTTCCTGCTGACCTTCGCGCGGGGGTCCTCGCATTCCAGAGGCTGTTCCTGTTGTGCTGGGGTCCAATCCCCTGCCCCCCACCCCTGCCTCCCGCCACACCCGGCCTGTCGCGGTCCTAGGGGCGCGGCTTGCTCCTCTGCGCTCCTCCCTGAGGCCCCGCGGGCAGGGGCTGGCTTTGGTGTCGGTTGCGTTTTCAGCACCTGGGACAGCACTCGGCGCCCAGTCTGTGCTCCCTGACTGTCCCCCATGAGGAGAGAGGGCCCTGGTAGCTCATCGCTGGGCGTAAGATTCCTCGGGTTCCCACATGTCCATGCTGGGTCCTGCTGCTCTTCCTCGTCCGCTTACAGGTGGGGTCGTTTTCTGTGGGGCCTTCAGGGGGTTCGTCTGCGAATAGTGACAGTTTTGCTTCCTCCTTCCCCATTCGGGTGTCTCATTTCTTCTGGTCTGGTGGCTGTGGTGCTGTGGCACGGTGCTGAACGGGAGAGGTGGCTGCCGACATCCCTGTCTCGTTCCTGGTTTCAAGGCGAACGCGTTTTCCCCATGGAGTGTGATGTTGGCTGTGGGTGGGTCACCGGGTGAAAGAAGGTGAAGGAATTAACCAAAACAACGTATAGACAAACCACAGAGACACACACAGCAGTGTGGGGACAGCCGGAGCGGGGAGGGGGGACCAGGTGGAGCTGGGCAACAGGCGGGGGATGTGGACGAGAAGAGACCGCGTGGGGCGCTGGCGGGACGGTGCGCGGGGGAGGTTTCACAGAGCTGCGCGCCGGAACCTGCGTGGCTTTGCGAACCAGCGTCACCCCCGCACATGAGACAGGAAGGAGAGAGCAGGCGCTGCTTCTCTTCTGCTGCTGGAGAACCCGGCGCTGAACCCGCGGCGGGTGAAGCGTGTGCGGCTGCTCCGTGCTCCCCAGGTGGCTCTAACCCTGCACGGAGGGCGCAGGGAGTGGGAGCACCGCGCCTGGCGTGGGGGTGTCCGGCAGCATCTAGCATCACCTGGGATCTCGGCCTCCGGGCCCGTGGCGGCAGTCTCTCTGGGTCGGCGCCTCCTCTCGGCCAAGAAGGCCCCGCCCGGGCGCTCACAGCGGCTTTGTTTGTGAGAAATCGAAAACAGCCTCAGCCTCCATCAGCCGGTCTTCCCGTGGGCCTCACCAGAGAGCCCAAGCGCCCGGCGAACGCAGCCCTTACTCCTGTCCCACGGCGTCCCGGCCCTGCCGTGGCCGCCTACACGCGGGACCCACCGTCATCACACCCACGACCCGCTTCCACCGCTCACAGCTCCAAAGGGGTGTCCTTGGTCTGAGCGCCCCCCGCTGCGTGGACGACCGGTCCCGCACGGCCAGCGCTGAGGCCGGACAGCCAGAGAGGACGCGGGCGGGGTCAGCTCAGCAGGCGGGGCGGCAGGGAGCAGTTGTGCAGAAGGACCCGGAGGAGCCAGAAACGCCTGCTCTGCTTCAAGCAGCAGAGGGAGGCGCAGCTTTCCCGCGGGCTGGCCTCGGCGTCTTCGTCCAGAATCCGTCAGTCATCTGTACGCATCCGTCTCCGGACTTGCCGTCCTCGCACAGTCCGACAGCTACGTAATGCAAGCCGCACGTGTAAGCTGCATACGTCATTTTAAACTTCCTAGTGGCCACATTTTATTTTTCTTCTGTGCTTTTTTTTCTTTTTAATCCTCCCCCGCGGATATTTTTCCATTGACTTTTGGGAGAGGGAAAGACCAAGAGAAATATCAAAGTGAGAGAAGCACATCGATTGGTTGCCTCCTACATGCGCCACGACCAGGGCCCAGGCCGGGGAGGATGCTGCAATTGAGGTCCGTGCCCTTGACCGAAATCGAACCCGGGATCCTTTGGTCCACAGGCCAACGCTCTATCCACTGAGCCACACCAGCCAAGGCTAGTGGCCACATTTTAAAAGGTGGACAGCGATTGGACTATTGTCTTAATAACCCATAACTTAGCCACGGTTACAGACCCACCAAGGTGTTTGTATAATGAGCGGCCCCAGGGTGGCCCACACGGGGTGCTCCGTCCTGAAACGCGTGTCACTGAAATGAAACACTAAGTGGGTCCGTCCGCCGGAGCCCCGGCTGGGTGCAGAGCCCACACGGCGCGCATTCGGTGCGGAGCGGAATGCCTGCTGAGCACCGCCGCCTCCCTACCTGCGCAGAGCCGCGCGTGAGAGTCCAGGTCCACACTCGGTAGCCTGAGGCGACAGCATGTATCGGGGAGAGTTCATTTACCGCTAGGACACGAGCTTGGTCAAGGCTGCACGAAACCCTGGGATGACGTTTCGTTCGCAGGAGCACACAGCATTCCACTCCCAGCCTCGGACTAGGTTTCCGAACGCAATTGGATGAGACTGACGTGCGAGCAAAGGAAGTCAAACAGGAAGGGTAAGGACCACACGATTCCACTCAAGTGTGGGATGTGAACCCGCAACGAAGGAACAAACAAGAAAAACAACAAACAAAAAGCGCGTAGACACAGACAACCAGGTGGCGGTTACCAGAGGGGAGGCGGGGAATGATGGGTAAAGGGGGTCAAACGCACGGTGATGGGAGAAGACCTGGGTTTGGGTGCCAGGCACACATGCAACATACAGACCATGTCCTGTAGAATGGTCCCCTCGAAGCCTACACCATCGTATTAACCAATGTCACCCCACAATGAGTTACATTTTTAAAAAACAAAGACTTATGGGAGAAATAACAGTAGGAGAACAAAGGTGTGAATACACATGCTTTTATTTTTTCAATGTGTTTTTATGGATTTCAGAGAGGAAGGGAGAGGGAGAGAGAGAGAAACATCAATGATGAGAGAGAAGCATGGATAGGCTGCCTCCTGCACGCCCTCGACTGGGGATCGAGCCCACAACCCGGGCCTGTGCCCTTGACCAGAATCGAAGCTGGGATCCTTCAGTCCGCAGTCCGAGGCTCTGTCCACTGAGCCACACCAGCCAGGGCTTATAATTGTTGATTAGTTAACAACAACAAAAACGGAGCTATGACAAAACGACGCGCAAAGCCCATGAAGCGGCAGCAGTTCTCCTGTTAAAGAGGATAAACGCATCACCGACCTCGACGGGCACTGCCGAAGGCGTTCTGGAGCATACAGAGCGCGGGTGTGATCCGTGGAGGGAGAAAGGCAGCAAGAACTACGGAATGGCTCCGAGACGCGCCCGGAGGCCGAGCCTGACCTGACGGCTGGCGCTCCTAAGTGACCCAGCATCACAGCACGTTGGCTTTGCCCGGCAGCGCCCGGCGTGTGGCTCCGCTAGTGGGGCATCATCCCCTGCACCCGCAGGTTGCCAGTTCGATTCCCAGTCATTCTCATCGCTGATGTTTCTCTCTCTCCCTCTCCCTTCCTCTCTCTCTGGAAAAAAAAAATCAATTAAAATATTTTTTAAAAATTTTAAAGCGAACAAAAAACCCTCCCATAAAAACATACCCCGATTCGTGGCCGCCAACATTTCTCTCACATTTTCACGTTTTCCGGTTTCCGAGCACGTCCTACACATGCACAGCAGCGATCGCAGGGGCGCAGCTCTGGCCCTGATGGCACTGGCCCCCGCCTCTGGGCCTCCCCGTGCCCTCTGGCCCGTCCCGCCGTCACTGCTGTCACTGCTGACGCCTGCCCCGCGCTGCCAGGGCGCGGACCGCGACTGGTCCTCTCGCTCCTCTCTGGGCACGTGGGCTGTGCCAGCTGCTGCGGTTACCATCTCCGGCCTCGGTGAGTCTGGGTCTGCCTTGTGAACTGCCTTCTGGGCCGTTTCTTTTTGAATAAAGATGGAGCATCCTGGTTTCACAACAGGACAGCCTAGACGCAGGCGCCCGGCGGTCTGTGCGCGCGCCCGGCGCACCCCAGGCCTCTCTGCTTAGCTCCCTGGCCTCTCGGGAATCGAGTGAGTCCAACGTGGCTTCAGTTTAAAGTGAATCTCATGACTGGAAACTGTACCCTTGAAAGGAGTTATTATTTTTAAAATAGTATCCCTTCCGGCTGTGTTACTGTGTGTGTGTGTGTGTGTCTTCGCCAAGGTTAAGGTCTACCGTGATTGCCTAATTTTCAAGCTCTTTGAAATACTGGGTAACGCTGACGAGGTTTCTGTTTTTCCACAAAGTATTTTGACGCCACAGATAAAGCTGTGCCTAGGCAGGGGTGGGGAACGGCCGGCCCACGGGCCGCATAAGACCGCAAAATCATTTGGTCTGGCCCTGCCAAGGCCTTTGGGGTGAGTTAATTAAATGCTTGGCCATATACAGCAGGCTGATTTTCAAGTTGATAATTTTGTACGGCTCTCGAATGATGTTAGGGTTCCCCACCCGTGGCCTAGAGTGATCCCAGGAGATACGGGGAAGGGGCGTGAATAAAGAAAAAGGACCAAGGAAGGGCTCAGACATTTAAACTATGAGGGTCACAATTTAAAACTCAACAGATTGATAAATAGTGGACAGAAGCAGCTAAACATTTAATAAGCAAGCCAGTCCAAAGGCCATATAGTACGAATTTCATACTACAGAAGTGAGTGAATAAAGGAGAGAAAAACAACCTAATAGTGAATTATCCTGATTGAAATAGAGACACAGTATTGGGTGGAATCAGTTCACTGAGAATTGGTCCGAATGAATGAAATGGACAAGCATATGCAGACACCACTGGGAAATTTCAAATCAAGGATGAAGGGGAAATCCTAAAAGATCGCAAAATGGGGGGAAAAAAGGTAAGAAAACATTTGCCCACAAAGAGACAAAAATCTAATTGGCTTCCCCCTCCTCATTGGCAGCAATGGCGCTAGAAATAATTGGGACCGTAGCGTTTCGTAAGTCACAAACTAACATTTAAGTGTGAGATCAAAACGGAGGCACTTTCAGACTTTCGTTTGAACAAATCCGTTAAAGGGTTATTCTACCAAAACAAGCAAAAGTGATGAATCTAAGTAGACAACACAGGATGCAAGTGGTCACGATGTGGGAAAATGAAATAAAGTCGTCATCTCACGAGTTTACGTGCAGAACACTGAGAGAATAGAGGGGAGACAAACCTGTGTCTAAATAATTCAGGCTGCAGAATATTCAACAGCGTGTTCCTGAGAACGTGAAGCTGAAAAATACCGCAGTTTCAACGTCGGATGTGCGTTGGTGAGAAGAACGGGGAGAAAGTGCGGCAGGAAGCAAGGCGAGTAACATTACATAATCGGCTTTATCGTACTCGGGAGAAAATAAAAAGAATGATTAATTCTAGACATGGCCAAAAAACTAAGGGTAATTACTAGAAAAATACAAATAGAGGTAAAACTTCTTGCTCGCAAACTACTGGAGGAAAAAATCATAAAACAGTAAAATGTTCGGTCCTCAAAAGGGAGGAAGTAGAACGTAAAGCAAGAGGAGGCCGTGTATTAAAACATATTGATAATTGCATAAATAAGAACCGGTTAAATGGTCCTAAGAAGCGGGGGAAATTGCAGAATCTATCCAGTCGCATTCAGCGCCACCCACTCGCGGCTACTTCTCTGGAACAAAATGAGAGGAAGTTGGCACATCAGGACACGACGGGAGATGGCTCCTGGGTCACCTTGAGGAGACGGAGTCGTTACGATGTTCGAGGAGATGTGCAGGGAGATGAAATCTGCAATTCACAACTTAATGCGGCATGGCTCCGCTGTAAAGGCTGCGAGTCCGCCCAGAAAGGACAGAAGAAGGCGGGAATCGGTGAGCTCAGCATCCCTGCAAAAGCTTGAGGGAAAACTGCAAATTAAACAACAAAAGTAGATTCAAAAGCAAAAGCAAATGCCCCGTGGGCGCATCCAAGAGCCAAAACGACCTCTGGGCTTGTGCCTGTTCTTTGGCTGAAACCGACAACGGAGAGGTGAAGGCCAGAGGAGGGGTGGGGGGTGGGGGGTAGCGTCTGTAACTGCCCACAGTAACAATAAAGAGAAAAGGCCAGAAATGGTGTCTGAAAAGACCAACACGATGAATGACTCCCTGGCAAGGAAAGGAGAGGGAAGAAGTAAGTAAGTAACCTTCTGGAACGAACCAGGCCACTTCTCTGAGATGTTTGTTTAGACGTTAAATGAAAATGAGAGACCGGTTTGAGCTGGTGAATACGGAAACGTCTGGAAATCTCGATGAAGTTGACAAATGCCTGGGAAACCACAACTCGCCGAACGTGGCCCGAGGAGAACGAGGCGGGGGAGGGGGGTCCGGGGGGGAGGGGGATCTGCGTCGTGACGTCGTCGTCAAATAAGCGGAACGCGCCGTCTAGAAGCTCCTACGAAGTGAGCGCCAGCCCCAGACTGCCCCCCCCCGCCCCCCCGCCGCCGGGGAAACCCGTGGCGTGTCTGTGGCGTGTCTGTCGCGGAAGAAGGCACGTGTCCAGCGCTCCTGCCGAGGAGAGAGAAGCAGGGACGCCCCAAACTCCTTCTGCGGGGTCCCTCTGCCAAGTCCTGACAGCACCGATCGCGTTCAGGAGCCGAAACGCAAAACATGGCCGTGGACCCAGTAGCCAGGGCGGAACCACCGGGACCCAGCCGGCTCCTTGCGGGGCGCAGGCGGACTTGACCTTCAGAAATGAATGAAGGACGTTCCGGTCCTGGCTCCATGGACGCCGGGGCGTCACAAAGTTCACCATTTATTGGTGACTTTAAAAACGCCCGGCGACGTAGGAGCGGAACCTCCTCGGTGCGACGAAGGTATACCGTGTGCTACAAAACAAAAGAGGGGTAAAAAGCTACCGGGCAACCCCAAGCCACACAGGCCTCGCACCCGCCTGCTGAAAGCTGTGCTTTTGAGACAAACTCGCGGACCATCGCACCGAGAGCCTGGGAGTCGGGCCGGGGCCAGGAAAAGAGACAGACAGCAGAGGATTGGAGGAAAGACCGAGAGAGAGAGGCCGGTCTCCACCAGCGGGAGGACGGGCTCGGCACACCCACGGCCGGAAGCCGCTCGGACAAGCACTACGGCGAGCGGGCGAGCTTAACGGGGCTGCCGGGCGCACGCCAACGTGCAGAAATCCGTTCGCGCCTCGCTCAGCGCTGCCCGATAAATGGGACCTGTCAGAGGACCCCGTCTTGGTAACGGGAGGGACCCAAGCACTAGCAACGGTGGGAGGTCAGGACAGCTCCGCGGGACACGGAAAAGGCGCCGTTGGTGAGTACAGGATGCCTGCGTGCCCTCGGGGACAGGGGGTCACATTGTACAGGTGTTGGTCTCCGCAGGACGGCCTGTCGTTATGACTTCATCCCAATCAACATGAGCATTTCTGTAGAAAACGAACCATCTGCTTGTGAATTTGTGTAGACGTGAAAAGGGCTGATGGTCCAGCCGGCGTGGCTCAGTGGTTGAGCGTCGACCTGTGAACCAGGAGGTCAGGGTTCAATTCCCAGTCAGGGCACCTGCCCAGGTTGTGGGCTGGATCCCCAGTGTAGGGCGTGCAGGAGGCAGCTGCCGATCAATGATTCTCTCTCATCATTGATGTTTCTCTCTCTCTCCTGCTCCCTCTCTAAAAGGGCGGGCAGTCACCATGGCGAACGTTACGTCGCAGGATTGCCGGGGCCACTCGGGGTCCCTGTCCCACCCAACCTCAGAGCTGTCTTCTGTGTCCGGGACTCGGTGGCTGGCCCCTCAAAGCTGCAGGCTGACCAAGTACGGGGGTCTCTCCAGGGGTCCGGCATGGGGGCTGGGCGAGCTCAGGGGCCACTCCAGGGCCCACGCAGGACTGAGCTCTGTGTGCCTGCAGGTGTGCAGACCCGTCCTGAGAACCGCGGTGCGTGGCGTCCACGACAGGTCCATGCAGGACAGAGCCGTCCCCAGGTCTCGGGTGCGGGGTGGGTTCGGGTCCGTGGCAGGTGGACTCGGAGGCGACCCTCGGAAGCCTGGCGGTGGCAGCACGCTGGCAGCAGCCGTGGGGCCTCGGGCGATGCCGCAGGACGGTTGGCGGTCAGTCTGGAGTGAAGGGCAGGACCCGGCAGCCTCCCGTGTCCAGGCTGCTCCCCTATTCACTCAGCCCCCGCTCTGCCTGGGAGGGCTGAGCCTGCAGAGGACATCTCCAACAGGGCTCTCTCTCCGCCTCCGTGAGGCCGGGGGTGGCCGCGCCGGAACTGCCCACCGTGTGCGAGCGGAGGTCGCAAGGCTGAGGGGGACCGACCCCTCCCGTTCGCCTGGACTTCCTGGGGCTTAGCCGTGACGTCCTGCGTCCCGGGAGACACCTTGGTCCCCAACACACGGGACGCCGGGCACGCTGGGAGAGGGCCCCCGACGGCACACGCGGCTGGCAGCGGCATTGCCCCTGGCGGCCCCTCTGGCTGTGGGCTGTGGGCTCGGTTGGAGAGGTGCCCGTGAGCAAGCTCGGAGACAAGAGCCAGCACCGTGTTTTTAAAAGACACATTTTTTGTTCATTTCAGAGAGGAAGGGAGAGGGGAGAGAGACATCCATGATGAGAGAGAGTCACTGATCGGCTGCCTCCTGCACGCCCCGCACTGGGGACGGAGCCCGCAGCCAGGGCTGTGCCCTGACCAGGGATTGAACTGTGACCTCCTAGTTCATAGGTCAACGCCCAACCACCGAGCCCCGCTAGCCGGGCATTGACATGTATTTTAAATCTTGCTTCTAGGACAGCAAGAGTGGGCATGGCTTCATGTAGGACTCACAGCCGCCAGCAGAAGGAGCCACACCTTCTGAGCCGGGGAGTCTGTGAGGAGAGGCCTGGGGAGTGTGGGCAGAGCTCTGGGCCAGAGCTGGGGTGTGGAGCGTTGGCCCGTTCCCACGGTGCCCGTACGCCCATCGGGGCCAATTTCAAGCTCTCGCTGTGACGTCGCTGGACCCAGAGCTGGGAAGAGACGCCCATGACCTGCGGTCACCGGCAGCCGGAGCCAGTCCAGCCTGCAGCTGGCCCTGAGGTACCGGGGCACATGTCTGGTTAGCACCTCAGAAAGGCTGACAACGCCAGGGTTGGATGGGGAGATGGACTGAAGCGGGCGGAAGGTGAGCTGGCTCGGCACTTTGGAGAGTGCTGTGGGTTGCTGCCTGTCACACACGTGCTCACAGTCCAAAAACGCAGGCAGTTCCCACCCAAGACGCGTCAACAGCAGAGCTGCCGCGTGGCTGGCGAGGGGGGACAGGGGCTACCTAAACACCCATCAGCAGGAAAGGGTGTAAGTCATCCCACAGGAGAATGCTGAGCGGCATCCTATACAATAAAAGGCTAATAAGCAAAGTGACCAAGAGGCGGAACCGCCGGCCGCTGTGACACACACTGACCACCAGGGGGCAGACACTCGGTGTGGGAGCCTCCCCTGGTGGTTGGTGTGCTGCCATGGGGAGCGTTGCTCAGCCAGAAGCCGGGCTCACGGCTGGCGAGTGCAGCCTCCACAGCAGTCGGACGTCCCCCGAGGGGTCCCGAGCTGCGAGAGGGAGCAGGCCGGGCTGAGGGGACCCCCCCCCCGCCCCCCAGTGCACAAATGCCATGCACCAGCCCTCTAGTTTGACACGTTAAGCGCCTGTTTTGTCTTCCGGATGGAAAGTGTAGTGTCAGTCACGGTGACTGACTGGGCGCTTACGTGTTAAAGGAAGTAAGCTGGTACGTGGAGCGTGGCGGCGGGGTCTCGGGGACCGTGTGACATGAGAAGCCAAGCTTAGGAGGGGGTGCTGTGCGTGATGCCGGGCTCCATGCAAGCTGACGTGCATAAACGGTCGTCTGCGCTGTGCTATGGAGATACGTGTTCATGGACACGTGCTGGAACCGTTCCAAACGGGTGGACAGACATACCAAGTTTACGGCGAGGTTGCTTCTGGGAGGAAAAAAGGAGCTTGAAACTGAGGAGGGACACAAAGGTATTTCATCTTCACTATACCGTTCTCGCTCCCTTAACTATCACACAGCATTGACGGGAGGTAAAAACGACCACCTCTCCATAGTTTAAATCCTGGGTTCTGAGTCATATGGGCGCTGGCTACCTTTTTGTGGTTCTCCATATTTCAAAAACGCCTGCGAAGCGCCGAGGCGCCATCCTTGGTGACAAGATGGCATTCGTTCTGTCGCTGGGCTCGGGCACGTCCCACCCGGCGCCGAGGCAGAGAAGCGTGGCTAGACCGGGGCGCCGTCCACGCCAGCGCCGTGGGGCCGGAGGGGACAGCTGGACGCCCTCGTCTCTGCAAAGCGCCTCCCGCTCCCTCCTCTTTCCCGGTGGCTCTCATGACGCCGTGGTGGCGTCGGGCAGGTGATGGTGCCATGGTTGCCTTCCTGCCTCTCCCATGCGACGGCGAGATCCGATTGGTGGGAGCCACGGCTTATTCATTCCCGTGCGGAGGGGGCGTGACCGTTTCCAATGAGCATGTCA
The DNA here is from genome assembly GCA_026230045.1 of Corynorhinus townsendii. NCBI lineage: Eukaryota > Metazoa > Chordata > Mammalia > Chiroptera > Vespertilionidae > Corynorhinus > Corynorhinus townsendii. Next base: position 170,312,384 of record JAPDVU010000006.1, on the reverse strand, counting down.
CCGGGGGGACCCCCTTCATCTGCACGGCCCCCTCCTACCTGTCGTCAGAGGGTGCTGAGGGCTAAATGTGTGTGTCCCCCCCCCCAAATGCCTATGCTGCAACCCCCCCCCATGTGATGGTGTCGGGAGGGGGGCCCTCGGAGGATCACAGGGACCAGTGCCCTCGCCCAGGAGACCCGGGAGCTCCCTGTTCCTCCAGCCGCGGGAGGTCCCAGCGGGAAGGTGGTCGTCGTGAGCCAGGAGCCCCCACCGGACCGAACCTGCTGGGGCCGTGACCGTGGACTTGGCAGCTTCCGGGACTGTGAGCCGTGACCTCCTGTGCGCTGCCCGGGCCGTGCGGTTTGTTAGAGCAGCGCGCACGGGCCGAGACACGGGCAGACGCTGTAACTGGCATCGGGGTGTGAGCACCTTCGTGTCAGTGGCCGGCAGAGGACTTAGTAAACGTCACCAGAAAAGCGGGAGTAGTGAGTCGTCGAGAAAATGCTTTGGGGGCCTGACCCAAGGCGGGAGGGGGGCAGCGTGGCTAGGAGCCGAGAGGAAGCCCTGTGACTCAGGAGTGGAGCCAGCACGAGTAAGAGGCCTTCCGTGAGGAAAGGGGAGAAAGGAAGAGAGTGGGCGCGGGGCGCGTCTGTGTGATCGCGGGGCGCGTCTGTGTGATCGCGGGGAGTGCCTGGGCGCGGCGCGGGGAGCCGGGAACTGGCGGAGAGTCTGTCTGACGTTTTCAGCGAGGCTGTAGCATGTGCATCCTGCGCGTGCTGTTGGGCTCACAGCCTGAAGCACCCACGGGCCGAGGTCGAGGTAAAGCCCAGCAGGAAGCGAGGGCACGCCCGCCCCGGCCCGGCCCGGCCCTGGACGCGGGCGGCGTCTGAGTGCGACTTTTGGTGAGCATGGGAGAGCGTCGGCGCAGAGCCTGGGGCTGAGCGGGGATTTGCAGCCTCGGGGTCTGCTCTGCACCTGGTGGTAAATGCAAGGCCCCAAAGGGCAGAGCCGGGTAGCTGAGGGCCCATTCGCTTTTCCAAATGCCCAAGGAAACGTGGGCAGAAGCCCTCGCAGCAGCCACCCCCGAGGTGAGAGGCGCCCTTTCTGGCCGGGGCGCGTGGCGTTCGGCGTGCACCTGCTGAGAGAAGAGCGAGGACGTGGGACGGGGAGGACGCAGGAAGGCGCCTCTGGCTCCTGGCCCTTCGGCTTCCGCGGCGATAGCCCTCCTGCCACCTGCCCAGCGACGTCAGGCCTGGATGCCTGTCCCTGCACATCTCTACCTGCCCCGCACCCCCACCCCGGATCGTTTCCAGGGTAAGGACGCCGGAACACCGGACCTACTGTCAACATCCCTGTCTCGTCACCTGTAAGAACCTCTCCGCGGTGAGGCCGACCCCGGAGCCCCAGCACTTCCAGGCACCGGCACGCCACCCAGGTCAGCCGCAGCTCCGTGCGGGCATCTCCACCTCCCAACGCCCCCTGGAGCCCACACCTAACCCTTCGCAAGTTTCTGTGGAGAGGAGTGTGCATGTTTATACAGAGACCATCGAGGGGGCAGACCACATTGGCTGACAGCAGGCACCGGCAAAACCCCGCCGGGCCGCCAGCCTGGCTCGGGCTGAGCGTTGACCAGAGAGCCAGGAGGTCAGGGTTCATTCCCGGTCCGGGCACAGGCCGGGGTTGCCGGCTCCATCCCCAGTGTGGGGCATGCAGGAGGCAGCCGGTCCGTGATTCTCTCTCATCTTGGGTGTTTCTCTCTCTGTCTCCCTCTCCCTTCCCCTCTGAAATCCCTTCCTCCTGCACGCCCCCCACTGGGGATCGAGCCCGAAACCCGGGCATGTGCCGGGACCAGGAATGGAACCGTGAGCTCCTGGTTCGTAGTTTGACGCTCAACCACTGAGCCACACGGGCCGGGCTGATGGGTCTTCTTTAAAGACCCCATGGCAACCCCTGCCCCGGGACACGGGAAGGCCTCCCGGGCCACCATCCTGGATCTCTGATCCACGTCGGGGTGCACAGCGGCCCCGGACCTCCCAGGGCGGCCCCTCCCCTCCACTCGCTGCCTCTGTGGAGGGGGCCAGCCACAGCTGCCAGGAAAGTCCGTCTCATTAGGTGGCGCCTTCACTGCCTCCCTCCCAGAGCCCCTTTGGGACCCTTGCACGCCCTTTAAAAACCAAACTCATTAAGCTCCAAAGTAATTAAAAACGTAAGGAGATTGATCTGGAAAGCAGAGCACACGGAGAGGGGAGTGAAAGAAGAGAAAGCGGCGCTCTAAGCAGAGGCCGGCGGCTGCTCTGCCCACCGAGTCCCGTCCATGTCCACATCCGGGGCGACGGCCGCGCCCACCAGGGCCCGTGGAAGGCGCCTCCTTGTGAATTCCAGCATCGCTCACGTGGAGTGTGCCCTGCAGCCTGAAGAGCTCGCGCCAGCTCTGCAAACTTAGGAAAAGACTAGAAGCCCAGCACGCGAAGTCGCGTGGCCCCGCCCACCCGCGCTTGCCCTGCTCTCTGCTGCCGCGGGACCCCAGACCCGCCACGCCGCGGGACCCAGAGTCCCTCCCGCTGCCGCCACCGCGGGACCCATCAGTGCCCCTCCTGGTGACCGGCCGTTTGGTCGTTCTGGCATTCTGGCCACGGGCTTTTATAATATCGGTCACCTGCGAAGTGAGAACAGCCTTCGAGAGCGCTGGGAGCATTCTCGGTGACCAGTGAGTTCTCGGTGACCAGTGAGTTCTCGGTGACCAGTGAGCGAGGCACCTGGGATGCGGGAGGCTATGTCCCCGTGGGGGGCTGTGGGAGCTCCAGCTCCAGGTGCAGGAAGCACGGCCTCTCCGAGCCTCCATCAGCCACCTTTTCCCACAAACGGACCAGCACAGCCCGGCCAGTGGGGCTCAGCGGTTGTGCGTCGACCTAGGAACCAGGAGGTCAGGGTTCGATTCCCAGTCAGGGCACAGGCCTGGGTTGTGGGCTCCATCCCCAGAGGGGAGCGTGCAGGAGGCAGCCGATCGATGATTCTCTCTCATCATGGATGTCTCTCTCTCCCTCTCTTTTCCTCTCTGAAATCAGTAAAAATGTATTTTTTTAAAAGTTGCCAGTGAGAACTAAATGCAAGAGGACCTGGGAACAGGCCCAGGGTAGAAAGAATGCACGAGAGAGGTTCCCTGAACCAAAAAAAAAAATGGCTAATTCACACAGTGGACGCAGCTCTAAAAACTGATGTTGAGGAAGAGTATTTATGATGCGAGAAGTCTCCTAATATATTGCAGAGAGAAAAAAGGAGGCCAAATTATGCTGATGAGCCTGCCGCTAATTTTGTAAATTCGTGCATTTTTGTAATTTTATTCAACGATGTGATTTTAGAGCTACCCATAAATCAGTGACAGCCTGCAAGTGTGTGTAATTTGTGGGCGTGTGGGTGTATACATATTTCTTAAAACCGCAAGATGGTTATCAAGAAATTAGCAGCCGTTGCTTATCCCGGAGAGCAGGAAGCGGGAGGGGCAGTTAATCTTCCTTGTTTTCCTGGGCGGTTTTCTGTTTTCCTCTTCACATCGGGCGTGAGCCGCCGGGGAGGAGTGAAGGCGCGGGCGCCCCCAGGTCGGGGAGCTGGGTGGGGGCACCTGTGTTCGTTGGAGACCGCGGGTCTGGTTTTCTCGCATCCGTGACCCTGCTTCCTAGTTCCCACGGTGAATGTACTGAAACGGAGCGATCGCTTTAAACCCCACCAGGAGCGCTGCCCGAGACACCGCGCTGCTGGACAGCGGTGACATGCAGCCGCCAGCGTGGGCCGCGGGGCGGGCTTGAGGCTGCGGCGGGCCGGGTCGCGGGCGCAGCAAGTGGCGCTGTGTGGCTCGCGGGGTGGGTTCGGCCGGACCTGGGGTGAAGGAGGCCCTGAGGGCCGGCTCTGCCTTGACCCGGTGCCCCCTGGCTCAGCAGCTGCTTTCTGTGGAGACACGAGGATGGGAACAAGAGTCGCCCCACAGCATCCGCGACTCCACGCGACCAGATTCCGGTGCCCCCTGACTCCGCGGGCGACCTACGGCCCAGCCACCACGGGGATCCCTCATGCCTCCAAACTCCCGGCACTTCCCAGCCTCGGGGCCCCTGCACATGCTGTTCCCCCACCGTAAATGCCTATCCCTTGTCTCTCCGCCCCCGCGCACTCGTGAGCCCTCTCCGCGGCGGTGACCGGAGGGTACCCCCAGCTGAGAAAGGTGGCCGTGGCCCAGGAGAACACCGGCCAGAGGGTCCTGGAGGGACAGCAGGCTCCAGAGAGCCGTCTTGGGAGCTGCGCTGGACAGACCTCCCTCCTCTGGACCGACCCCTGCCCCGCGTGCAGCCCGAGCACCAGGCAGAGAGCGGGAGGTGAGGCAGAGGCAGGGCCTTGGGGTCACAGAGCCGAGGTCAGTGTGGCCAGGGGGCAGCAAACTGGTGGAGTGCGGACAGGGCGGACACCTCAGGCGGAGGGGCCTGGAGAGGGCGGTCCTGCAGGCCCGGGTGGGGTACGGGTGTGGGGCAGCTGGGGGAGCCAGCGCCCAGGTCTGGAGGGGGCGGAGGGCTGGAGGCAGAGCGCTGGTCCCAGCCGCCCTCCCACACTCCCCGCCGCAGGCGTGTGCCGCCCCGTGACGGGCACAGCTGCTGGGAGGTCCCCGAGGCGGAGGAGCACGCAGTCCTGGAGTGACGGTCCCGGCGGCCAAGGCAGCAGAAACACCACCGCGGGCTTCCCTTTAGATGGTGGAGCTGTCCCTCTCACCCGTGACCCACCTGCGTGCTTGCACACGAAAATGCCCGCTGTCTGCTTTGCCCCAGGCCACCCCGGAGCGCCCAGCCTGTGCGCCAGGCTACTCTGGGGCGGGCACCCTTCAACGCCGCGTGCCGCTGTCCTGGAGCTGCCTGTGACCTCAGGGGCCGAGTCCTGCTCTGCCCCTCTCCGAGGGGCACTTGATCCTCAAAGAGCCAGCTCAGCCCGGCCGCGGGGCTCAGGGGGTGAGCGTCCACCTCTGACCCAGGAGGTCACGGTTGATTCCCAGTCAGGGCACAGGCCCGGGGTGCGGGCTCCATCCCCAGCATGGGGTGTGCAGGAGGCAGCCGGTCCATGATTCTCTCTCATCACTGATGTTTCTCTCTCTCTCTTCCTCTCTGAAAGCAATAAAAATATATTTTAAAAAAACACCAAGCTGGAAGAATTCCAGAAAAGTGAACCTTGCTCCCTTGGTGTGGGGGTCACTCCCGCCTGCAGTGGGCCCGAGGCCGGGTCCTTCCCCAAGACATGGTGCGCTCAGCAAAGGCTTTTCCACGTGGAGACCGCTGGTGAGCACCCCAGCGGAGGGTTTGCAGGGCCGCCTGCACACCCCAGCCCCCCCAGGCCCCGCCTGCACACCCCAGCCCCCCCAGGCCCGGCCTGCACACCCCAGCCCCCCCCAGGCCCCGCCTGCACACCCCAGCCCCCCCAGGCCCCGCCTGCACACCCCAGCCCCCCAGGCCCCGCCTGCACACCCCAGCCCCCCCAGGCCCCGCCTGCACACCCCAGCCCCCCCCAGGCCCCGCCTGCACACCCCAGCCCCCCCAGGCCCCGCCTGCACACCCCAGGCCCCGCCTCTCCGTGGGCGGCAGGTCCCGGGCGGCGCCCTGTTGTCTTGTGAGAACTGTCGTTCTCGTGGCGGCTGCTCCCACGTCACGCAAACCCCCACCCTTCGTGGCCTGGGAGGAGCTGGCGGTTCACTGAGCGGGTGGGGGCCCGGGGCACACCCAGCCAGACCGCGCGGCAGGAGCGCGGTGGTCCCGGGAGCCGCAGCGTCAGCCCAGCGTGAGGCACGGGGGGCCTGGGCGCGGCCGGCCCAGGGGAGGGCAGCACACCCTCCCGAGCTTTGCTGTCTTTCCGAGCCCTTTCCCACCGTCTCCCCTGGGACCCTCACCACGCCCTGGGGGGCATGGAGGAGTGCTCCCCGCACCCCGGCTGGGCCCCGCCAGGGTGAGAATGTGTGTGGGGGGAGGGGCTGCCTCACGCTGCAGCGGGAACAGAAGGTGCACGGGGTCCCCGGGCAGCAGGACACGTGGGAAACCACGCGTGGGTGAGGGCTGCTGACCCCGCAACCTGAGACAGGCGTCTGGGGGCGGGGGATGCGGGGGGGCGGGGCTCGGCCTTTGTAAGGGCGCCTGCTCTCTGGCTGCTGGTTGGGACTGAGCTTTCTTGGGCCTCCTCGACCCAGTCCTCCCGTCACCTCCCGTGCGTGGGGACAAGTGGAGCGTCCCCGAGTGTGGTTGCCAGGCTGGGCTGTCCGGGGTGTGAGCATCCAGGACGGTGCCGTGCATTCCCATGATTGCCCAGCAGAGGGCAGCCGCATGTCACACGCCAACCAAGCCGGGCGGCAGACCCCCCACGGGCCAGGGCAGTGTCCTAAGGGAGAGATGCCCCCTCCTAACTCCCCCGAAGGCAGGCACAGTGAGGGGACGACACTGAAGGGGACGCCCCACCCCTTCTGACTGGGCGGCCAAATGAAGGTCCCCACCACCGAGTGTTGGTGAAGTCTAGGGGACCCGGAAGAGCTCTCTGCTGGGAGGGGTGGACATCGGAGCACCCCCACTTTGGAAACTGGCGGCTCGCCATCTAGCCAAACCCACAAATACCCATGACCCAGCCACCCATGAGGGGCACACCCGACAGCGTGGACACGGACGTGCAGAGCATCGAGGTCCAGGCGCCCACAGGCACGCCGGGGCGACAGCGCACACGGGGAAGCGCACGCCACCGGCCACGAAGGACGGCGAGGAGGTGTGTCCACACGGCGAGCCGAGACCGCGGCCTAACCAACAGGCTGCTGCTGTGCCCGCACCCTGCAGGACCCTCACGAAAGTGACAGTAAGCCCGGCCGGCGGGGCTCAGTGGCTGAGTGTCGACCTATGACCCAGGAGGTCAGGGTTCGATTCCCAGTCAGGACACGTGCCGGGTTGTGGGCTTGATCTCCAGGGAGGGGAGTGCAGGAAGCAGCCGATCCATGATTCTCTCTCATCATCGATGTTTCTCTCTCTCCCTCTCCCTCTTCCTTCCTCTCTGAAATCAGTAAAAATATATTTTTAAAAAAACAGCACGGAGACAAAACCAGGAGAGAAGGGAGCATCCGTGGGGTTTCGTTTGTATGAAACGCAGAGAGCAGGCGAAGCGCATTGGTGTGTCGGACGGATGGCCGTTGCGCTGAGGGGCGTGGGCGGGGACCAGGGTCCTGGGCGTGTGGTTGACCCCTGGTGGCGGTCACGTGGGCGGGTTCAGCGTAGGCCGTGCACCTGCCACCACCTCTCTGGGCTGATCACAAGGTCACGGGGAGCGTCCTGTGAGCGCTGCAGGGACGGGCCTGGCCGAGGAGGGAGAGGGACCCGCCAGGCCCCTGCACCGCCGCCTCCCGCGTGACGCTCACTCCAGAACCACGGCTCACGGACGGGTGTGGTCCCCGAGGAAAACCAGCCCCTGGACTGGCCGTGCCCACAGGCCAGCTCGCTTCCGGCTGCCGCGCACACGGGCCTCGCGCCCCCCACACGCAGGCCCGTGTGTCAGGGTCCTGCCAGCCCCCCAGCGGCCGCAGCAGCCCGCAGCAAGGCCCCTCCTAAGCATGTACCCGGGAGGATGGAAACATACGCCCACATGCGTGGGGTTGTCAGGGCGGATGGCTCATACAGACAGGCCGAAAGCTGGAAACGGCCCCAGCGGCCACCGAATGGGGAATGGACGCTGCCGTTCCGGGGCCCGTGGACACAGGTCACCACGGCCCGGGGGACTCAACTCAGCTGACACGTGTGTTCTGCAGCCAGAGTCTGAAATGAAGCTGCGCTGCTGGAATGACCCCTTCCCCCTGCCCCCGGCATTTCTGGGCTTGTCGCTCCCGCCTCCGCCTGCCATCACGTGGCTGTCTTCGCTCCGGTGTCCCCTGAGGACGCCTGTCCCCGGGGCTCGCTCCACGGGGCCCGTTCTAACTCATCGCACCCGCGAGAACTCGGTTTCCAAACAAGGTCACGGCCCCTGCTTGGGTTGGACGCCCACGCGTCTTGTTGGGAGGACTCCGTTCAACTCGTGACGGTGGATGGGCGCGAGGCGGCCGCCACACGTCGGGCTGTCCCGCAGCGCTGAGGGAACACAGTGCCCACACGTGTTGCGACGTGTGAGACCTGACAGCACGGCGCTAAGTGAGAGAAGCCGAAGGCCGAGGTCACGCTGTGCGGGTCCCTGTGAAACCCCGGAGCAGGCTCCTCCGTCTTCCCAGCTGGCGAACCGGCGGTGCGGCATGGCCTCCCCTGGCTGTTTCTCCATGGCCAAGGGCAGCCAGTCCTCGCCCTGCAGCCTGAGCCCCTCTCCGCCCCTCCCAGCCCCAAGCCACCACGTGTAACTCAGGACCTGCACCCACTCCGGAGCCAGACGCGTGTACCGGTGAGCATGGCGTCCTGACAGCTGAGGATGCCCGGCAGCCGCTGTGACTCACTGGGTACCACACGGCGAGGTGGGTCCTGTGGCTCCTCCCCTTCAGAGCTCAGGCGCAGCGGGAGACGCCCCGGAGGTCACAGGGGAAGGTCGTGGCAGGACTGAGCCCAGGCAGCAGCCGATGCACCAGGAAGGACCCCTGCCCAGGCGCCGGCCAGCTGGGGAGCGAGGCGGGGGGGGGGGGGGGGGGGGGGAGGAGGGTGCCAGGAACGCCGCCTCTTCCGAGCCGTGTGTGTGGAAGGGTGGAGAGGGGCCAGCAATTTAGCTGGCGATTCACAGCACGCTTTTCGCTCAGCAGCAGCATGTGCAACGCAAGAGCATGCTTAAGGCGGGCCTGGGTTTCAGCCAACGGGCAGGGAAGTCGTCTTTCTCTCGCCCCGTGGGGTTGGGAGGTGGAGGATCTGGGGAGACCTGGCTCCCAGCAGGCCCCACCCCACTAGGCCCCCACTCCCCCCTGTCCTCTGTGCCCTGAACTCCCCCGGTGCCCCCCCTCCCCTACGGCTGTCATTGCCACGTTGCAACCTTCTCTCTCTCTTCATGGGGGTGTTGTCCCGGTGACATGGCTCTGGCTTCCCGGTGACCCCGAGCCACCTCCTGCGCCCGGCACGCCCGGGAGCCCGGCTGAGGACCGGGAGGGCAGCCGTTGCCCGAGCGTGGGCCATCCCTGCACAGAGGCTCAGCTCGCGGCGTTGACTGGCTACATCTGGTTTGTCACCGGCAGAGGGGAAGCTGTGAGGTGACCTGTCATTGGCGCAGGCAGGCGTCACTGTTGTCATCTCAGAGTCGCCAAGCACGCCCCCCCCCCCCTCCAGCCCCGCCGTCTGCCCAGCTGCTCCTGTCCCTCAGCTCCCGCTTCCCGCACGAGACCTGCTCGGAGGCCAGGAAGCCTCGACGCTGCGGCCGAGATGCATTCGGGTGGCGGTGCGTCGCCGTCTGCTTCTTTGCATCGGGCTGTGTCCCCAGCGCCCCGCAGCTCCTGTGCTGGGTGCAGGCGGTTAAATGTGATCAGGCCACAGGCGGGGCTCCGTGGTTGAGCGTCGACCTATGAACCAGGAGGTCATGGTTCGATTCCCGGTCAGGGCACATGCCCGGGTTGCAGGCTCGATCCCCAGCGGGGGGTGTGCAGGAGGCAGCCGATCCATGATTCTCTCTCATCACTGATGTTTCTCTCTCCCTTCCTCTCTGACATCAACAGAAATATATTTTTAAAAATAAAAACACGTGACCAAATGACTGCATAAACCTTCTCCCCAAAATAAGAACCCCCCTCCCCCCGCCGAGGTGCCCATCCGGTTGTCCTCGGGGAGATCGCTCAGGGAGAGCTGCTGGGCAGACTCTCACTCCTCACTTTCCCGGAGCCTGGGGGACCCCCAGGCCAGCCCTGGACGCCAGGGGCTGCTGCGTGTCCAGCGCCGTTCAGTTCCCGTCCTGCACTGCCACCTCCAGGGCGCCGGGCGCGCTCCAGGCCGAAGGGAGCTGCGCAGACTTGGCTGGGAGACCACCGCTGCCCTCTTGTGGGGTTTCTAATCCCACAAAGGCCAGCGTCCCGAGCAGCTCGCTCACCACTGATCCCTCGGCGGTGCGGGGCGCCACCTGCTGCTCGTCCAGCTGGGAGCCGGCAGGACCAGGAGCACCCCAGGCCAGTGCCTCGGGGTGAGGTGGCCGGCAGGCCCGCGGGCTGGGCTGGGCCGGGCCTGGGGGTCTGCGTGTCTAGCCAGCCCCAGGCGTCGGAGCTGCTGGGCTGGTGCTGCGCTGGGTGGATGCTGGCATTGAGTGTGGTCCCAGGCAGGACCGCAGCCTCGGCCGCAGCTCCGGAGGACGTGGCGCCCACGATGCTCAGGTGGCATCGCCCCGGCCTTCTGAAAGGTACAGTCTCAGCCCCACCGACCTCCTGGCGGGGATCTGCGCTTAAACCCGTTCCCCGGAGACGCATGGCCCAGGAACGGCCGGTCCTCAGGCCGACGCCCGCGCCCAACTACCTGTGGGGCTTTTTAAAATCGCTGCCCTGGGGGCCCCTGGGGGCCCCGATTTCCCTGCACTGGGTGCGACCTGCAGATCAGGGTGTTTACTCCCCAGGCGAGCCCAATGACACAGGTGGAGAGCTTGCTTTATGTTCAAACGCTCACCGATACTCTATTACGTTTTGCTCATCTTTTTATTAATATTAGAATTCCTTCCTCCAGCGAAGATATACAGACAGCCAAGGAGCCCGTGAGCAGACACTCAACGTCACTCGTCTTAGGGAAACGCAGATCCCACCGCGGGGAGCCCCGCCCCCGACGGCACAATTTTAGAAACGGAACCCAACCAGGGCGGGAGGGTGCGCGGCCACGGCAGCCGCCCGCATGGCGCAGAGACAACCCCGAGGCGCACCGTCCTCGTCCTCATACCACCCGCCTCTCACAGGGTCTGGAGACTCCGCCCTTTCCCAGGCTCCACCCAGGGCACAAGTCCCACGAAGCGCGGGGACCAGGGACTTTCGCTGTCGGGTCCTCAGCACCCACGTCCCAGCTGGGCCTCCCAACCTGCCGGATGCGGTGAGGACCTGTGGACACCCACCCTTACACACCCCGGGGGCTTCATCCTAAAGTCGGTGTCCGTGCAGGGGGACGGGGGGTGCCACCCAAGGGCGGGCCAGCTGGGAACGCTGCCTCCCAGACAGGGCTCCTCATAAAGCCGCCTCTTCCTTCGCCGTCTTTCCTTTTCGGCTGCCACCCCCTCTTCAGCCCACGAGCGACCTCCCAGCGCGATGCTCTGTCAACGCTCTGGCCGTCGCCCTGGAGACGAGGTGAGGTGGGAACAGCCCAGTTTCCTGAGGACTCCTCACAGCTTGGGGCACCGACGGCGACCGGAGCCTGGCACGTCTCACTCTCGCCCACGATGAGACGGGGAGACAGTGGGGAGGCACGGGCCGTGGACAACTCCGGCCCCGACTGGGGTGGCAGCTCCACGTCCCACCTGTGACGCAGGCCTGGGCGCCCTGAGGGCCGTGTTCACGTCCACCAGTGCCGGGCGTGTCGCAGGGCTCAGCGAGCAGCAGGTGGGGCGAGCGAGGTCACCCTGCCCAGTGAGCGCTGAGTAGGCCCACCGCCTCGCTCCGGGATGCACTGCCGCCCCGTGGGCTGGCCCAGGCTGGATGCTGCCAACGCCGCTCGGAGGAGAGGAGCCAGGCTGGGTGTGTGGGAGGCCCACTGTGGACCACAGCCGAGGCCGAGCCGGCTGGGAGGGCCCGAAGAGTCTGAAGCAGAGGCTGGCGGCTGCTTCAGGGGAGCAGTGCTCCCTGGGCCTCTCTGAGGGGCTCTGGGCCACAGCGAGCCCCTCCGCGGGCCGGGCAGGGGAGGGGAGGAAGGCCGTGGGGGCGGGCTCTGGGCCACTCGGCCCCTCTCTGCCAGGACCCCGGGGCCATCCCCTCGCCCTCAAGCACCACCGTCTCCCTCTGTGCCAAGAGCCCAGGTCCCTGTGCGGTGATCCTCACACACGGTCCAAACATCTGACACCTCCCCACCGAGAGGGGGTCTGTGCCCCATGTCCTTAAACCTGGCCGGCTTACAAATCCGGGACAGAGGGACTCCGTGACCTTGAGGGTGCGTCCCAAGGACCGAGTAGTGTCCCTGCTTCTCCTGGAGCCTGGCCGGGCAGGAGGTCCGCCCAGCAGGAGAGGCGGCACAGGTGGGTGCTTCCAGCCGAGGGCAGCATCGCCTGCCAGCCAGGGGCGCGAGCCAGCCCGGACGTCCAGCCTCCAGGTGCCCACAGCCCCCACCCACCTCTGAGACCCCAAGCAAGCATGGCCCGCGGGGTCTGGCGCCTTGAACTGCAAGCCAGCGAAGACGGTTAGCTGGAGGGTGACATTGCGCGCGTCCTGGAAGTGCCCGTCTCTGCCCTCACCTTAAACCCGCCCCGACGCCCCCCACCGGGTCTTTTCTGTTCCTCAGACACTCCACTGGCTCTGGCCTCTGCCCTGGTTACCCCCCTCTCCACCCTCCTCCCGATCTTCCATGGCCCCCCTCAGCCCTTGGGGGTCACCTGGTCAGGTTAGACCCCCGGCCCCGCCGCCCCAGGCCCTGTGGCTCGTCTATGGCTCTGCCTGTGCCAGGACGTGGAGCCCTTGAGAGGGGAGCCTCCGCCCGTCTGACCGCCTGCACCCCCTGCCCCTGCAGAAGCCTGGCGTGACGTCAGCGTGGACACGTGCTTACGAAACGCGCGCGCAGGAACCGGCCAGGAGACCGGAGGGACCGCGAGGGCCCAGGCTGGTGCGCTCCGGCCGAAGGTCGGAATGTCGGGTGGAGAGTTCAGGGAGGCTGGGCAGGGTGAGGGCCGGGCCTTGTAGGGCCGCTAGGGACACTGCGGGGCCTCATGTCCGCAGGAGAGAGCGTTGCCCCCTGTGGCTATTCCTCCCGCACCCCGTCTTCCAGGCCACACCACGCTGGGCTAACGCAACACACAACGGACTCTTGCTGTTTCAGGGCGGCGGCGCCCCACTGTGTGTCAGCGCCACGTTTCCGTCACCCACTCGCAGGCACCTTGACTCGTGCCTGAAGGGCCTCCTGCGGGCAGGGGCGTGGCGGGGTCCCCGGGCGACATGGGCTGGGACAGCAGCTGCGGCGGGTCTCGGCCCCACTTCACAGGCGAGAACCCCGGCTCCGCGCAGCCGGGCGGCCTGCCCGGGTCACAAGCCGGGGAAGGTCAGGCCCGGGTCGGACCGGGCGGCGGGGCCCCACCGCATCCGGCTCTCCTCGGCCGCCGCCCTTCTCGGCCGCGCGACCCCGCCCTCGCCGCCATATGCGCACGCGCTAGAGCCCGCGGTGCAGGGCGCACGCGCGTTGGGAGCCTGGTGCGGAAGGCTCCGCTCCGACCGGCTGTGAGTCCGCGATCCGGGGTTTGGACTCCGCCAGGGGTTCTGTTTATAAACACACAGCGAGGTCGCCGGCGGCCTGGAGTAAACCTTAGGGTAGGGGGTCGGAGGTCAGGGGTCAACGGGGACGCCGGCGGGGAGACCTGTCCCTTCGCCTTCGCGGGCTGCTGACTGCGTGGCGTGGCCGGCCTAGCGGTCCTGCCACGGTCCCGGGCTGCCGGGCGCCACGTGGTACGCACGTGGTCCAGCCCCGGCGCGGCGGCTTCCCCTCCCCCACGGCGCCGGCGCCCCCTGGCGGCTACCGGGCGCCACGCCGCCCAGCGCGCCTGCGCACAACGCGTTCGCCGGGTCTTCCGGTCTGAGCGGGCGCGGGGCGTGGGGTCGGGGGCGTCCTCATGACAGCTGCGCCTCAGCCGGGCGGGGTAGGGGGGTTCCCGACGGGCGGGGCAGCGCGCCAAGGTCGCGCGAGCCGGCTGGCGATGCTGGAGGACCCCGGGAGCGGCCTCCGCAGTCCACATGGGCCGGGCGTGTCCGCGGGCGGGGTCGTGATGCCGGTTGAATGAATCCGCGCTCCCGGTCGGGCGGGGTCGGGCGGGTAGCGAGGCGGGGGAAGGAGGGGAAGGACCGAATGGGGGACGGGCCGGGGAGCCTCCCCAACCTGAGACCAGTTCCGGTCCCTAGTCCGCGCGGAACAGTGCTCAGCGCCCGTTCACTAGCGAGCGGAGGGCGAGCCGGCGGTGATTGAAATAGCCCAGAAGCGCCGTTTCCGGTCTCGATCGCACCGCCTACTCTAGGGGTTAATGGAGGAGATTGTGCCGCTGGCCCGCAGGAGCGCCGAGTCCGCTGGGTCCCGCGCACAGGAGCCCCGAAAGGGGTTAAGTCGTCAAGGAAATCCCGGAGGCACCAACCTAAACTCCCGGCTGCGGTTCCCGTCTCACAGCCGGCGCGGGGGGCGGGGGGGTGGGGCGCACACGGACACGCGCACATTTACTGTAAACTTCACGGAGACAGGCATGTGCCCCGCGCGGCAGACATGGTCACACATAGGGCGTCTGTCACATGGAGTTGCCTCCAACCCCCTGTTGTCACGGTCCACGTGCTGTCGTTAGATGGAGTGTGTCATCTGCACGTTGGTCGGTGCTGTGTTATGAGTAAGAGATGGAACCACAAAGACAAACCTTTACTCGTGGGTGACCTGAGCCCACGTGGGACCCGCACAGGGGAAGGTTTCCTTCCGGCCGGGCTGCTGGCTGTGGGTTTCCTTCCCATTTTAGCTCCCCTGAGCCTGGGAGCCCGGAGCCCGGAGCCCGGTCCCGTCCACAGGCCAGCATTCTCCTCCCGGTCACCGTCACGGAGGCCCAGCCGCTGTGGCGCCTGCTCGGAGGAGCCCTCCCTGGGAAGCCCTGTCCCTGGTGCCTTTGCTCTTGTCTCTGCGACTTCACAAAGGAAGACAAGGGTCTCCGGGCCCCAGGCCCAGCCCGAGCCCCGTGCAGGCCCCGCAGCCCGGGGCGGGTCTTCCCGCTCGGGTGGGAGGTTGGCGGGTGAAGACGAGACCTCGCAGGCACTGTTAGAGCTGCTTTGTGCGGAGCAAACGGCTCACGCTGCTGCTGCTGCTCTATTGAAATCTCACGTGGTTCCTGTTAACCACTCCCTCCGGTGACTCAGAGGCCAAGGCAGGAGTCAAACCAAACCTCTTCTCTGAGCAGCCAGAGGGTTCC
Organism: Corynorhinus townsendii; assembly: GCA_026230045.1. Lineage (NCBI taxonomy): Eukaryota > Metazoa > Chordata > Mammalia > Chiroptera > Vespertilionidae > Corynorhinus > Corynorhinus townsendii. The sequence continues at coordinate 170,297,369 of JAPDVU010000006.1, read as the reverse complement.
CCAGGGGCGGGAGCAGAGAGGTCCCCAACCCCTGGCCAGCATGACACTAGCAAGACACTGGGCCTCCCAGACGCACAGGCGACAGTAGCTGCTGGCCGCCCAGAGGGCCAGCTGGGAGGTGGCAGGTGGCCGGGGCGCCCTGCCTGCAGGCCTAGCGGGTTTGTTTTGGAAACCAGAGGCCCGGGTCAGCGGCGTTTTAAGGAGACGCGCACCAGGAGGCTGGGAGACAAAGCCGGTTTCTCTTCCTCCTCAGACATAACCTGGGACCTCATTCCGTTGTCTTCCTCCCCATGTCGCTGCTGTGCGTTAACCTGTGACACTGCGTCCTTCGCTCGCCTTCAACCACGAAGTTTGGCTTCTCCTTTTAAACAGGAGAGCCAGCCATCACTTCCCCGGCAAGCCCGTCCCCCTGGGCCGCCGGCTGTGGGGGGCCTGCTCCGATTGTCTGCTCTGGATTGTCTGCTCCCGGAGAGCGGTGGCCGGCCGCTGGTTCCTTCGGGGCACGAGGCTCGGTCTGGGTCGTAATGGCTCCGCCTGGAAGCGCGTTCGTTTCCGTGAACGTGGAATTTTTAACACGAAGGGAAAGGCTGGCCATCCATTCCCATTGGAGAGCAGACGTCCCTCCGAAACCCGGGCAAGGCCTTAGCTGAACGAGCAGGTGGACACAGACCCAGCGAGTCGCGTGAAGGCATCGTCCGGCCCAGCTGGAGGGGACCGGGGGGAGGGCCTGTGTTCAAGTGCAGACCTGCCTGCCGGTCTGGGGGGGTCAGAGACAGGGCACAGACCACAGGAAGGACGGACGGGGGCCAGCACATCCCCTCCGGTGGTCAGCGCGGTGCCCAGCCCCAGAGGGCACACGCGCTTCCCACAGAGAAACAAGCCCGAGAGACGAGGTTCAGGCCCTGACGGTGGTCGGCGGCGCCCCTCGCCCTCACAGGTTGACAGGACTGAGTGCCGGGCCCCGGCTTCAGGGGCAGATGTGCCCGACGCGCGCCCGGGTCAGACCGGCCGGGACGCCCCGCCCCGGCAGCTAAGAGCTCGCAGTGTTGGCCGTGGGAGCTGTGTTTCTAAGTAAGCGAAACGACACCAACGTGAGCGGTGATTCCAATCGCGCTGGACTGTGCCTCCCGAGGCTCCATCGCCCGGGGAACGTAGGCAACGTGGGGACCGCGCAGCCCGCCCGCCTACCCACTGCTCTTCCCGGTGCCAGGCAGCGGCGGCCGGTCCCGACCTGGAACGCCACGGAGAACTGCCGCGCTGTGCCATTGGCTTTACATTTTGCAGCACAAATCAGGGCGCAGGGTCCCCCACAAACAATGCAGAGACACCCCCCCCCCATCCTCCGTCTCTGCACGGTCTTCCGTTTTCCCGAGGATGCTGACCCCTGAGCCCACCTCGGGATTCAGCCAGTGGAAGGGCAGGACCCGGCAGCCTCCCGTGTCCACGCTGCTCCCCTATTCACTCAGCCCCCGCTGTGGCTGGGGGCGCTGAGCCCGCAGAGGACATCTCCAACAGGGCTCGCTCTCCGCCTCCGTGAGGCCGGGGGTGGCCGCGCCGGAACTGCCCACCGAGTGCGAGCGGAGGTCGCAAGGCTGAGGGGGACCGACACCTCCCGTTCGCCTGGACGAGGTCCTGCGTCCTGGGAGGCTCCTTGTTCCAGATCTGAGGTGCCCCGTGGAGCCCCGCCTGCTGGGCGGGTGAGGCTGATACAAGGTGCAGACCACGGGGAGGCGGGGGGGGGGGGGGGGGGGAGGGACGGCCACGTGTACCGATCGCCTTCTTCTCGTTGGTGCGCAGTGGTCTCTGACCAGGGCAAGAGACGAAACTCCCCGACCTCCCTCAGGTCCCTCACCTCCCACCGGGGACCGTTGCCGCCAACGTCCCAGCACACGCGTGTACGAACGTGCTGGCGAGGGTCGCACCTTCAGGATTCCGCTCCTCGCGTTTGCTCCCGCGCCCGGCCGCGAGCATCTTCTTGCCGGTGCCCCCCAGAACCTTTGTCTGCTGGGCCGGGTGTGCTTTGGCGCCTGCCTGGCGGCCCTCCTCGCCCACTTTCTGCAGGGGAGCCCGGGTGCTGTCTCGGTGCCGAGGCCCCAGCAGCGCCGGGACAGGAGGGCCCAGCTCCTCAGAGTCGGGGTGGGACTGGGACGCGCGGTGGTCTGCCCGGCCGGTGCGGCTGGTTGGTGAGCGTCATCCGTGCACCGGAAGGTGGCCGGGCTGGTCCCGGTCGGGGCACAGGCCCAGGTTGTGTGGGTTCAGTCCCGAGGCAGGGCACGTACGGGAGGCAGCCGGTCGATGTTTCTCTCCCTCCCTCTGAAATCAACACAAATGTTAAAGGAAAGGCACAGTGGCCGGGCGGCGTGGTGCTCAGTGGTTGAGTGTTGACCTCTGAACCGAGAGGGCACCTGTTCGGTTCCGTCAGGGCACAGGCCTGGGCTGCGAGCTCCATCCTCAGTGGGGGTGCGTGCAGGGGCAGCCGATCCACGACTCCCTCTCTCCACCGATGTCTCTCTTCCTCCCGCTCCCTCCCTGTCTGACGTCAGTGAAATACGTTTTTTTAAAGAAGAGATGCATGAAGCGAAAGTGGTCTTGGAACCTGGTTCTGGAGCAGGCGGTGGGGGGAGGGCTACCTCGGAATCCTAAGGGTCAGTCCGCCGAGGACAGGAAGCCAGATGCTGGAGGAGCCTGAGGCGGGCGCCACTGAGTCCCGGCTGCCCTCCCCGTCCCCTAGGCAAGGCCATGAATCTGTCGGTGCCGGAGCCACGTGGCGTTGGGTTTCCTGTTCTCTGCCATCAAGGCCTCGCGCTGAGCCGAGCCGGCGCTGAGCGGGCGTGTCCTGTGAGTCATAAACTCCTGGACGAAGAACGTAAAGCAGCGGCATCGCTTCAGCCTGCGTCAGACGTTCCTGGAGGCTGGGGCCCCCCCCGGTGTCTGAGTCAGGAGGTCCGGGTGGCCCCCAAAACCTGCCCTTGTAACAAGTCCCCAGGTTATGCTCATGACCTGGGGCCACCTGGAGAGGGCGCTGCAGGGTGCCCGCACAGGGGTGTGTCCCAGAGCCCGTCAGCCGCGGCGTGACAAAGTGCGGCCCGTCCACGCTCCGGCTCGCTCACGCTGTGAAGCGTTGGGAACGAATGACCCGCCCCCACTGCGAACTAGGCATGCAGCCCCCAACGCTCCGTGCGGAAGCCGGACACCACAGGCCACGGACAGGGTCATCCCAACCATAGCAACTTGGGAAGCGGGTGAAATCAAACCTTATTACCCAGGGTTCCGTGTGTGCGTGTGTGCATGTGTGTGTGTGTGTGTGTGAGAGAGAGAGAGAGAGAGAGAGATACAACTCTAAGGAAAGCCCTAACCGGTGTGGCTCAGTGGATAGAGTGTCGGCCCTCGGACTGAAGGGTCCCAGGTTCAACTCCCGTCAAGGGCACGTACCCGGGTTGCAGGCTTGACCCCCGGCCCCATCGGGCGCATGTGGGAGGCGTCCAATCGATGTGTCTCTCACATTGGTTTTTCTCTCTGTCTCTCCCTTCCTTTCCCCTCGAAGAATCAATGGGAAAGTAGCCTCGGGTGAGGCTCAGCAGAACAAAAGGGAGACAGCAGCCAAGTTGGCCTCCCGGGTCCCTGCAGGGGAAAGGGGAGTGATGGGAGCAGGGAAGGGTGGTCCCTAAGGGGTTAGCCTCGGGGCTCCAAACCCACCCTCCAAAGCAGCTCTCTGGTGTCTCGCTGGCACTTAGGAGGTGCCAGGAGGTGGCGCTAGACCCGGCCTGTGAGGCGGGGGAGGACTAGGGCTCCCCAGGTCTCTCCCCTTGGGGTCCCACCTGCGCCAGTTCCAGTGAGCTCCTCCGGCCCAGCGGCCACAGCTGCTTTCCTGGTGGAGACGGCTCACAGGACCCTCCGCCCCGGCCCCGCCAGCCCGTCCTGTCCACGGCGTTTCCTGTGCTGTCGCTCCCGTCCCCACCCCAGCCCCGGGGTTCGCACCCACTTCATTTAGTTGCTGCCCCTACAGTCACCAGCTCGCCCTCTCGGTCCTTTCTGCTAAAATACGCTGGCGGGCCCGCCCGGCGGGGCTCGGTGGTTGAGCGTCGACCCAGGAACCAGGAGGTCACGGTTGGATTCCCGGTCAGGGCACGTGCCTGGGTTGCAGACTCCATCCCCAGTGTGGGGCGTGCAGAGGCATCCGATCGATGATTCTCGCTCCTCATGGATGTTTCCATCTCTCTCGCCATCTCCCTTCCTCTCCGACATCAATAAAAACAAAAAGTAAGAAAGAAAAGCAGACGCGAGCGGGCGTTCCCCTGGGAACCGTCAGCACCCCAAAAGGGAGGCGATGGCACCCAAGGGAGACAATGCCGATGGACCTCAGGGAACTACAGGGCGGGGGACGGGGGCTGTCTCCCCTTCTGCTCTAGTGTCAGCACAGCCCGGTCTCCAAGAGGGAGAAAGAGGAGAGCAGCCGAGGCTCCCCCCTCGTTGGGAATCCGTACCCTTGGAGGGGACCGGGATTTGAGGAGGTTTGCAGCCGCCTCACGCCACGTGAGGGGTGTGGTCTGCGCACACGGGGCCCCGGCTGCCCTGGCTGCAGCCCCCGGCGGGTGTGGGGGGTCGCGTTATGCAGGTGACGTGCACCAGCCCAGCTTCCCTGGCGTCCAGTCCCTACGAGCTCCCCTCTGTAGCGTTAGGGACGCTTCACGGGAAAAGCTGGCCGGCCGAGAGTCTTACAAGCTCAGTTAATCAAGAAGAGAAAAATCCAGAAGACATCATGTTGCCTCTCTCTGGAAAAAAAAAAAAAAATTAAAAATCCAAGGAGAAAGGATATTTCCCCCCTGGAATTTTATTTTATTTTTAATGTGTTTTTATTGATGTCAGAGAGGCAGGGAGAGGGAGAGAGATGGAAACATCAGTGATGAGACAGAACCATGGGTCGGCTGCCTCCTGCGCGCCCCACACCGGGGACAGAGCCTGCATCCTGGGCCTGTGCCTGACCGGGAATTGAACCCTGACCTCCTGGTTCATAGGTCGACGCTCAACCACTGAGCCCCGCTGTCAGGGCCCCCCTTGGTTTTCACAGGGGGAAGGAGGGAGGAGGGAGAGAGAGGGGGGGGGAAATATTGATGTGAGAGACACACAGACCGGTTCCCTCCCACATGCATCTCGAGCGGAGGCAGGGATCGAGCCTGCCACCCAGGTGCGTGCCCCTGAGCGTGGCTGACGCTCTCAGGGCTGAGCCGCCATGGCCAGGGCACCTCCCTCTTTCCCTGTGTGCTATTCCCATGGAGGGCAAGCAGCTAGCTGGTGAGACTGAGGGAGTCGGCACACCAGCTGCCTGGATTTGAAACGCTGCCTAGCCAGCCAGCGGCAGGCAGTACAGCACCAAAGGGTCTCCGGGCTGAGCCCAGCGCAGGGTGACTGGCCCTAGAAGAGCACCCACACACGTGAATCAACAAGCACGGGACCCAGGATTCCCGACCTCCTGTGCCCCATTCGGAAGGAGCCAGGCTTGACGGAGGCAGGAGCCGGGCCCTGACCAGCCTGTGGCCGCCTGTCACTCAGCAGCCCCTCTCCTCCGCCCCCCCCCCCCCCCCCCCCGTCCCACCTCCGCACCTGCAGCTTCATTAGCCACCGAGGTGGACACAGTCGAGGGCGATGGTTCTCTCTAGGGTGCCAGGCACCATCCCTGTCCCGGTGCGGGGCGTGGGCAGGTGGCCACTGAGGCGACCCTCGGAAGCCTGGCGGTGGCAGCACGCTGGTGGCAGCCGTGGGGCCTCGGGCGATGCCGCAGGACGGTTGGCGGTCAGTCTGGAGTGAAGGGCAGGACCCGGCAGCCTCCCGTGTCCACGCTGCTCCCCTATTCACTCAGCCCCCACTGTGTCTGGGAGGGCTGAGCCTGCAGAGGACATCTCCAACAGGGCTCTCTCTCCGCCTCCGTGAGGCCGGGGGTGGCCGCGCCGGAACTGCCCACCGTGTGCGAGCGGAGGTCGCAAGGCTGAGGGGGACCGACCCCTCCCGTTCGCCTGGACTTCCTGGGGCTTAGCCGTGACGTCCTGCATCCCGGGAGACACCTTGGTCCCCAACACACGGGACGCCGGGCACGCTGGGAGAGGGCCCCCCCGGCGGCACAAGCGGCTGGCAGCGGCATTGCCCCTGGCGGCCCCTCTGGCTGTGGGCTGTGGGCTCGGTTGGAGAGGTGCCCGTGAGCAAGCTCGGAGACAAGAGCCAGCACCGTGTTTTTAAAAGACACATTTTTTGTTCATTTCAGAGAGGAAGGGAGAGGGGAGAGAGACATCCATGATGAGAGTCACTGATCAGCTGCCTCCTGCACGCCCCGCACTGGGGATGGAGCCCACAACCAGGGCCTGTGCCCTGACCGGGAATTGAACTGTGACCTCCTGGTTCATAGGTCAACGCTCAGCCACGGAGCCACGTGGGTTGGGCTGGAGGTACTTTCTAACTTGGGTTTTGGTTAGAAGTTTAGGTTGCACCTTCCGACCTCCGTGACCTTTGACCACGTTTGACCACCTGTGAGCGGCAGTGGACGCAACACCAAGCATCCTCGGGGAGGCCTCGCTCACGCCAAGCCCTTCACGCACACACGACGCGGCGCGTGCTGGGTGAACGGGGGCTCACGTAGGTGGGGGACACAGCGAACCGCCAGGAGGAGCCGGGCCCGGAGGGGAGCTGCCCCGGGCGGGTCTGGCTAATGTTTCACCAGCAGCTTCCGGGAGCTCACCAGACACTGAGCCGCCGAACCGGAGCGCATGTCTCTAAGCACCTTCAGAAAGCCTGAGCGTCTCACGGGCCGGGCCTTGGGACTGGGAGCCACCGAGACGCGCAGCTTGGCCGGATGCGGCAGGGTGCTTCCCGCACTGGGGTGGGCTCCGTCCGCCCCGTCCGTGTTTCTGGGAGTGGCCGGGCCTCCTGCGCCCTGCTTCGGGGGAGCTGGGGCTGCAGGCCTGAAAGCATCCGTTTTCAGTGAGGGGGCTACCCCAGGGCCTCCGAGAGGGAAGGGGTGGCCCAGGCAGCCCCTCCCGCCTTCTCCTTTGTGGCTTCCCTTTCTGCCCCTTTCTCAGGCGCACGAGACAACACGGGGTCCTGTGTGTCCGCGCCTCGGACCAGGCACAGGGGTTGAGTTCATCCGTGCTGTGTCCGTCAGCCGCCCGTCCCCTGGTATCGCTCGGGGGCCTGGCCCGGCGGCGTGGCTCCGTGACTGAGCGTCACCCTAGGAACCGGGAGGTCACGGTTCGATTCCCCGTCAGGACACAGGCCCCAGTTTCGGGCTCCGTCCCCCGCAGGGAGCATGCAGGAGGCAGCCGATCCGTGATTCTCTCTCCTCATGGATGTTTCTCTCTCTCCTCTCCCTTCCTCTCTGAAATCAATAAAAATACACTGAAACAAAATAAAACGCGTGTATTAAAAAATGAAAGAGAGCTTGACCGTGTGACTAACGCGGCTTTTGAAAGTCAGTCCCTCTGACCGACAGACACGCGGATTGCTTCCCGGCCCGGTGCTACGAACGAGTCTGCCGTCAGCACGCACGGACGTGTCTTTGACGTGTGTTTTCATGTCTCGAGTGGGTTCCTAGGGGTGCGTTGGTTGGGTCACACACCCGGGAAGTCGAACTCTAAGAAATGCCGAGACTGTTTTCCCCGGTGAGCCCCGACGAGATGACACAGGGAACTCGGGGCTGCTGGATATTCTAAATTATTCCAAGTTAGTAAGTATTCTGAAGCCGGGTTGTGGCGACCGCTGAGCAGCTGTGTGAACCACGAAGCTGTGCGCTAGCGTCGTGTGAATGCTGTCATATGTAAGTTGTCCCTCAGTAAAGCTGTTAAGAAGAAATGCCTGAACACTGGCCAGAAGTCTGGTACCGTTAGGGCCTTGTTGGGGTCCCTTACTGTGTTCTTGTCAAAAGGGCTTTTCTCCCCAGATGCACACCGAGTGGTAGGAGATGGGGGGCCCGAGATGTGCTTTATGGGGGGGGCCCTGGGCGGCTTCAAGATGGCATGACCTCGACCACACCCGGGCCGTCGCTCCAGCGGGCTGATGGGCACACGGAGGCTGTCTTCTTTGGTCTCTGTCTCCACGCTCTCCGCGACGTGAAAAAGCTGAACCTCAGAGTCTTTCTGAAGAAGCTGACCTGGCGGTCCCCACCGGTGCCTGCAGGAACCGGGCCGGCCCGAGGCGGCGGCCTCTGCTGTTCCGCCTGCCCAGCTCCCTCCCACCCGCCACGGCCAGGCCTCTGCAGTGGCTTCCTGGCCGCAAACCCTGGGCCGAGGGCCTGGGCAGAGCCCCCGCTAAGCCCACCGCTGCTGTCTCCTGGGGACCCCAGCCTCGCGGAGAGTGGTGCACGGAGGGGAAAGCTGGAGTTGATTATTCCGGGGGGGGGGGGCACCCCGAGCCCCCGCCCTGGGGTTTCCGGCTGGATCCATGGGCAGCTCTCTGAAATCTGAGCCTCATGCCAGCTTGTCCCCGCGTGAGGGGCCGGTGGCAGTGTCCGCGGTGGAGGCCGCGCAGCTCGGGATGGTGGTGCCTCTCCCTCGGGCTGGTGCAGCTATCGGACCAGGCAGCCTTGGCCGTGACACCTACCCAAGGCCAAGTGCCGGCTGGAAGGGAAGGATGCACAGGAGGCCGAGGCTGCGCCCCGAACACGCAGTGCCGCCCTGAGACGAGCAAGCTCTGGGCCAGGACAGGCCATCGGCTCAGACTCAGCGGGCAGGGCTGGAGGCCGTGAGGACCAGCCTGGGGGGAGGGCCCAGGAAGCCCTCTAGGCCCCAACACATCTGTTTCACCCCCAGAAGCCCCCCAGGTATTCGGGGTAAAGGCCAGAGAAGCTGTCCCCCAGGCCTCTGCCAGGGAGGGAGCAGCTTCCTGCCCCGCGGAGCCGCCAGCTGAGCAGCCTGTGGGGGCCTCTGTGTGGGGGGGTGGGCCTCTGTGGGTCATGCCGTGGGGCTGAGTCCTGCATCCCTTACCCCACGGCTGCCCTTATAAAACCGTCTCCAGAGGGGACGTGAGCGAGCGTCTCCGTGTCCAAGGCCCACCGATGTCTCTGCTAAGCCCAGCGCCCGCCGGCTCTGCAGCAGGCCCCATCCCCGCCAGGGTCACCCGGCCGGGCACCGTGGAGCTGGCGGGCCCCTTCCACTGCACCTCATTCTGTTCTGATGGACCCTCCGGGCTCAGAGAACCTTCCAGAAGACACAGCCCCGCCACCATCTTGAGGTGACCTCACCAGAGACCCGGATCCAGAAGCACCAGCTGTCATCCTGAGCCGCTCCGTTTTGGAGCCATTTGTCACCAGCAAAAGAGGAGTAACACACGGCCGTCTTTTTTTAAAAAACATTTTTTTTAATGTTTTTATTGATTTCAAAGAGGAAGGGAGGGGGAGAGAAGCATCAATGATGAGAGAGAATCATGGACCGGCTGCCTCCTGCACGCCCCACACTGGGGATGGAGCCCGCAACCCAGGCCTGTGCCCTGATGGGGAATCGAACCCTGACCTCCTGGGTCATAGGTCAACGCTCAACCGCTGAGCCCCGCGGCCTCCGGGGAGCCTGTCTTGCTGGTGTATCACTCTGCCGGGGGCAGCCCCGCCGCTCCACACTCAGTGGCAGCAGGTGTCCGTGGCGGCGAAGACCTCCCTGCGTGGCTGAGCAGCGCGTGGAGCTCTGATGGCAGAGGCCGGAGGCTGGGGACGGAGAACAGCTGCCTGTCCGGGGCCGGGGCCCACCCCTCGCAGGTGCCTGGGGTCTCACATGGCCGGCAGGGCTTCCGCAGGCTCAGCCTGCCTGCCTGCCTGTCTGTCCTTCGCAGCGTGACATGCAGGCCTCTCGGGAATGGTCGCAGGTCCCGTCCCTGTGCCGTGTGGAACCCTGGGGACCCAGCAGGAAGGGGCCACAGGAAGGACCCAACGAGGTAGCAGCAGCGGCAGGAAGTGACGCTGTGACAGGAAAAGGAAGCTCGTTGGTCAAATACAGGGTGTCCCCAAAACTGCTGGTGGCTCGGTTGTGAAAATGAGGTCGACTTTAATAGACACCGCCAGGAGAGTTACGCAAAGTGTGCGCGTACATTTGGGGGGGCACCCTGAATTTTTGAGCTCTAGGCCCTCAAGGTGCTCTGTGTGTGGATGCCCATGTGCGTGGACGCCTGTGTGTGTGTGGGCCAAAGGCTCTCAGATATGGGGCTCCCCTCCTGGGCCCCCACACTCAGACAGGACCGGGCTGGGGGTTTCCAGGAGGATCCTGTCCGCAGGGCTCTCCCCGCTGCCTCGCACGTCCCCACCGGGAATGCGAGTCCAGGCGAGGCCCTCGGGCTCACAGCAGGGGCGACCCGGGCAGTGCTTCCTGGTGGCCCTGGCTGCCTGGAGTGATTCCCTGACTCGGGCAGATGAGGGAGGAGGGGCAGAGGTGGCCGCCAGCCACCCTCGGGCAGCGCCACCACGGTGGGGTGTCTGTCCTTCTGCCCTGGCCAGTGCGGGAGCCATTAGCCACACGGGCTGCAGACCCCGCACCGAAAGGTGGCTCACCCGCTGGGGAGCAGGTGTCTAACTTCGTTCCCTTTTAACTAGAGCATAAACGTAGCGAGTGGCTTCCGAGGCGTGCCGCACGGTTCTTAATACTTGTTTTGGGTCTATACGCACAAGCTAGAGATTTAAAAAATAACACTTTTAAAGTAAGGCTGATTTACAGGGAGCAAAATCCACTGCTTTTAGTGAACACTTCTGCTGCTCTTGACAAATACGGGGAGTCCGATTGGCGCCACCGCGCTCACCCTCCAGAAACATTTCGCACGTGTCACGCTGTGGCCAGCCTCTCCCCAGACCTCCAGCCCTGGCGAACCACTCATCGGTTTCTGTCTGAGTTCGGCTTTTTCTGGAATGTCCCACAAGCGAAAGCACTGGGGTCCCCCGGGATGCTGGGTGTGGGCATCCCGCTCCTTTTCCCGGCTGCATAGCATTCCACCCTGTGGTTGTGCCGAGGCATCTGTGGACGGTCAGGTCGTTTCCAGGTGTTGGCGATACACACATAAACCCACTACACGCATTTGTGTGCAGGTCGGTGTGGGGACACGCTTTTCCGTTCACTTGGGGCTGCGGTCACATGGTGCATTAGCTGCACTTCATAAGAAATGGCTCAAGTGTTTCCCAGGTGGTGGGACCCCGGTGCCTTCCGGCACCAGGGGAGGGGCACTCGGCGGTTCCGATCCGCCCCGTAACCACTAATGACGCTGACATGCTTTTCCTGTGCTCGTCTGTCACGTGTGTGTCTTTGGGGAAGGATCTGCTCGCAGGCTTTGGCGTTTGTGAATGGACGGTTTCTCCAGCTGGCTCGTCGCTTCTTCTTAATATGGGCCTTCATGGGCATCTCCCAGGACAGCCCAGCGCTGGGTGCCTTGGAGTTAATTCTGTCCCTTTTGTCTCTGCATCCAGCCTCAGAGGCGCCGTCAGGGTGGGAGCCCGTGTGGGAGGCTCTCCTTACCAGCTTTTCCTTTTCCCGTTCAGCGCGCCCGGGGAAGCAGCGCAGCATGCTCTCTCGGCCTGCAGAGGAGAATGCAGTTTCTGGGGTCTTCGTTCCTCACTGCCCCGTCACTGCCCCTTCCCTGGCCCTCTCTGTTGGAGCCGTGACTGTCGCCCATGATTGCTGCTTAGGAGAAAGGACTTGCAAATGGCCCGTGGGTGTCTACGCGTGGCAAGGCCCGAGTCAGCCCTGTGAGCATCTGTGCGCTCCGCGGGAAAAGAACCACCGAGGCCTGTCCCTTTGGGCAGAAGTCTTTCCATTTCTACTAAGTTAGGCCTGGGGGGCCGGAAGCACAGAGGCACCTGAGCGATGCCCACACGGGCCAGTTCCGTCTTGGCAGCTCCCATCTCTCCGGCGTCTGCCTGCCGGATGGCACTGTGAGGGGTCTGGAGGGCAGGCGCCTCTGCCTCAGCCCCGGCGTCCTGCACTGCTCCCGGGAGACTCGACGGAGCTGTTGCTGGGGTAAAGGGATGGCTCCAAAAGGAACACAGGGCACCGGGGTCGCAAGCCAGCGGACACCTTCATGTGGGTGCTTCTGTACACGTTCCTACTTGAGGCTCGCAGGGTGGAGGGTTCAGGCCCAGGAAACTGCTGAGGTCATCTGTTCCAGGACCCAAACTTTCCAGTTAGTCATTTGGGGGCGGGGGGCGGGCGGGTTCCCCTCCCCCGTCCCCTAGGACAGAGGAAAGGGCGGCCCACCGCCGGGAGCAGTGGGCGAGGGGGTAGCCCTGGGGCAGGCACAGCGGCCGGGTGCACACAGCGTCCCTCCCGGGCCCCGCGAGCCCCCGCGAGCCCTGGCGGACGGGCGGGGCGCGCGGCCCATCGCTCCGCTCCGCTGCGGCGCGATCCAGCCCGGGATTCCGCGCCCGCCGCCGCCCCGCGGAGCCCCGCCCCCCGCCGCCGCGCCGCCGCCGGAGGCCGCTCGGAGCTGCGCGAACATGGCCGAAGTCGGCGAGGACAGCGGGGCCCGCGCCCTGCTGGCGCTGCGCTCGGCGCCCTGCAGCCCCGTGCGGTGCGCCGCCGCCGCTGCCGCCGCCGCCTTCCCGGCCGCCGCGGCCCCCGCCGCCCCCGGGCCGGCCGCCCCGTCGCCGCCGCCGCCCGCCCAGCCCCCGCCGCCGCCTCCGCCGGGCGCGATCGCGGGGGGCGCGGGGAGCGCGGGGGAAGCGGGCGCGCCGGGCGAGGCCCTGGTGGCCGCGGCGGCCGACTCGGTGCGCCGGAGTCCGGGGCCCGTGCTGGCGCGCCTCGAGGGCCGCGAGTTCGAGTTCCTCATGCGGCAGCCCAGCGTCACCATCGGCCGCAACTCGTCGCAGGGCTCGGTGGACGTGAGCATGGGCCTGTCGAGCTTCATCTCGCGGCGCCACCTGCAGCTCACCTTCCAGGAGCCCCACTTCTACCTGCGCTGCCTCGGCAAGAACGGCGTCTTCGTGGACGGGGCCTTCCAGCGGCGCGGCGCGCCCGCCCTGCAGCTGCCCAAGCAGTGAGTGCGCCGACCCCGGCCCGACCCCGCGGGGCCCCGCCTGGCAACGCCCTCACCCCGCCCAGTCTGGGCCCCGGGGTCACCCCGATCCCGGCCCGGTCCCTGCCCAACCTGGACACGGGGTCAGTCCTGACCCCACCCGGCCTGGCCTCTGGCCCCGAGGGTCACTCCGCCTGTCGTGGATCCTGGCGGTCGTCCCTGTTCCCGCCCCGATCTGGACGCTGGGGTCACCCCCGCTCGCGTTGGGTGGTGTCGTAGAGGAGGTGCGGGTCCTCCCCCTCCCCAAGGTTCGAGCCCCCCCGCAAGAGGGACTAGGTCCGAACCGGCAGCCACTTGGATGGGGAGGGGCGGGGGTGCCACTGGGTGTTCGTGGAGATGCGGCTCCGGACGCTCCCGGGACGGGCAGGGGTACCCGGCGCCCAGCTAGGGGCCCGGCGGGAAGGGAAACCGCGGGGCGCGGGGCGCGGGAGCGCGAGCTTTAGCAACATCCCGGTATTCCTTCCGCTCTTCACTCACTTTCCCCGCTTCCGGTTCCCACGCACGCGTTTCTGCCCCAGAGAGCCTCGCTCTCAAGATTGGAGAAAGCCCATTTAACTAACTACTCATTTCCTCTTCGGGCACTTTCTTTTTTGTGCGTAGTAATTGCTCTCAGCTCCTCCCGGAGTTTGTGTTCCTCCTGTTGCTTTATTCCCGGAGCCTGACTGTGATTACTCTTTACAAGCCCCTGGTTCCGAGCTTTTTGCTGGTAATTTCCAGGCCCGGAGCCGCTCCGGACCCGGCTCCTTCCCAGGGGCTGGGCCTGTTTGGTTGTAAATATGCTGTTGAATAATCTGCAAGTGGCAACATCAACAATGACTCACTGCATTTTGCAAACATGAAAGGCATGCGTTTCGGGAAGTCAGGGCTGGGTGAATGGCTGGCGTGTTCGCCCGTGCTGGTAATCACTCCGCTCCTATCTCTCCCGGGAACCTGCTCCGTCCCGGGCCATTAGCTGCATTTCGGGGCAGCCACTCCTGTGGGAACGCCAGGTAAACATCCCTCCGCCCTTCCCTGCGGCTCCTGGAGGCCTGTTGCTGCTCAGGCACTTTCTGTGACTCAGGCTCTGTGAGGCGGGCGCCCAGAGGTCCTGTTTCCAGGTTCCCAGCCTGGCTGTGGGGTAGGGCCTCGCCCCGGGGGTTTCGCTAGCTCAGGAGAGGACCTTGTAGCCAGGGGAGGCAGGAGCTGAGCAGGCCGGACCCCGTCTGTGTCTGAGGTGGGCCTGGGGTGCACCTTACTCTGCAGGCTACACCCCAGGAGCCGCGCTTCTCAGCGGGCAGCGGGCGCATCCCAGGGCGGGGAGCTCGGGAGCTCGCTGGGCCCACATTCCCGGCCTGTGGTGGGCTGCGTGCCCCGCCCAGCCTGTCTGGCTGCTGGCCTGCGATCCTGCAGGCAGGATGGGAAATTGACCAGAGCAGGAGTGTGGGGAAGGAGGGGCCTGAAGGGGATGCCTGTGTGTGCCTCCTGGAAAGGGCTGTTTGCTTCTGAAAGCGTCACAGCCTGATGGCAAGTGTCCGCAGTCTGAGCAGTCTCTCCTCTTCCAGAAACTTAACCCTGCGTGCTCGCTTGTACCTTCTGGGCTGTCAGAAGCTTCCCTTCCGAGTTAAGTCCAGGACTTGGCGTGGAGGGCCATCAGGGAGTTTTCGTGACTTGAGAGCAGGGAAGCCGGTGTGTACGTTTTTCTCCTCTGAAACGGGAAGCCCGTGACTGACTTCCACGCAGGGCCCTCAGGCGCTGGTGCACAGCTTTGCGTGAATGTCTGACGTCATGTATGTCTTCACCGCAGGTTAGGACCCTGACTGTTTGGGAATTGCGCTCGTGGGCTGAGTGGGCTGCAGTCACATGAGACTTGGGCTCTTTTGTTTGCATTGCTCCCGACATACCGCCCACACATACCGCCCCCCACATCCCTCCCCCCACATACGCCCTGGCTGAAGCCACTGTGGTGTTCAGGCCAAACTTGGTGTATCTTTGCCCCCACTCATCTTTGTTCCCGCCCTGTTACTGGGAAGCAAATCACAAATGTCGTATCGCCCTGCCTGTAAAGACTTCAATAAAGATAAAGGTTCTTCTCTTAACACCTAACCACAGTGTCGGTATCGCACCTCAACAGCCAAGGATTTCTTCTGTCACCAGACGCCCGGGCAGTGTTGGGGTCCCCTTCCTGCCGCGGAACGTTTCTAAGTGTTGGAGTTGGATCTGGAAGCGTCAGGTGCGCCCTCCGATTGGTCGATTGGTCAGTGCCCGGGATCCGTTCTTCCCTTTCCGCTGCGGGCCGAGGTCCCGGCCCGTAAGTTTCCCTGTAAGTGTCCGCGTTATGGATTGGGCTCGTGGTGCCCTGTCACTCCCGTAAATTGGCGGTCGGACCTGGAGGCTTGATCAGACTGGCATTTGACGTTTTCGGCCAGACTTGCCTCAGAGGCCGTGGTGGTGGCGTGTCTGTCAGGAGGCCGTTGCCGAGGTCGGCCACGTATTGTCACCTGCGCGGCGTAGCTCCTCGTGCCTGCGCTCTGCTGTGCTGGCACTCCCCCCTGGAAGCATGCGGTGACTGACATGCTACGGATCACGGCCTCTGCACATGTACCGTGATGAACAGTCATTAATTGTAAATCACCAAAGCATGTTACTACATAAATGTTACTACGTAAATGAAAACATACAGAACATAGATTCTCATTGCTCTTCCAACGGGGCATTTGAAGACCAAATTAGTCACTGGCCTTTACACAAGTAATTATAGCGAAGTTAACGGGGAAGTGCCCCAGACGTAGCGAAGACGGCAGGTGTTAGTCCAGTGCCCAGCATTCCAGGGGACAGGAAGTGTGTCCGTCCCTCCCTCCCCTGTCACGCGGCCACCCCCAGGCCTTCCTCACACGTGTAGACCCACGTCACGGCCCTGGCGGTGCTGGTCCAGGACTGGGCCTGTGTGCTGAGTTGGGTTTGCACTTGGGACAAGAGAGGGTGTCAGATCTGGCTGTTTCCATGTGGAGAGCTGTGATGAGGGAGGATGGTCTGCCGTGACGTGTTGTGACGTGTGCAGATGTGTGGAGCAGGTAGGGCCACAGAGACCACAAGGGAGAAGGGCTCTCAGGTGTGGCCCGTTACGACTGGAGAGGAAGAGATTGAGCCAGAAGAGCCTTCTCTGAAGGAAGACATGTGCGGGTGGGTGGTGAGTGCGGGTGGGTGGTGAGTGCGGGTGGGTGGCGTGTTCAGACAGGTGGTTGCTGGGTAGAGGAGGTGGTTTGAGGCTGCAGAACGGAGAGGCTGGTGCTGTGCCATCCGGACAGCTGGGTCAAGACATGGAATGGCCGCCACTGACCGGTGTGGCTCAGTGGATAGAGCGTCTGCCTGCGGACTGAAGGGTCCCAGGTTCGATTCCGGTCAAGGGCACGTACCTTGGTTGCGGGCACATCCCCAGTAGGGGGTGTGCAGGAGGCAGCTGATCAATGTTTCTCTCTCATCGATGTTTCTAATTGTCTATCCCGCTCCCTTCCTCTCTGTGAAAAATCAATAAAATATATTTTTTTTTTAAAAAGAAAGACTTGAGCTGGCCCTGGCCAGTGGCGCGGCGGGCTGGAGCAGCAGCCCAGTGTGACCCCCTTTGGGCGTGTATGGGAGGCAGCCAGCTGGTGTTTCACTGTCTCGTCAGTAAAAACGTATTCTCACATGAGGATTTTGTTAATCCTCACCCGAGGATATGTTTCTGTTGATTTTTAGAGAGAGTGGAGGAGAAAGGGAGAGACAGAGAAACAGCGACATGAGAGAGACACATCAACTGGCTGCCTCCTGCACGAGCCCCGGCCAGGGCCCGGGAAGGGGAGGAGCCTGCAGCCCAGGCATGTGCCCTTGACCGGAATCGAACCCAGGACCCTTGGGTCCGCAGGCCTGCGCTCTATCCACTGAGCCAAATGGGCCAGGGCGATTTTTTAAAAACAGATACGAAATGTGGCGCGCTCTAAATAACTGCTTGTTTCTGGTTTTCTTGCCAGTTAGCAGTTACTGGTATCGTAAATATTTGCTCAAAGTTAGGCTGTCGTCTTGTCCAAGCTTCCTTTGGACGGGCTTCCGGGCCGGGCAGGCTGGGAGGCAGCCGGCGCCTCGGCTACAAAATGGTACCGCTCTCTCGAGCCCGCAGTTCACCTGGACACCGGGGCCTGTCACCCCGCAAGGACATTTATGTCCTGTTTCAGAAACCAGGGTGCTGTCTGTCAGGGAGTGTGTGTGGAGCTGGCTGGAGAGTGGATTCAGGGAACCCGCTGTCACTGCGGGCAGCAGGCCGGGCGGCGCGGAAAGGGTGGGAGGGGGCTCTGCGTGTCCCCATCCGCGTTCCTGACAACGACGGCCACGTGGCGGTGGTGTGCGGAAAGGAAGGGAGGCATCGGATCTGGACGTACGGCAGTTTACTCCGCTGCTCGCGAGTCTCGTGGATGCCGGGCTAGACTTGCTGAGTTAATGACAATGACAGCAGCGCCTCGTTGCCATGGCCACCTCCTTCCCGGCACCTCAGGGAGGGGGGCGCTTGCCAGCTTCCTGGAAGCAGCCCTGGCGCTGACTCACCTCGGCTTTGCGGGCTTCGCTCGGCTCCAGGAGTTCCTGGCCTCCTGGCAGAGCCGCGCCTGACGGGCAGGAGGAACAATGCGACAGTGTGAGCAGGGGAGCAGGAAGGCAGGCTGGCTGTCGCCGCGGGTCCAGCCGAGGCTGGGAGAGCAGTGTGTCCCCCTGGTTTGCTGGGCGCCCCGTGGTCACGCCCTCGGGCCGCCCATGCCCACTCTGGCCCGTGGACCACGTGGCTGTTCTTGGACGTGGTGGCATGAGCTGGGGTGGGTCTGGGGCCCTGAGACAGGCACTCACGCTGCTCGCGGGGCCCCCCTGGAGGCGCCGTGCCCAGGCAGGGGCGAGGGTGTTCCCGGCTCTGACTAGGAACCCTTTGCCTGCTGTCACCTGGAACGTGCCCGGCCACACCGTCCTCCGTGTCCCCTCGGGACGCTCCTCCCCGATGCCCGTGTGCAGCACACGGCTGCCCTGCCTGGAGCTTGGGCCAGGCCTGGGCTCAGCAGGGCCCCCACCTTGTGAGGTCTCCCCAGTGCTGAGGGGCGGCCCCTGGCGCCCACCCGTGTTTATTCCCGCAGCTCTCAAGGTGCTCGGGCCGGAACCCAGTTGTCCCGAAGAGCTGGGCTGGCGTGGGGTTTGCCTGTTACTCTGTTAGACTTAGAGCTGAGAGATTGAAATAGGCGTATCCGTTATCCTATTCAAGAACAGCAGTTACTGTATACACCTGCTTCAAAAATGACTTCTTATGAAAATACAGCTGTGTCCCCCAACCAAAGTGTTTAGGAGGAGCTGTTCGCTCCCTGACAGTCTGTATGGCTGGCACCTCGTCACTGTGCTGTCCTGGGTAAGCGTGTGTGTGCGGCAGGGTGGGGGGCCAGTGCGGAATCCTGCCCTGGTAAGCGTGTGCGGGGAGAGGGGGGAGTCCCGCCCTGGTAAGCGTGTGCGGGGAGAGGGGGCGTCCCGCCCGGGTAAGCGTGTGCGGGGAGAGGGGGCGTCCCGCCCGGGTAAGCGTGTGCGGGGAGAGGGGGCGTCCCACCCGGGTAAGCGTGTGCGGGGAGAGGGGGCGTCCCGCCCGGGTAAGCGTGTGCGGGGAGAGGGGGTAGTCCCGCCCGGGTAAGCGTGTGCGGGGAGAGGGGGCGTCCCGCCCTGGTAAGCGTGTGCGGGGAGAGGGGGCGTCCCGCCCGGGTAAGCGTGTGCGGGGAGAGGGGGCGTCCCGCCCGGGTAAGCGTGTGCGGGGAGAGGGGGCGTCCCGCCCGGGTAAGCGTGTGCGGGGAGAGGGGGCGTCCCGCCCGGGTGAGCGTGTGCGGGGAGAGGGGGCGTCCCGCCCTGGTAAGCGTGTGCGGGGAGAGGGGGCGTCCCGCCCGGGTAAGCGTGTGCGGGGAGAGGGGGCGTCCCACCCGGGTAAGCGTGTGCGGGGAGAGGGGGCGTCCCGCCCGGGTAAGCGTGTGCGCGGGGAGAGGGGGCGTCCCGCCCGGGTAAGCGTGTGCGGGGAGAGGGGGCGTCCCGCCCGGGTAAGCGTGTGCGGGGAGAGGGGGTAGTCCCGCCCTGGTAAGCGTGTGCGGGGAGAGGGGGCGTCCCGCCCGGGTAAGCGTGTGCGGGGAGAGGGGGCGTCCCGCCCGGGTAAGCGTGTGCGGGGAGAGGGGGCGTCCCGCCCGGGTAAGCGTGTGCGGGGAGAGGGGGCGTCCCGCCCGGGTAAGCGTGTGCGGGGAGAGGGGGCGTCCCGCCCGGGTAAGCGTGTGCGGGGAGAGGGGGGTACCTGCCCTGGTAAGCGTGTGCGGGGAGAGGGGGTACCTGCCCTGGTAAGCGTGTGCGGGGAGAGGGGGCGTCCCGCCCGGGTAAGCGTGTGCGGGGAGAGGGGGCGTCCCGCCCGGGTAAGCGTGTGCGGGGAGAGGGGGTAGTCCCGCCCTGGTAAGCGTGTGCGGGGAGAGGGGGCGTCCCGCCCGGGTAAGCGTGTGCGGGGAGAGGGGGCGTCCCGCCCGGGTAAGCGTGTGCGGGGAGAGGGGGCGTCCTGCCCGGGTAAGCGTGTGCGGGGAGAGGGGCGTCCCGCCCGGGTAAGCGTGTGCGGGGAGAGGGGAGTCCCACACGTGAGGAGACGGAGTGCCCAGCGAGGAGCACGCGTGCCTTTCGGGCCGTGACGTCTCCTTTGATGCCTCCCCACTGGACAGCTGGCTTGCTGGCCTCTGCAGCGTGGGCCTGAACGTCCCCAGTGAGTGGCCCTGGAGGCCCCCTGCAGGCCGTCGCTCTGCCTTGCGTTCTGGATACATCTTTTACTGAAGGGTCCGGCCTTTCGATGTAGTTTAAATTAAAACTTGCTTTAAAAGTTGAGTGACACCGTGTATGGAAGTGAGAAGTCACATCATGGCGTCATCGGCCTTGTCAGCGTCTGTGTTCGCGTGTGTGTGAGCTCGGGGTTCTGTGTGTCAGTCCTTGGCTATTTCAGGGGGACCGTCCATCTGTCCGTCACTTGCTGTTCCCCGTAGCCAGGTCGGGGCGGCCTCATTCTCTCCCAGCTGGTTCCCGGAGGGCACCCTGCTTTCCCTTCAGCCGAAGGTGTGGGGCCCCGGGGTGGGGGCATGGAGCCACACCGGTCCTCGGATGTCAGGGACACGTGGCTTGCTAGGAAGGAGCCTCGGTGGGGATCTTTCAGAAACCCCTGCGCACGCGCCGCTCCGGTGAGCTCTCCCGGGCGGATCTCGCCTGCCTCCTCCCGTGGACCAGTGCTGCACGGCGGGCGGAGCGGACCTCCCTCCTCGGAAAAGCTCTGCGTTCTGGCCTCTCTCTTCCCGAACCGACAGGGAGACACCGGGCATGCTCCGTGCCGCCCCCGCCCCACCCAGACTCGCCTGCTCCGGCTCACAGATGTTCTGGGTTTGGGGGCAGCATATCGGGCTCAAAGGGTAATTGTCCCGCTTCCTGTGGGAAGTCTGAGCCCCATGCGTGTCAGCTGGCTGGTGGGCTGCTGTGGGAGCCGAGCGGCCACGCGGTGAGCTGCACGTGGCTCAGGCTCAGGCTGCTGCGCGCGGGGTGGCGGTCGTGAAGGCCTCCCCATAAAGGCTCTGGCTCCAGGTGGCTGATGCCGTCAAGGATTCGCCTCGATGCTACCGGGAGCGACGGCTGGGAAGAGTCGGTGAAAACTAATCCGGACCGATTTGGGAAGAACGTTCCCATGAGACCTGATGGAGCTCATGGCAGAGCAGCGGCCGGAGGCTGTGGACGGAAAGCTGCCCGGAGCTGCCCCTCCCTCGGCCCCGGGGCCAGGAGTGCCGGCGGGTAGCTCCCCACAGCCGAAGCCGAATCCGGGAACAGTGACTCACCAGGCCGAGGCCGAGGCCGAGGAAAATATCGCTGCTGCCGGCCAGGCGCCCGCCTCCCTCTGGCGGCTGCACGCAGACCAGGCCGCACAGGGCCTGCGGGCTCCGGCCGGGGCACCGCCGCTGTCTCAGCAATGGCACTTTCCCTGCAGATCGTGGGGTGGACGGAGTTCCTGGCCTGCCCACCCGGGTGTAGCCACCAGGTCCCGTGGAGAGCCGAGAACCCTGCGTGGCGGCGGGGTGCTGTCTGCGCGGCCCTGTCTGAATTAGCCTGGGCCTGTGTGGACGGACTGAAGAACCAAATTTCATTGAGTTTTTCAGTTAATCTGGGTTTAAATAGCCACGTGTGCTGCCGCCTGCGGTGCCCTTGAAGAGGGGCATGCATGTGGGTCCCCGGGCATGCGTGTGGCCACCGCCTGGGTTGACCCCACCACCCCCGGGCGTAAGTACTGTTGCTGCAGTGTCCTTCCCGGTGAGAGAGACTGCGCGGGTTGGTCTGGCCTGGGCCCCCGCTGACCCACTGGATGAAGCGGCCTGCGGGTCCAGGCGTGTGGGAGGCACCTGCACCCGCTCTTTCTGGAAGGCTTGTAGGCTGGGCTGACCAGTCAGTCCCTCGGCTTCTGCCGCTCCAGACGCAGGGCAGGTGGACTGCACGGCCCGTGTTGCTCCAGCACCGAGCTCTGGAGGCCCGGGGACAGTAGGGCCTGAGAGAGCCCTGGGATGGCAGGCGAGAGAAGGCACTGGCGGGGGTGGGGCCCTGGGCAGCCGGTCACCGCGCGCATGGGTGCTGTGGCCGCGTGGGAGCCAGCCCCCCCGGCCGCGTTGCGTTTCTGTCCTTGCAAATCGATACAGTCCTTTCTAAGCGCATGTGCGTGCTGCTGTGCCTGCCGTCCCGCCCGCTGTCTGCAGGGACAGCTGTTCGCACCCAGGGGCCCTCGCCCGTGTGGCTGTCACTGTCTGTGACTGTGGAGCGGTGTCTGCCCCTCGGGAAGCTGACTCCCGCGAGGACATCGTCGGCTCCAGAGCCAGCACAGTGCCTGGCGCTCAGAAGACTGCGTGGCTGAGTGAGTGACTGTTTACCTGTCCAACCTCAGGCGGCAGCTGTTCTGGCAGGAAGTGCCAGCACCAGCATCTCGCCCACGGGGAGTCCAGGAGAGCGTTTCTGTCGGTGTCGGGACACCTTTCACCTCGGCATCAGGACCCGGCAGGCACCAGCTGGTGACATCACCCCCCTCCCCCGCCCGCTTGCGCCCGGGCTGCGTGGCGTCGGCCTGCACCGGGCCTGCGGCAGGGCCAGAGCTGGGTCCAGGCCGCTGCAGGAGGGGCCACGTGCCCAGGGAGAAGGGGGAACGGCTGGTGAACAGCTTGCCCAGCTCGGCCATGTTTAGATCCAGTCAGCAAACTGCCGTCTGTGAGCCAAATGGTGCCAGATTCTTGTTTTTATAAATAAAGTTTTATTGGAACACAGCCATGTTTACATGCTGTTCGGCTGCTTCATTGAGACGCGCCATGTGGCATGACAAAATATTTACAGGAACGGCGTGCACCCCCCGATCTGTACCACCCCCTTCTCTTCTGTTGACACGTTTGGCTGAGATCGGTCAAGGCCTCCGTCTTACTCCTTTTGTCTGGGTGGAACCCTGTGTTTTAAATGATTCTGTTTTGCCCTAGGTGGCGTACAGGTCCGTTTGGGGGTGGCTGTATAAGGGGGTGTTCCCGTTTCTGAAGGGTCAGGGTTCACAGGCAGGAGAGGGGCTGTGTGGGCTCATGCCTGTTTCGATCCTTTTTTGGTTGTGATTTGGGGGGGGGGGCATGGGCTTTGTAATTCTAATTATTTTTTAAACTTTCCATTTTGAAAAATTTTTCAGCTTCTAAAAAAGTTGCAAGACTAGTACAAATAACTCCTGTGCTTCCTCTGGCCAGATCCCCGGTACCTAGCTGTCCGCCACGTGGCTCTGTGCTGTCTGTGTGTGTGACTCGAGGGCGGGCCAGCCTCCCGCGCCCCCTCCGCGTCCTGCAGCGGCTTCTAAGAGAGAGGACATTCCACGTCCATAGTCCCATCACGACACCGGGACAGCTGCCACTGCGCCATGCTCCCGCCTGCCCCGCAGCCCAGGACTGCCAGTCATCCCCACAGCGTCCTGGGCACACGCCGCCCGGCCCGCTCCCGCCCGGCTCCTAACCCGCGCAGCTCCTCCGCCTCCCGCTGTCTGGACTGACCCGACACTTTCCAAAGAAAGCAGGTGTCATTTTACCGGTGTCTCTCGTGTAGACGCGTCTCATTTGACAGAATCCTGGTTACATTCGGGGTGAGCGTCGGACTGGACCTGGAAGGGGCGTCCCTGGGCCTCGGGGGACTCGTCCCGTCCGCCGTGGGGCACAGTCAGCTGTGTGTGCTCTAGGCCGCGCTCCTGCACATGGAGGTGGTCTTGTCTTTGCTTCCACAGCCGCGCGTCGTTCGTTTTGTTGGCGCTGCGTTGCCGAGAGCCGCCCAGCGACACGAGGAAACACCGCCGGGGCTCCTTTCTGCTCCAGCCGGACCAGAAGGGCTGCGAGGCGTTTCAGAGCAAAGACGGTCTAAAAGCCGCTTTCTTAAGCCGCCTCCCGGAGCCTCTGGGTGGGGGGTCCCTGGGGCTCGCCTCCCGCCGGCGCGTGGTTGCTGTGGGAGCCGGTGGTGTGTTGACTTGCCACGCGCTGTGTGTTCGGGGCGGGACCGTGCTCCCTCCTGTAGCCCTGGGACCTGCCGGTGCGCTTGGCACGCTGTGGGCGCCCTGAGTTGCTGGCAAAATGAATAAACCAGCAGATGGGACAGATCTGACTGCGAAAGCAACCGACTTAGCTTTGGACAGGTCTGGCGTCACCGCCGCCAGCCGGTGCCTGAGCGCTGCCTCCTCGCCTGGAGCTGGGTGCGCTGCCCGCCCGGGCAGTTAGGAGAAACGCACACTGCACGCGGGGTGTCACAGCGCTCGCCTCGGTGCTGGCGCGCAGATGGACTCGCCACGCGCCCGTGTCGCCGTCACTGCTGACATGGGGCTTGGCGGCGAGGAACCGCGGTGCCCACCGCCCCTGAGTGGGCGGGAAGCTGAGTCGGCGTGGGGGCTTTTGGTGCCTGGAGCTGATGTCCCTGGGAGTGGGGGGGCCTTTGCCTCCGCCGGGCCTGGTCACTGCCGGGTCGGAGAGGGTGGGTGCCGGCTGAGGCGCGTGTCGGTGTCGCCTGGACCCCCCTTGGCTCTGAAGGTGGTGGTCAGAGCGGAGAGTGGTTTGTTTCCTGTGTTTCTCCGAGCTGCTTCTCCCAAGGACGGGGAGAGGACCTCGGTGTCGCCTGGGACCGGGTCGGCCTGCAGGCGCGAGGCCTGGCGGAAGCCGGTGGCCCTGGCGGAAGCCGGCGGCCCTGGCGGGAGGGGGACGCGGCCTCCGCCCGGGGAAGCTGGGAGGAGGAGATGGGAGCGCAGCGCTGGGTACAGAACTCACGTGCGTTTCAGGGCCTGACGAGGTGCGGGAAAGCACAGCGGGTGACGGAACGTGTTTGGTGACCCACGAAGACGTGCGCTGTTTCAGTTCATCGTGTTGGAGCCTTTTTAAAGGAGAGCGCACAGCGATGCCGCTGTCTCCTGGGCCCCCCCACACCCGGCTTCTCGCCGTGTCCAGAGGCAGCGGCCCTCGCTTCCTGCCTCTGCTTCCACACGCAGGCGTCCATGGGGACGCGTCGTCCACTTGCGTGTGGGGGTGACGTTTACATAGGGTGTGGCATCACGCCTTCTCTCCGTTACACCCCGTGTGTTTCCGCTTCTCGGGGAAGACCTTCGTGGGGCACCACCAGACAGTCACCGCCTGTGTCTTCACGGCCAGTGTCTTCACGGCCAGTGAAGCCCTTCCCCCGTGCAGCCCTTCCACCCGCCCTGTCCTAACCCTGTGCTTCCCCGGCGCCACGCGGGCCTGGCTGGCTCCGCGTGCTGTGCTGCGCCCTGGCTGTCCGCAGCGCCCTCGGGGTCCCGGGTGCAGCGTCTGCCTGAGTGCCCGCCGGCCTTCGTGGACCTGGAGGTGAAGTGGGCGGCGGCTCTCGGAACGTGGACCAGACCCAGGCCTCTGAGGAGCAGCAGGCGGCTCTCCCCATCTCGGCCCTGTCTGTGTCCAGCACCCCCTCTGTGGGCACACCTGCCCGTGCCTGGGACCTCGCCACGCCTGCAGCCGGGCGTGAGGGTGACTGTTCTGAGTTTCTTACCTGCTTCTAACCTGGAGGGATTGGACTGTGGTTCGCACATTGGGGATGTGATGCTTGTGTTTGTTTTACTTTTTCTTTTGTTGTGTGTGTGTTTGTTTAATCCTCCCCCGGGGACATTCCTCCCATTGATGACTAGAGAGAGAGGGAGGGAGGGAGGGAGGGAGGGAGGGAGGGAGGGAGGGAGGGAGGGGAGAAAGAGGGAGGGAGGGAAACATTGAGGTGAGAGACACAGCAGTTGGCTCCCTCTCCACACCCCTTACGGGGCAGGAACCTGCACCAGGTGTGCGCCCTTGACAGGGCAGCGTCTCCGTGACCCTTTGGTGTGGACCGACGCTCTAACCACTGAGCAATCTGGTCAGGGCTGCTTTTACTTTTTCTAATCAATAATTTTATCAAATTTTACTACAACTCCTGTAGCCTTTGTCTTTTAACAATTTTCAGAATAGTAATTTCATTTTGTCTACTGTCTTCTGAGAAGCCAGGGAGGCATGATGTGTTTTTAACAAGATAAGTTTTAAAATGGGTAAAACTTTAAGTCAGTAACTCTTTAAAAAAAATCTTTTTATTTACTTCAGAGAGGAAGGGAGAGGGCGAGAGAGAAACACCAATGATGAGAGAGAACCATCGATCGGCTGCCTCCTGCACGCCCCACACTGGGGATCGAACCTGCAGCCGGGGCCTGTGCCCGGACCGGGAATCAGAACCTGACCTCCTGGCTCATAGGTCGACTCGCAGCCCCTGAGCCACGCCGGCCGGGCAAGGTCAGTAGCTTTTTAAAGAAGAGGAGGGTCATCTCCTGGAGAAGTCGTCTGCCCAAGATGACTTCCAGGGGAGCCCAGGTGACTGACGTGCGAGTACCACAAGCCGGGCTCTGGAGCCCTAACCCTCACTGGGGGGCTTGTCTTATGAGCTCACAGTCTCTGATCTCTAAAAAATAAACCTTCCTCAGCGTCATCCGTTTCTGGAGGAGCCAGTTTTAAGAGAAAGCAAAAAATAAAAAGCACACGTTCGCTTTTCTGGTATATTTCTATGCAACTGTTGTTATTTCACGCTTTTTGGTATGACATGTGCAAACCCACGCTCACAGAACACTTGGACAACACAGGCGTGTGGCAAGGAGAGCCCGTCACCGCTGGCACTGCTGCCCGCGTGTTGGCCTGTGTCCGTTTCCGTGGAAACAAAAAGCAGCCCGGAGCAGGCACTGTGCTGCCGTGCGCGTGGGGAGCTCACAGCCGCTGGCACGTCCCCCGGGACTGGGAAGGCGCAGAGGCTCGGAAGGCGTAGGTTAGGTTGGTCACCTGGCCTCCTGAGTGAGCAGCTCATAGCGCTACCCCCCCTGAGGTCAGAGGGGAGCAAGGACACCGCCCAGCGGGCTCCACACACGCTGGCGGCCCCCGACAGCACTCCTGGCGCCGCCCCGGCTCCCCGCGCTGGCCCGGTGTCTGCGATGCCCTCTCCTTGGGAAGGAACCTCTCCACCCGTCCCCCCTTCACATGGGCCCGCATCCTGGGGGCTGGGTCGGAGATGGCCATGCTCCCCAGATGGGGCTTTGGTTGGGAGTTGTCAGGTGGAGCCGTGTTGGAGGTCCCCACGTACCTGGCTGGAGGTGGCTCCGGGCGGAGCGCGGTCAGCGTGGGTCCGGCTGGCCTGGGCGCCCCTCCCACACCTCCGTCGCAGACCCTCCCAGCGCTTGGTTTTTACGGGATCTGCAAGTGATGGTGTGGAAACCGAACAAACAACACGACCGCTCGTGACGAAATCTCACGAGGAAATAACTCGGCCGCTTCACACCTGGGCTCTGTGCGGTGTCTTCCGTGCAGTGAGGCTGAACCCGCGGGCTCGCTGCCTGGGTCCGTGATGGAGAGTGGACGCCCTGTGAGCCCAAGACAGGCTCCCGTGGGAGGGCACACAGGTGTCAGCGCGGGGAAGGAGTGACGTGTGCTGTGATGTGTGCCCGGCCTGCTTTGTTCGTGGTGTTTGTATCAGGCCCACGGGCGGGTGGGCGCTGTGAGCCCCGCCGCACAAGCCCTCGGGGACCCTGGGAATGTCAGGAGCCGCTGGCGGGCGGGGCGGGGAAGGTCGGTCCCTGGCACAGCCCCTGGCTTCCTGGCACAGCCCCTGGCTTGTTTGCGTTTCAGAGAAAACTGTCCTGATGAATGGGCCTCCCACTGACAGGCGTTTGCATGACAGTTACCCCAGTCAGTGTCCCACGGCTCCTCTGCTTTATGACCCAGTTTCCCCCGTGGGCGCTTCTGCTGGCTCCCACATGCTTTCCCACGTGGGATGTGCAGGCAAGGGGTTCGGCCACGGACTGACTTCCTTCCCTGCCTCGGGCTGTTTGCTGGGAGCGGCTGCCTCAGGGCCCCCAGGCGGCCTGTCCCGGTGCCACCTCTCCCTCTGCTGTGTGTGCCTGCCTGCCTGGTGAGGGCGCTCACTCTCCCCGTCCTCCCTCCCGTTCTGAGGAGCGAGGAGCGGAGGGCGGGCCGTGGCGGCCGAGGGACTGCGGGGCTTGGCTGAGGGCTCCCGCCCCACCCCCGCCCGGCCCTGCTGCCTGGGCCTGGGCTCTGCACCGAGGGCCTGTGTCTCAGCCCAGTGAAGGCCTCCGGGTGCCCTCGTGCTGCCCTGCGGCCCCTGCTCTGCTGGCTGCTTCCAGGGCAGGAGGTCTGGGTGAGTCCTTGCTTGGTAGCTGCCTGGTGGCCGGGGCTCTCCCAGCCGCCCTGGGACATGGGCCGCACTTCCGACCGGGCCAGCGGGTTCCAGCGCACTGCTGTCGGGGGTGGGGGAGTGGGAGGAGACTAGCCTGAAGGTCAGTCCCAGTGAGCAAGACCCCCTGGGGAGAGGCCTTGGCTCTCCAGTCACCTTCCAGGTGATGTGGGACTTGATGTGGCAGAACGAGCGCAATGGGGACCCCAGTGTAACAGACGGGGACCCCGGTGTGGCGGACGGGGACCCGGTGTGACGGACGGGGACCCCGGTGTGGCGGACGGGGACCCGGTGTGGCGGACGGGGACCCCGGTGTGGCGGACGGGGACCCGGTGTGGCGGACGGGGACCCCGGTGTGGCGGACGGGGACCCGGTGTGGCGGACGGGGACCCCGGTGTGGCGGACGGGGACCCCGGTGTGGCGGATGGGGACCCCGGTGTGGCGGACTCGGTGTGGCAAACGGGCTGATAAAGATGGCAGCTCGCCCCGGACGGCACGAGCTTCAGCACGCGGTGACCTGGGAGAGGCTTCCTTCCGCCCGGTTCTGTGCTGGAGCCCCCGCAGGAGAGAAGCTGAGAGGGTGCCCCGCCCCGTCTCCCAGCTGCGCCTTCGCCCTCTCGGGGAGTTGGGGTGAGGGGTGAGGGTGGGGCGTGAGCCCGCTCTGGGAGAGGCCAGTGGGAAACACTGCCCCTGGCACCTTGCTCATGTGGTCACGGCCTCCAGCGCCTGCCCCTCCTGGGGAGACCAGCTGCCGCCTGGGTGCGCCCGTGACCGTGGCTCTGTCGTCTCGTCTCGTCTCGCCTGCGGCAGTGAGGACGTTGCCGGGCGCCCCGTCTTCCCGAGAAGCCGCCATCGGTTTTCCCTCTCGGGCCCGCGCAGTGGTGGCGTGAAGGCCGGCCGGCCAGCGGAGGCCTGCCCCACGGGACCCCGTGCGCCACTGCGACCCCCCAAGCTCTGCTCCCCATGGGACACGGGGGCTCCTACCGACCCGGCACCGTGTGGCGTGCTAGGCAGCAAAGGGACCTGTTTCAGAATTAACTGGTGAAATCGTGAACGAATTTCCACAATGAAGTTTAATTCCCGTGATAAAAAAATTCAAATTGTGTATCGTCCTTCAGTGCGGGCATCAGCGCAGTGAGGTTCCCGGGCACCCAGCATTCCTCCACGCGGCCCCCAGCGCTTCTCGGGTGATCAGGTGGGAAAGCAGCGCACGCAGAAAGAGGCTCAGGGCTGGCCTCACGGGCCCCTCCCCGGGCCTGTCGCCTGGGGCCTGGGACAAAGGGCCCGGTGCCTCTCGGCAGAGGTTGTGGGAACCATGGTCATTCCCAGAGGGAGAGACGGCAGTGGCGTCCACCAGGTAAGACTCAGAGCTGAGCACAGCTCAGACCGGCCAGCCTGGACCCGGGGCGGGGACGAGGAAGGGAGCCCACGTGTTCCTCCCCGTCCCAGGCCGCAGGTCCGTGGCGCAGCGCACACGCCTACGAGGACTCCTCCGGCCCGTGCCAGGGCCCGCCTCGCGCTGCCGACTCGGGTTGCTTCCAGAGGCCATGCGCGTCGCTCACCTGAGATTCGCCTGGAATTTATGAGTCGTTCCGAGCTCATGGCTTGATCTTTTATCTTATTTATTTATTTATTTTTAAATATATTTTTATTGATTTCAGAGAGGAAGGGAGAGGGGGAGAGAGAGAGATAGAAACATCAATGATGAGAGGAAATCATTGATCGGCTGCCTCCTGCACGCCCCTACTGGGGCTCGAGCCTGCAACCCGGGCCTGTGCCCTGACTAGGAATCGAACCCGGGACCCTTCAGTTCGCAGGCCAACGCTCTATCCACTGAGCCACACCGGCCAGGACATGGCTTGATCTTTTTAAAAATAAAAGTTAATGCTGGTTGTTGGCTGTGTGGGTGTTGGCAGTGAAGCACCTGTCCGGGCGAAGGGCGGCTGAGCGCTGTGATGGGGGCACCCGGCTCCAAGCGCTGGGGTCCTGGCCCACATCTGACCCCCGCCTGCTGGGCTGGTGGCCTCTTCCTCTCCGGGAACCTGCGTCTTCGTCTATAAAAGGAAGCACTTCCTCCTGAGGCGCCCCAGGCCAGGGTATTTTTAGCTACAGCAAGCAGGCCGCGCGCCCCGGGGGTGCGGCTGGAATTCCTCCGGCGCGAGGACCACGGCCTCTGAGCCGTGAGCTCGCGTCCTGGTCGAGCCGGACAGCCTGACTTCTGTGCGGGCCCAGTGACTGCGCGCCTTCTCCTCGCCGGCCGGTCCTGACAAGTGTCTGCAGACCCGGTCAACGTGGGGGCCCGGCCGTGAGCTTCCGTGTCCTCCCCGGGCTACTTCAGTTTTCAGATGGAGGACCCGGCCCCACCGCCGTCGGGGTGCAGGAGTCCACGCGAGGCTGTCCCTGCTGGGCTCCCCTGGCCGGCCTGCCGGCTGGCTCCTGATTGGGGGTCATCGCAGGTTCCTGGGAGAGGCCCATCCCCGTCACCCGCTCCCTCACTGCGACATCTCAGTGACTGGGGCAGCGTCCAGACCAGGAAACAGCGTGTGTGTGGCTGGCCGTGACCACACGTGCAGACCCGCATCACCGCCGCTACACCCCTGCCCCGCCAGCCGACGCCACACCAGCCCGCCCGCAGCTCTGTGATCGTCGTCCTAGAACGTTCCCTAGGTGGACCGACATTCCTCTCGAGTTTGGCTCTTTCAGACTCCGCACCGCCTTCCTCCAGCTGCCGAGTGAGCGCTGTCCGCGGGCGGGGCTCCCACCCCGGGCTCCCACCCGGGCTCAGCCTCCCACCGAGGCACGCGTGGCTGGCTCCACTCGGGGCTGTTGCACAGAAAGCTGCTGAGACCGTCGCGGACGGTTGTCCCTTCTCCGGACACGCGCCCGGAGGACAGTGGCTAAGCCGTATCCGGGCCTACGTGCCGTTGAAGAAACTGCCGTTTTCCATTCCCGCCCAGGCACACGAGGCTTCGTCCCCACGTCCTCCCGGCACCTGGCCGTCCTGACAGGGCGGTGGCCTCCGTGGGGATGGGCGACACGGTGTCTTCTCGTGTGCGAGTGCGTGTCCTTTGCTGATGGACCTGAGGGCTCTTCGTGTGGAGCTCTGAGTTCTTCCCATGTTCCCGCGTGTGGTTTGGCGTGACTCCCCCTGTAGCGGGTCTGCGGCCTCGCGGCCTCCTGGTGAAACACGGATGAGCCCTTTGCTGGCCTTCCTGGTGGCCCTGCCTCGGGTCCTGAGGACTCCCCGCCCGCCCGCCCGCCCCCAGCCCCTGGCTGGGCTGTTCTCACCTTCTGTCCGAGCCGTCCCCTCCCCCACTTGTGTGAAGGTGCTTCCTGAGGTCGGACGGACAGGTCACAGACGGTCTCACACTGCGCTTCCCCGCGTGAAATGGTGGCCTGTTTCTCCTTAGAGGCCGTGAACGTCTCTGGGATGGTTTTTGTTTTTTGCCTCGTTGCCGTCTCCATCGCTAAGAGCGTTCCCCGTTCAGAGAACCCCGTGCTGTGAGTGCCCGGCGCCCGCACTGTGGCTCTGCGGCGGGCTGTCCCGATCCGGTCCTGGTTGTCACAGCGGGCGCCGGGCCCTGGGCGCGAGGCAGCGCTCCAGCGGGTGGAAAACCCCAGCCGTCTCCCGTGGCCCCAGGGCTTGGGGCCTCTGGCGGTGGTGACTGCAGCGCTGTGGCCTGAGTGGGAGAGACGGTCAGGCAGGCCCCTCGGTGTCCAGTGAAGGGCAGTTTCCATTTCAGAATTGGGCTGAATTCGGTGTAAACGCAGCACTTTACCTGCAGGAGCAGGACCGCGTGGCACCTCCAGGGCGGGGTGAGCTGGCTGTGAGCAGAGGGGCTCCCTGAGCCCCAGAGGCTGTGCCCTGCCCGTGCCCTCCTCTCCCTGCCCGTCCTGGCCCCCTGGCCCCGGTGGGAGAGGAGACGTGGCCGAGCTGGTGCAGGGTGAGGGCTGCCTGGTGACTGACGGCACTTCTGTTGCTGCCTGAAGCCGGACACCCAGGAGACGGCTGAGCTTCCCCTCCCTCCTCCGCTCCGCCCCGTGCCCACCAGCATCTGTTGTTCTAGAAACTCCCGGAGGACGTGCCGGGGCGCTCATTTCAGCTCGGTGTCCGGCCGTGTTCATCGGCTGGGGGGCCTGGAGTGGGTTTCCCTGGAGGCCCCGGGCTGGGCGTGGGCAGGCGTGGTGCCCTCGGGCCACAGGGGCAGCACCGCTCCTCACACCAGCTGAGGGCCAGGCGCTGGCTGTTTGCGCTGCTGCCCAAGTGGAGCTCCGCTTTCTCTTTCGCTCTTGGGCGGGGCGGCGAGCTCTGACCTGCCTGCTGTGGGCGCGTGCAGTGCGCTGGGAACGGGCTTGGCCTCGACTGGCCCCAGCTGGTGGCCCGAGCTCCTTGCAAACACTTTCTCAGTCTTCGTCACTGTGGTCACTCCCTGGCCTCTCGCAGGAGGTGCCAGTCCTGCCAGGAGGCGGGTCGGGCGCCACGCGCGGCCTCAGGTGGCCTGGGTGGAGGACAGCCCACAGCTGGGGGAGGGGAGCGGTCTGCACAGCGGGGCAGTCTGGCCCTGACTGTCTCAATCAGGCCAGGGCCAGGGCAGGCGGACACCCAGCACTGCAGAGCACTCCAGTCCCCTCGGGACACCCAGACCCACGGCAGCCTTGCCAGGAACACCACACCCGCCGGCCCTGCAGGGGGACTGTGTCCCGCCCCCCGGCCAGCGGGTGGGGCTGGCTCCGGGCTCCTTTTCACGTGGCCTCTAAGCGCCGTGGGGACTTGAGCAGCCAGAGCACGGCTCCCGCTCTGTGGATGGTGACGGCGCTCTCCTTGTCCCGAAAGCCTTCGATCCCTCGCCTGCTTGACTATGCTCAGCGCGGCGAAGACGTGTTCTCGCATCCTTGCCGATGAGGCTGGATGGGAAAAGTCTGAGAACCTCTCTGTTGGGAGGCTGCGCAGAGCCTCCCTCCGCGTTGCTGCGGCGTTATGCCGCGTGGAGAATTCTCTCGTTCTGCCTTGTACCCACGCATCAGTCTATGTGCGTGTACCTCCTGGTACACAGAAGAGTGCACAGGCACACGTGTGCTGTGTGTGCAGGGAACAGCGTGACCTAACCCCCTGCATGGGGTGAGCTGGGCAATCAAAGAGGGTTCGCTGGAGGAGGAGGCCTTGGGAGCCAAATCTTGAAGAATGTCCGTCCTTGGGACAAGGCCGTGTCTTGTACTTAGTGACCATCAAGCCCAATGAGCAGCGGTGACGTTGTGACTGGGCCACATCTGAGGTCTGTGGGTTAGGCCACCGGGCTTTGTAAAGTAGTTTCTTTTTTTATATATTTCTTATTGGTTTCAGAGAGGAAGGGAGAGGGAGGGGGAGAAACATCAGTGGTGAGAGAGAATCAGGGATCTGCTGCCTCCTGCACGCCCCCCACTGGGGATCGAGCCCGCAACCCAGGCGTGTGCCCTTGACGGGGAATCGAACCCGGGACCCTTCAGTCTGCAGGCCGACGCTCTTTCCACTGAGCCACACCAGCCAGGGCTTAAAGTAGTTTCTTTAAATCAGCGTCGAGGGAGAAGACGAAAGAGAACTGGACGTGCTGTGTGCACACGAGTCGGCGCTGTCCCGTGTCGGTCCCGCAGCGTCCCATGTAAACCGCTCAGGCAGCGGGCTTTAGCGTGTCGCAGCCATCGCCACACGGACCTGAACGTGTGTCAGCCCTGAAAGAAACGCGCGCCCAGCGGCAGCCACTGCCCATCCAGCCCCGCCCAGCGGTGCAGCCACCCCGCCCGTCTCTACTCAGGACCGGGCTTCTGTGCCGGCACGGGGCTGGCCGTGCGGGTCCAGCTCGCCGGCCCGGAGCCTCCCTGCTGCAGGCGGCGCCGAGTGGCCGGGCCAGGAGAGCACGGCGCACCCTCGGGAGCAGCTTTAACGCACGCCCGCTCACTAAGCCAGCGAGGGCGGGACCCGGCTGCAGACGTGAGGGAGCGCACGGGGTGGACGCCAGCCCGGGACATTCCCGCGTCAAGTTACGCGGCTTCCCGGCGCTTTCTCCGCCTCCGAGGGAGGTCTTGCGCGGTGGCTTCGGGGGTGAGTCGGGAGAGGCTGTGAAGCAGCTATCACAGGGAGTGGCGTGAAATGCTCATCGTTCAGCCGTAGTTGGAAACGTCCCCGCACGGTAGGCGGTGTCTGCTGACCGTCACTGGTGGTGCTCGGCTCGGGGGCAGCGCATCCCCGGCCCGTGGGTGCCGCCGGGCCGGCAGCCGTCTGCGCGCTCGGTCCTCCGCCTTCGCCGGGGCCTGGGAGGCCTCAGAGGCGCTCTCCGCTGCCCGGAGCGTCCCGTTCGGCGGGCAAGCCGTTCGGCGGGGGCAGGGACAGCCTCGGAGGCCCGTCCAGCCCGCCGCCCGGCCTGGAGCTGGTTTTCAGGCCCCCAGGCGCCAGCTCTCGCCTTCACCTGCCGTCTGCAGCGGCTCCCGTCGGCCTGTGACGCTCCGCCGAAGCGCGTCCCCGTCTGGGTGGCCGTGGTGGGCCTGGTCACTCAGCACAGACCTTCACGGCGCACGGCGAGGCTGCGGAGCGCCCTGGCAGGCAGGCCGGCCGCACCGGGCTTGTTCGTTCCTCTGTAGCAGCTGCAGGAAGAGACAGGCAGAGGCCGTGGGAACTGTCCTCAGGTGTTTGTCATTATCGTTGCCTTCAGGTCTCACGCGTGTGTGCGTACGCGTGTGTGCACATGTGTGTGGAGAAGGTGGAGGACGTCAGTGTGGCTTTAGCCGCGGCTTAGAGGAGAACAGGCAGGGTGGTTCCAGAGCCCTGGTGGCTCTAGGCAGAACCGTGGTGGTGCCGACGTGACGGACACCAGCCCTGACCTCTGTGTGCTGGGTCAGCAGCACCGCAGGAAGCAGCGGGAGCGTCAGAGCCTTTGTCCCGTTCTGCTTTGGAACTCGAAACGCAGAGCCTGTGGGTCGGCGGCGTCCTGGGGCCCCCTGCCGGCCCGGCGCCCCCTTGGGGCCACGTGCAGCCTGTCCACTCGGTCTCCGGGAGAATCGGCACCGGCCGGGCGAGCCCGTGGGATCCCGGCTTTCCCTCGTTGGGCGCAGGCAGCGTGCAGAGCAGGAGCACGTCCCGCGAGTCACAGTGTGGGAGCGGGTCTCCGGGGGCGGCTCTCGTGGTCTGGAACCCAGGCGACCCATTCCAAGTCTCGTTTCGTAAAAACTGTTGTTCCACGAAGAGCAAAGGGGACTGGCGTGAGGGCCGTCTGCCGCGTCCGCGGGGCTGGGCTGGCGTGCTGCTCAGGCGTGGCTGCTGAAGGAGGGAGCGGCGGGCGTGGCCGAGCGGCTGCTGGCGAGGCCCCATGCCGGGACCGAGAGCCCGCGGCCCTGCCAGGCGTTGCGTGGCTGGAGGTGGGCGCTCGTGTGTGTGCTTCCTCAGGCCCTGCTTGTCACAGGAGCCGCGGCTGCTCGGCTGGTCGCTGTCGGGGCCGCCGCTTCGCCTGGGCTCCGTTTCAGCACGCCGTGCCCCGCAGCTCGTGGGCACCGCGTCAGCCTGGATGGGAGAAGGGGCTGCTGGGCCAGGACCGCCCAGGCTCCTCACGGTGGTGCCCTGGGTTCATGTACACACATGATGGGCGGCCCTTGGCCCACGGCTGACCCAGCACACCACGTGTTAGCGCGTGGTCTCTGCCAGTAGAGAACCAGCTCCCGCTCCTTCTGCCCAGAGCAAGCTGAGGCCGCCGTCAGCCCGTGTGTGTCCCGCTGCTCCTGATGCCGGTGGCAGGTTCATGGGCGCCTGTGCTTCAGGCCGGCTCAGTCGTTAAAACCGCCGCGCCCAGGCGGCCCACGCGGCCCAGCCTCCCAGCCAGCGCTCTCTCTGGGCGGCGAGCCGCGGATCGACAGTGGGCGGGAGCAGCTCTGCCTGCTGGGGCCTCTGCTGGGGATGGCGGCATTGGTGCTGGGGCTCTTCCTATCTCCTGTTCCCGGCACAGAGGAGCCGTGATGTCGGCATAGGAAGTGCCCGATGGCGCACAGAGCCGCCCGAGGCTGTGCCGCCAGGGCTGGTGGGCAGGGCTCCCCTCCTGAGCAGCGCTCGCTCCTCGTCTGCTCCGACTGACGCCGCTCTCCCTCTCCGCAGGTGCACCTTCCGCTTCCCCAGCACGGCCATCAAGATCCAGTTCACAGCGCTCCACCACCAGGAGGAGGCCCCCGCCTCGCCGCTGCGGCCGCTCTACCCCCAGATCTCCCCTCTGAGGATCCACATTCCGGAGCCGGACCTCCGGAGCCTGGTCAGCCCCATCCCCTCCCCGACCGGCACCATCAGGTAGGCACTCAGCCCGGGAGCTCCCGGCTCCTCTCCAGGCCGGGGCCTGGGCACCAGGGGTGCTGAGGGGGAGAGTGGACGGACGAGCGGCGTCTGTGCGTTCGCTGCACAGCTGGAGATGCACTGGGTGGCATTTTGGAGCTGTAGGAGCATCTGGGGACCTGGCTCCTGGCACAAGCCTCTGGAGAATTCTCTCACAAAGCGAAGAGTCCGCCCAGCTCGTCATGCTGCCGGTCTGAAACGTTAGGGCCTTCTAAAGCAAGCACAGGCTTTTTACGACGCGAGAGCGTTTTCACACTGTGTGTGCACAGCCCCATCTGCCTTCGATGGGACAGCCTTGGGGCGTTCCAGAGGGAAGCCTGCCACCAGAGGTCGGCGTGCGGGGCGGCGGCCGAGCTGTCGCTGTCCGTCTCCGGCACCTGGCAGCCTGGTCCTCCCGTCTCCACGGCCTCCCGCGCCGCCTTCCCCGGCGGCATGAAGGGTTTGCGGGTCAGGCTTCATTCATCTTCAGATCATTTCCTGCTTCACTGAGGACGCTTAAAACGGCGTGGCTTTCTTCCTTTCACTGCGTGAGTGTGCACCAGGCTCACCGCGAACCGGTGGCCGTTCCCTCCCCGGGCCAGGCTCCCCTGTGGAACCACATGGGGGTCGTCTCTGTGATGACCCCATGTCGCCGGCGCCTTTGTTTTCCACCCGAGACGTGTTGGTCCCGCGCTGGGAGCCGCTCGCTTCGAGTTGCTGGAGTCGGTTCCCCAGAGCCCGAGAGAAGGTGTGTCCTGCTCCCGCAGAGAGCGTTCGGGGGCAGCTGCAAATGGCCCCCGCTCAAGTCCGGGCCTGGCCCGGGGGCGGACGGCCAGTGGCGGGCGGGGTGGGGGCCCTTGGCCCCGGGCTGTGTCTGTCTGTGGTGCCGCCCGCGCTGTGCTGCTCCACGTGGCCAGCACTGACCGAAGCCTCGGGCGCTGACCCTGCGGCGGCCTCTGCTTGAGCTCATTTCACTTGTCCCCCGTGGCTCTGCTCTGACGCCCGGACTTAGCTGGGTCCTTGTGTCCACACATCGAACCCGAGTTTCGAGTGAGGGCCCCACCGGAGCCCAGGGTTAGATGGTGCTGCGAAAGCTCGTGCCTTTACCCACGCGTGTGACGAGCACACGGGTGGAACTCAGTGTAGCACAGTGAGGCAGCCGCTGCGGAAACAGTCTGCAGCTCCGCAGAGTGTTAAGCAGAGTGTTGTCGTCCAACCCAGCTGCTCACTGGGCCCAAGGTCGCATGGGAGCGTGCACACCGGGCTCGGCAGGGATGGTTGTGAGTGTGCACGCCGGGCTCGGCAGGGATGGTCGTGAGTGTGCACGCCGGGCTCGGCAGGGATGGTCGTGAGTGTGCACGCCGGGCTCGGCAGGGATGGTCGTGAGTGTGCACGCCGGGCTCGGCAGGAGGTTCATGCAGCCCCAAAGCGGAGACAGCTCAGGGCCACCAGCCGATGAGTGGACACATGGGATGTGGCTGTCCTTCCGTGGACACGGTTTGGGCGGAGGTGTGTGCAGTGTGGTGCCAACAGCGGTGTGCCATGTGCAGGGCCGGCACAAGCCACAGCCCGCCCACTGTGGGGAGCGAGCAGAGCAGGCAGATGTGCAGGGACAGGAAGTAGGGGAGCGGCCGCGGCTGGGTGGTTTAGGGGCCTTTCTTCCCGGCGTGAGGAAGCGTCTGGAATTAGACGGCTGTGGCGGTTACACAACTCGCAGATGCACGGACTCAGCCTTGTGTGAGGCTGTGCAGCTCCCTGAGGCTGATGGAGAGACACCGTCCTGACCCTTCACCCAGCAGCACCAGAGCTGTGAGGGCCCGTGACGGCGGGGTGTGCTCCACGACCAAGGCGACCGCAGCGGCGGCCCCAGCCTCTCCCTGACCCCAGCCCGACCCCCAGCCTCTCCCTTGGGCCCAGTGAGCAGCTGGGTTGGATGGCAACACCCAGCCTCTCCCTCACCCCCGGCCTCTCCCCGACCCCCAGCCTCACCCCGACCCCCAGCCTCACCCCGACCCCCAGCCTCTCCCCGACCCCCAGCCTCTCCCCGACCCCCAGCCTCTCCCTGATCTCCAGCCTCTCCCTGACCCCCAGCCTCTCCCCGACCCCAGCCCAACCCCCAGCCTCTCCCTTGGGCCTTGCGACCTTGGGCCCAGTGAGCAGCTGGGTTGGATGGCAACACCCAGCCTCTCCCTCACCCCCAGCCTCTCCCCGACCCCCA
Source organism: Corynorhinus townsendii (assembly GCA_026230045.1). NCBI lineage: Eukaryota > Metazoa > Chordata > Mammalia > Chiroptera > Vespertilionidae > Corynorhinus > Corynorhinus townsendii. The sequence goes on along the minus strand of JAPDVU010000006.1, from coordinate 170,259,024 downwards.
GGCTCTCCCTGACCCCCAGCCTCACCCCGACCCCAGCCTCACCCTGACCCCCAGCCTCACCCTGATCTCCAGCCTCTCCCCGACCCCCAGCCTCTCCCTGATCTCCAGCCTCTCCCCGACCCCCAGCCTCTCCCCGACCCCCAGCCTCACCCTGACCCCCAGCCTCACCCTGACCCCCAGCCTCTCCCCGACCCCCAGCCTCACCCCGACCCCCAGCCTCTCCCCGACCCCCAGCCTCACCCTGATCTCCAGCCTCTCCCCGACCCCCAGCCTCTCCCTGACCCCCAGCCTCACCCTGACCCCCAGCCTCTCCTCGACCCCCAGCCTCTCCCTGACCCCCAGCCTCTCCCCGACCCCCAGCCTCTCCCTGGACCGCATTATTAACAACGAGAGGTCCGGTGCACGAAATGTGTGCACTAGTAGGGTCCCTAGTCCTGGCCGGCAACCAGGGCCTTTCTTCCCCAGCTGCTGGCTGCCGGCAGGGGCCTTTCTTTGTTCTGCGCCGGCCCCTGGTGGTCAGCGCATGTCATAGTGAGCGATCGGTCTCCTGGTTGAACCCCTGTGGGGACAATTTGCATATTAGGCTTTTACATAGAGGTGAGTTTATAATCTGCCAAATGTCTGGGTTTGTACCTGGAGAGCTTCGTAAAGTAAATATATTTCCCAGTCATGTTCCGAATAAAGGGGGGCCGCCTGGTGAAGACTCGGGGCGCTGGGGGGAGTGCCAGGGCCTCCGGGGGAGGAGGCCTTTCACTGGGCCGTGTCGCTGGGACCGGCGCCCTGTTTATGTTTAACTTGTTCTAGGGCCCCGAGTCGGTCAGGGGCCGGTCAGGGGCCGTGGTGTCTCCATCCTGCTGGTCCCCACTGTCCTTTTATCTGCGCCGCCCACAAGGGCCCGGCTTCCTGTTTTCATTTGGTAAAACAGGAGCCGTAACTGGGACAGGGTTTGTGTTGACACCGTTTATCAGGCTCTGGAATTCAGCTGAGCGGTCAGAGACCTCCGAGGCCTCCCCAGGCTTAGCTCCCAAGAGCCTCTCTACAGGGAGGCGCCCATGTTTACAAACAGCCTGGCCCACCCTCCCTCCCTGGACCCCACCCACACCCACACCCCCACCCCCTGCTGGAAACCAGCCGCTGGGCCTCTCTCCGGAGGAAGTGGCCCTGGGGGAGCGCCTGGCAGCCAGGCCCAGCCCTTTCTAAGAAGGCAGCCCGGCCCAGGGTCCCCTCCCCCCTCGTTCGTCTCCTAATTTGGTGAGGCTGCCACCCGCTCACCCCATTGGCCGCTGGGTCCCTGCAGTTTGGAGACCTGCTGTTCGGTTTGGGCTGGTTTTCTCTGCACTTTGTCCCCAGCCCCTGCTGCTCCGGGATTTGGGGAGTGGCTCTACCTGCGGGGACACTCTGGGGCGTAACCAGCCCAGCCCTGCCCTCGGCCTTCCGCCTGTTTCAAGTGTCTCGCTTCCCGGCTGCCAGGCCAGGGTGAGTGCTGGTGGTCCGGTTGGTGTTTTCCACCGAGTCCTCCTCCAGGAAATGAATGAGCGCCCTCGAAGCAGTGTGGCCCCTCCCACCGTAAAGCAGTGCTATTTCTAGCAGAGGAGAAGCGGCCCTGGTTCTGGTGCCGCAGAAACCCCGGGTCTGAATGCGCTCCTGTGAGCGAGTCCCAAAAAACTGCAGTCACACCCCAGAAGGGCGTCTCGGCGAGCACCTCCGTGCCGCTCAGAGCCCGGCTTTCGAAAGCTGTTGGTTCGCGCAGGCTTCTCGGACTGTTCAGTCGTGGGCGTCAAAAACGGAAGTAACGTGTTTACTGAAACTTGGCAAAGGCTAGCAGAACATGGAGTAAAACAAAAAGCCACGGCGCCCAAGTCTAAAGCCCTCGCAGCGCCCTCCGCGCGCCGCCCCGCTCCCTGGCCCGGCCCCACGTGGCCCGGCTCCACGGGGACCAGCCACCCTCGGCCGAGGTCAGCGAGTCCACATGGGAAGTGCTTTCTTTCCTGGCCAACTCAGGGTCCTTCCTGAAGGTGGGTGTCCCCCGCCTGTCCCCCGTTCTCAGCCTGACCTCGAGGAGCGTGTCCTTGGTGAATCCACGCACAGCGGATCCTCCCGCCTGCAGGCCACCTGGCCTTTCCTCCCCTGCCTGTGCCTGTGCCCCCCAACCCGGCTGAAAGGTTCAGAGAAATGAAGATGGGCGCGTCCCCACAGAGGGGGCCTCCACATCCTTTATTCCTCCCTCCGCCGTCCCGCCAGGGCAGGGGCTGGCTCTCGGCTGCGGAGAGAAGGCCGAATGCAGCGTGCACGCTCCTGCCCTGGCCCTGCCGCTGGGGTGGGCGTCCCGGCCTGGCCCTTGGAGGGTGGGTGTTTTCCTGGGTGTGCCTCTGGGCCCCGGCGCCCCAAGGAGCCCTGCGCAGGCGGCACCGCCGCGATTCGGGAAGCAGGAGGCACCTGGAGGGCAGGAGCCCCGGGAGGGAGAGGCACCCCAGATCTGCAGAGGGTGGCCCACGCCTCTGAGGCGCTGGGCAAGTGCCACATGTGTGCTGCACACGCCGTCACGGCGTGAGCTCCAGGTGAGCCTGTGGGGCCGCAGGCTTAGCCCAGGCGTCCTCGCCTGCCCCCCAACAGCCCATGGAGTCCCCGTCGCCCTGCAGCTCGGCTTCCTCCCCCCTCAGCGTCTCAGCACCGTCCCGTGTCGCTGCATTCCGGCGGCCGTCCCGGAGCAGTGTCCCACGCAGGGCGCGGCAGCACCAGGCCCTCCTCGTGCCCGTCCTCAGAAATGTCCGAGCACCGGGCGTCGGGGACCGTGCCCAGCTCTGGCTCTCTTACAGACCTGCTCTTTGGGGTCAGGAGCCACAAGACACTAATTTCCGTGACAAATGGAGACGGTGGCTGGCGAGCCAGGCCTGTGCTGAGGGGGGCACAGCGCACGCTCCTTCAGGCCGGGACCCCGAGGGCAGGGGCCGCGGTGCCGCGGGACAGCGCTGTCCTCGTGCCCGCCTCCTGCTGTAGTGCCAGTGTCCACGCCGTGCCCAGAGCCGTGCACACGGCGGTGCTGAGGCTCCGCTGGCAGGGGCCGCCCTGGCCACGGCCCTCCAGCGCCCCCCTCGCAGCACACGCGCCCCCAGGTCCTCGGGTTTGCATGTGGCAGACTGACTTCCACTGTGAGGCTCCATGTTCCCTTCGCACCGCACCCCCCCTCACCCCCCCACCCCCCCCCCTCCTCTTCCAGGAAAGCTCCGCCAGAGCCGCGGCTTCACTGGGTGCCTTTTCTCAGTGTCGCCTCCAGGGCCCGGGGAGCTGCGGCTTTAGCTGCTGCTGTTCGTGGCTGCGTGCGCCCTCCTGGGTGGCCAGCACCAGGCCCGCATCACAGCCTCGCCCATGGCGGCGCTCTGCTTGCCCCCCCACCCCACCCCCCACCCCCAAGCCTGAGCCTCGCCATGCTGGGTTAGGTCTCCGTGCCTGAGGCCTGCTACACCATCCTCTGCCTAGCCCAGTAGTCGGCAAACTCATTTGTCAACAGAGCCTAATATCAACAGGACAACGATTGAAATTTCTTTTGAGAGACAAATTTTTTAAACTTAAACTTCTTCTAACGTCACTTCTTCAAAATAGACTCGCCCAGGTCGTGGTATTTTGTGGAAGAGCCACACTCAAGGGGCCAAAGAGCCGATGTGGCTCGTGAGCCGCAGTTTGCTGACCATAGGCCTAGAGGGATGCCTGTCACTCGAGCCTTCACTGAAAGGCCTCCCTCTAGCACCCAGACACCCCCCCCCCCCGCCAGTCGGGTGCCCTGGGAGTGCCCTCCCCTGACCCCGGAGTCCCCTTTCCCTCTGCCCTTTGTTTATTGGGGGACACCCTTCAGGGGTTCCGGGCGGGCAGACGGAGGTGAGTGTCCCCACCCTCTCCCTGTGGTCACTGTCGTTCAGTTGCACAGGAGGTGGTTTACCTGCAGGGCTTCTGGGTGGGAGTTTCCCTCGTAATTCACACCGTTTTCTAGTTTCCAGTGAAGCTGTTAAGAAGTTAACACTTGCCAGAACCGGTGTGGCTCAGTGGATAGAGCGTTGACCTGCGGACTGAGGGGTCCCGGGTTCAATTCCGGTCAAGGGCATGTACCTTGGTTGCGGGCACATCCCCAGTGGGGGGCGTGTAGGAGGCAGCTGATGGATGTTTCTCTCTCATCGATGTTTCTAGCTCTCTCTCCCTCTCCCTTCTCTCTGTAAAAAAATCAATAAAACATATTTTTAAAAAAAGAAGTTAACACTCTTCTGACCCCTGGTCCTTCCCACATGCTGTCCTGGCCAAACTGGCTCCGTGTGCCCAGCAGGTGGCGTGTCCGTGTGCCCAGCAGGCGGCGTGTCCACCGTGTGGGCATGCAGCCCCCCCACCCGCTGCCCTCTCTCCCGTGCCGGGAGTGTGGGCACAGACCTGGCAGGTGTGTCTTGGACGGTCTCCGAGCCGCGTGCCAGGTCTGGGGGCCCAGGCGCCGGTTGTTCCTGCCGGATCAGAGCAGCCGCTGGCAGGCCAGGCCGGCCTCGAGGAGTCGCCACTCGTGGCCAAACGGAGAGGTGACTTCGGGTCATTTCCCTGAAAGGCGCGGGGGTTGCTGGCTCACGTGGTCTCGCTTTGTCCCCCTTTCATCCAAAGCCGGGGAGGCACCTGAGTCATGTGACCCCGGTGCTGCTCTGCGTCGCCCTGGGTGAGCGGCTCTGCTTGTCGCCGTCCAGGAGGCCAGCACGTCTCCTCCCCGCCCCAGAGACACTGTGCTCCTCCCTCGGCCTTTTCTCCGCCTCTGCTCGTTGCCAGGCAGCTGCGGGAAGCTCTCAGGGGACGCCGGCCTTCCTGCAGGGGCCCCAGAGCCCGCCGGCTCCGATCGAGCACCAACAGCCCCAGGCGCTCGGCGTAGCGCGCAGCGGCCTCCTCCCTGACCTGGAGGCGTGGCGTCAGTGGGGTCCCAGGTGGCCACTGGCCGCGAGGTGAAGGGCTCATTGAGAAGCTCGCTGCTCGGAGGACAGAAGCCGTGTGCGCACAAGCACGTCCCGAGGTTCGGCAGAGGGTGCGAGCGGCTCTGTGTCCCCGGCCAGCCTGTGCCCGCGCTTCCGCTGGAGGTCGGCCTTCGGTTTTCTCTGATCTTTCACAAAATGGGGGCTGGGTTCGGGCAGCGTGGCCCAGGAGCCACCGCGTCCTCTTCCACGGCAGGGAGGGGTCGGGTCCAGGAGGGCGTGGACGGTTGGAGCAGCCTCAGGGCCTCAGGAGAAGCCACACGCTGCGTGTCCCCTGCCCCGGCTTCGTGCGTGGCTGTGGCCTTGGCTCCCAGGACACACCGGAAAAGCCAGGCTGCGTGCGTGGCCGGGACCCTGGGACGACCCTCCCCTCCCGCCGACTTCGCCAGCAGGTGTGTGTTCAGGACCAAGCTCAGAGGTGCTGTGCTGCTTCCCTCCCAGCGTCCCGTGGGGGTGTGGGTGACGTGCTGCACACACAGCACCCTCTCGGCCGCGTGTGGGGACCCGGCGGAGAAAAGAGCAGGCGTTCCCAGAAGGGCCCCTAGAGCTCCCTGCCCCACGGCGTCTCGGAAAGGGCACTCTGACCGCGGGGCTGAGAGCTGCTGTCCCTCCCCAGCTGCTCTCGTCACGGCTTCTTTCCTTCGTTCACCTTCCTCCTCCAGTAGCAACTTCTCGGCCCCCGCCCGCCGCCGCCCCGGCCCCCAGGTGTTGCAGACGGCCCTGCCCGCGAGGGCATCGTGTGTAACCGGGGTCCCTCCGGCTGGAGACGGGGAGCCCTGGGGGAGGGCCTGGCTCAGCTGCACGCCTGGGGACATGAAGGGGAGGACGTCAGGCAGGGACACAGGCTCACCCGGTGCCTCGGAGGCGCTCGCACAGGCAGGGCTCCCGCCCCGTGTTGGGGGAGGCCGGGAGGGGAGGCGGGACGTGGTTCCAGGAGGCAGGGCCTTCCTTCCAGATCTGCTTCCCCTTCTAGTGCTGTCAGTGAGTTCCCTGAGTGTTTTGTGATAGAATTGCTTTTAGGGCCAGTATTTCTGTGTGGTGTGTTACTGAGAGGAAATGGGCCGACACCTGTGGCCGGGCAGCCGTGCTGGTCAGCTGGACGCTGGGTGGCGCAGGCCCGGGACTCACAGGCCCGGAGCCCGGGCTGCCAGCGGGGGCGGCCGCGGAGGAGCCGGAGATGCTTCTGCCACATAGTGGGTTGTCACTGCAGCCGAGGAGAGGGAGCAGGTGGCTGCGCGGCAGGCAGGGCTGGTCCCCTCCTGGAACGGGCAAGCAGCAGCACCGCTCCGACCTTCGCTGAGGGTGCCACCGTGTGGACAGTGGCGGCCCTGCGGGCACCCTGCCTGTCAGGCCGGCCTCCCTGGGCCAGGTCCGCGCTGAGGACACAACTGGTCCTCTGGTGGCACTGGTCCACCGCCATCCGGTGGGGGCGGTGTCGTCCAATCACAGAGCAGGGAAGTACGGGCACTTCTGTCCTCGTGCCGTCAGGGAGCCCCGGGTCCCGCTTCCTGCACAGAGTCCTCCCAGAACCGTGACCAGAGTGTGTCCTCTCTCTCCGCAGCGTTCCCAACTCCTGCCCGGCCAGTCCACGTGGGGCCGGGTCCTCCAGCTACCGATTCGTCCAGAACGTGACCTCGGACCTGCAGCTGGCCGCCGAGTTCGCCGCGAAGGCCGCCTCTGAGCAGCAGGCAGACACGTCCGGAGGAGACAGCCCCAAGGTCTCAGCTCACAGCCGGGGCTCCCCTCCCGCCCACCCGCGCTCCTTCCCACGGCGTTCCCCGCATCCGTCTGCTGTTGACCAGGCGGTTTCAGAGTTTTAATTAGTCTTTGAGGGGGGGAAGGGGTTTTGCCTTACAGCTTCTTTGTCTCGGTTCCTTCCCCCTGAGCACTTTTAAAATCAGCTGTGAGGTGAGGAGTGAGGTGTCAGAGCAAATGGTGACGAGACCCTCCTCCCTGCCAGGAGGCGGAGGGCGCGTCCCGTTGGGAGCGAGCAGGTGGCCGGGCATGCAGGTGGCTGGGTCTGGTTGCAGGAGACCTGTCCCGCCGGGCGCTGCGCTGGGAGGGCCGCAGGTGGGTGGGCTGGGGGACGCCTCGCTCACCGCTGCCTGCTCCCCAGGACGAGTCGAAGCCGCCCTACTCGTACGCGCAGCTGATCGTGCAGGCCATCTCCTCGGCGCAGGACCGGCAGCTGACACTAAGCGGCATCTACGCCCACATCACCAAGCATTACCCCTACTACCGGACGGCCGACAAGGGCTGGCAGGTGAGGCTCGCGCCGGCTTGGGACGTGGCCCCGCAGAGCGTCCAAAATGGGCTGTGTCCCGGTGCGCCCGGGCCCCGCCCTCGGAGGGCCAGGAGCGTGAGGATGGCTGCGCCCACCTCGTTCCGGTGCTAGGCTCTGTGCTCACACCACGTGTCCCTCATGGGCGTGGGCTCTAAGACCGCGTCTGCATCGGGCATAACCGGTGTGTCCCGTTCACCGAGCGTCTCCTGGTTTCCTTCCTTTGCCAGTGGACTCGGCGCAGGCTCTCCTTCGTTTGTTTTATTGATCCTCGCCCGAGGACATTTTTCCGTCGATTTTTAGAGAGAGTGGAAGCAAGGGAAGAGACAGAGAGAGAAACATCGATGTGAGAGAGACCGATTGGTTGCCTCCTGCACACACCCGACCAGGGCCACGGATTGAGCCTGCTCCCGAGGCATGTGCCCTTGACCAGAATTGAACCCGGTACCTTCAGTCCGAGGGCCGACGCTCTGCGCACTGAGCCACCCGGCCAGGCTCCGCGCCGGCTTCGCCTGGGCACCCTCCTCCACCAGGGATTGCTTCTCCTGTCTCGCGTTCGCACTAAAGAATGGGAGCGATGCGGCCCTGGGTTTTGACAGGACAGACTCCCCGTGCCTTTGCACTGCCCCATAAAACAGTGACCTGGCCAGCCCGCGGGAGCCGTCGCCGGTGCGACCCCTGGCCCCCGGCCCCGCCACCTTCGCCCCGCGTGCCTGCGCCCTGCTGGGCGGCTGGGCGGGGCTCTCTGACTGGCTGGCGAGCGGTGCCATCTCTGCTTGCCCACAGAACTCTATTCGCCACAACCTCTCCTTGAACCGCTACTTCATCAAAGTGCCCCGCTCCCAGGAGGAGCCCGGGAAGGGGTCCTTCTGGCGCATCGACCCGGCCTCCGAGGCCAAGCTGGTGGAGCAGGCCTTCCGGAAGCGCAGGCAGAGGAGCGTCTCCTGCTTCCGCACCCCCTTCGGACCGCTGTCCTCCAGGTGAGCCGGCCGCCCGCGGCCCTCCAGTGGCCCTGGGCACCCGCCGCCCTTCCCCCGGTCCTGAGAGAGGGCCTGTCTCGGGGTCCGCGTTGCCCGGTGACTGCCGTCGGGAACCGTGGCCGCCCCTGCACGCGGCTCTGAGAGGCTGCGCTGTGGGAAGGGCCTCGGGTGGAGGGCGGGAGCACGTGGCGTTCTCTGTGTCCGCAGCCCCTTCCTAGGAGGACACCGTGCCTGGACCGGGCCCACCCTGCTGACCTCATTGGCTCGAGCACCTCCCTGCAGGCCCCGCAAAACCCACCTGCACAGCAGGCGCCTCCGAGGCGCTGGGCGTGAGGGCTCCCGAGCTTTGGGGCTGCTCTGCCCATGAGCGGCTCGGCGGGGGGCAGTTCCGGGCACTTTCGTGTGCCCGGCGCTGCCCGGGAAACCCTGTGTGGGGGTGTCTGTGAAGGTGGCTCGTTCTCAGGCCACATTGGAAGCTGTGCCCCCGATCATGTGCTGCATGTAGAATTTGCACAGGGAATTGGGGGGGACCCCCGACCAGGAGGACAGGGCAGCAGACGCTTTGCTGTGGGCTGGGTCTCGGCTGCGTTGGGGCACAGGTGGGTGGAAATGGGTTGGTTTCGTAGCGTAAAGCCCGGTCCGTGGGTCCCAGGCAGGAAGTTGTATGTTCAAGTGTCTTCACCGACGGGTGACCTCTGGGGTCCCCAGGCGAGGACTCCGGCCAGAGGGAGGGTCTCTCCGCGGGGACAGCGCCCCTTCGGTGAGGGAGGGGTGTCTACTGTGGGTCACAAACTCGGAATGAAGACTGCTTCCCCGGCTGCGTTTGGGGCCAGCGTCTGCCCTAGTGGGACGGGTTACCCAGCGTGTTCAGGGGCACAGGGGGCCGTTCCCCGAGAGGAAAGGCCCGATGCTGGCCACCGGCGGGCAGGGCTGGAGGAGGGGCTGTTCCTGGCCCAGGAGGGTCACTCGGGGGCACAGTCACTCGGGGGCACAGGCTCTTCCCGGCGGGCTCTTCCCGGCGGGCTGTCCTGGCGGGAAGTCGGTGCCCGTCCCACAGAGCTCGTGTGGTGAACACGGAGGACAGCACCCTTCCCGGGGACACTGGTCCCTTGGGGAGCAGGTGCTTGGCATGTGGCTTGGTCTGTGACCACAAGCAGCGCGCGTCCTCCCAGGGCTGGGCTGTGACGGTCACCGGCAGCTTGTTGTCGCTGCAGGAGTGGGGACCCCTTGTGGGGACAGAGGGCAGGAGGGGAGGCCAGGCCGCCCGCACGTGGTCCTCGTCCTCCGGTGCCTCCGCTTTGTTAAGTAGCCTTGCTTCTTGCCGCGCTCCCCGCGTGGTCCCTCCCCGTCCTCAGGAGCGCTCCGGCCTCGCCCACCCACCCCGGGCTGATGTCCCCTCGCTCCAGCGGCCTGCAGACTCCGGAGTGCCTGTCTCGGGAGGGCTCCCCCATTCCACACGACCCTGACTTTGGGTCGAAGCTCGCCTCTGTTCCCGAGTACCGCTACTCCCAGAGCGCACCCGGTAAGAGCAGGGCCCTGCGGCGGGCAGACCCAGACCCGGGCCGGGGTGTCAGGGCCCGCTGACCTCACGCTCCTCTGCAGGCTCTCCCGTCAGCGCCCAGCCCGTGATCATGGCCGTGCCCCCCCGACCTCCTAGTTTAGTGGCCAAGCCCGTGGCCTACATGCCTGCATCCATCGTGACGGCACAGCAGCCCCCAGGCCACGCCATCCACGTGGTGCAGCAGGCGCCCCCTGTCACCATGCTCAGGGTGGTCACCTCCTCCGCCGGCTCCGCCAATGGGTACATCCTCACCACCAACCAGGCCTCAGCAGGGGGCGCCCATGAAGCAGCAGGCACCGCGGTGCTGGACCTGGGCAGCGAGGCGAGAGGTAAGAGCATGTGGTCCCTTCTGGGGCTCCAGGACCTAGAGCGGTCAGCCTGGGCCTCGGGGGCACAGAGCCCAGGGGTCGGGGCCCAGGCAGTCTCTGGGCTGATGGCCGTCAGCCTGCTGCCCCCACTCCCTGCTCCTTGTGTGTTGGGGAGTCTGCCCTGTGCAGTCAGCAGGGTCCCTTCCAGAGCACGCCCGTCCTCGTGAGGAGCAGCCAGCTGAGGTGGGGCCGGGATCCAAGGATGCGGCCTCTCGGGCCCCGGAGAGGAGTCCTTAGAAGTTGTCTAAACTAAACACATTAGAAAGCCCTGAGCTGGAACCGGGGCCCCGTCGCTGATGGGGTGAATCCCAGCGGTGGGGCCCGTGGGGAAGCCTCGCCTGCGGCGGGTCTGCATGGAGGTCAGCCATTCCCGGGAGCCGTCCTGTTCCCAGGTCACCCTGCTGTAAAGTGTGACCGTTACACGTGTGTTTAGCAGTCCTGTTCCCAGGTCACCCTGCTGTAAAGTGTGACCGTTACACGTGTGTTTAGCCGTCCTGTTCCCAGGTCACCCTGCTGTAAAGTGTGACCGTTACACGTGTGTTTAGCAGTCCTGTTCCCAGGTCACCCTGCTGTAAAGTGTGACCGTTACACGTGTGTTTAGCCATCCTGTTCCCTGGTCACCCTGCTGTAAAGTGTGACCGTTACACGTGTGTGTAACAGTCCTGTTCCCAGGTCACCCTGCTGTAAAGTGTGACCGTTACACGTGTGTTTAGCAGTCCTGTTCCCAGGTCACCCTGCTGTAAAGTGTGACCGTTACACGTGTGTAACAGTCCTGTTCCCTGGTCACCCTGCTGTAAAGTGTGACCGTTACACGTGTGTGTAACAGTCCTGTTCCCAGGTCACCCTGCTGTAAAGTGTGACCGTTACACGTGTGTTTAGCCGTCCTGTTCCCTGGTCACCCTGCTGTAAAGTGTGACCGTTACACGTGTGTTTAGCAGTCCTGTTCCCAGGTCACCCTGCTGTAAAGTGTGACCGTTACACGTGTGTTTAGCAGTCCTGTTCCCAGGTCACCCTGCTGTAAAGTGTGACCGTTACACGTGTGTGTGACAGTCCTGTTCCCAGGTCACCCTGCTGTAAAGTGTGACCGTTACACGTGTGTGTGACAGTCCTGTTCCCAGGTCACCCTGCTGTAAAGTGTGACCGTTACACGTGTGTGTAAAACGCTGCGAATCGCTTTCCTGTTGTTCTAAAATTTATCTCCTCGGTGTGGTTTTCCTTTTGAGAAGCAATGGCTTTTCCCAGTGTCGGCGCCGGAAACCCTCAGCTTGCGGGCGCACGCTGGCGAGGGGTCCCTGACACGCGCTCTTCCCTAGGCCTGGAGGAGAAGCCCACCATCGCCTTCGCCACCATCCCCACCGCCAGCCGCGTCATCCAGACGGTGGCCAGCCAGATGGCCCCCAGCGTCCCCGGGCACACGGTCACCATCCTGCAGCCGGCCACGTCCATGAGCATCGGGCAGCACCCCCTCCCGGTCCGGGCCGTCACGCAGAACGGAAGGCACGCGGTCCCCACCAACAGTGTAGCCGGCAGCACTTACGGTGAGGCCCTGCCACCCCCCGCGCCGCGTCGTAGCCCACGTTCAGGCACAGTCAGCGCCCAGGGGACCGTTTGCCAGGCCATCCCGTCAGCCGGTCAGGCGTCCACCGGCTGAGCAGCTGCTAAGCGCCGGGCACTGTAACACTAAGCAGTCCCCGTCACAGAGCTCACACTGCTGGCTGAGACCAGGGGCAGGGGCATCGGACGGCACGCATCGTGGGGACCGGGCCTGAGGGCTGAGGGCACACCCTGGGGACCGGGGCTGAGGGCTGAGGGTACACCCTGGGGACCGGGGCTGAGGGCACACCCTGGGGACCGGGCCTGAGGGCTGAGGGCACACCCTGGGGACTGGGGCTGAGGGCACACCCTGGGGACCGGGGCTGAGGGCACACCCTGGGGACCGGGGCTGAGGGCTGAGGGTACACCCTGGGGACCGGGGCTGAGGGCTGAGGGCTTCGGCTCTCGGCCAGGTGCTCAGGAAGGCAGCGGAGGTGGAGTGGGCAGGTGCTGGAGTAGACAGGGACAGTGCACCCGTCGGGTGGAGAGGGGACCGGGGTTAAGGTAGGGTGGCTCACGGGAAAGCAAGTCCAGCTGGGGTGGGAACAGGTGGGCGGCTGGCCCAGGGGCTGCTGGGAGCCGGGCCGCGCTCAGCCCAGTGCTGGTCCCATCAGTAACCTCGCTCCCTCCCCGCAGCCCTCACGAGCCCCCTGCAGCTCCTGGCGGCCCAGGCCAGCTCGTCTACTCCCGTAGTGGTCGCCCGGGTGTGCGAGGTGGGGCCCGAGGAGCCGGCAGCCACCACCGCCACCGCCACGCCAGCCACCGCCACGCCAGCGACCGCCGTCCCCTCTGCCGCAGCCACCGGGGAGCCCGAGGTGAAGAGGTCCCGGCTGGAGGAGCCCAGTGGGACTGTGAGCACGCAGGCCGGGGTGATCACCGCTGCCGGCCCACAGGGGCCTGGGACCGGGGAGTGACGCCCGCAGGGAGGTGGAGTGGGACGCACGCCAAAGGGAACGGGCTGGACCACGACACCCACATCGCTGCCTAGGACCGAGCACGCACCACACGGACAGGCCGGCCCGCCCGCCTGCTCCCGCCTCTCGTCCTCCCTGCTGGCACCTCCTGCCCCTGCCGCCGTCGAAACTAAACATAAACGCGTTCAGACAGCTGAGTGTATGGTTCTGGGATTCTTTGTTTTCCTCCCCCGAGCACAGCTTGTCCACAGGCCCGTCGGGGGCGTGGGGAGGCTGCGTACCCAAGGACCAGATCCCCAGCCGGCCCCGGCCGTGAGCAGAGCTGGCCAGGCAGGCCTTCGAGGGACGGACGTGCACTCCGCTCCTGCACATGCACCGGACTGGCGAGAAAGGGGCGGCCCACTGCCAGCTGTTCGTGACCTCTTCCTCCTGAAGTTGTGGTCCAGGAGCACCCATTGCCATTAACTGGGGCGGGGGGGGGGGGGGGGGGGACAGGGGGCAGGGGGCGACGGTGGCTGTGGACCGAGGAGTCCTTGTCTGGGTGCAGCGAGGAATCCGGGCTTCACCACACACCTGAGGCCCAGAGGGACCGTCTGGTTCCGAAGTTTCCACCTGCAGACGCCGTGGCCGGTTCTTGCTGCCACGTCCCTGGGAGTGAACCCTCGCCCTCTGCCCCCTTCAAGGAGGGCGTCCAAGGCGAGAGCCACCTGGACGACACCAGAGCCGGACCTGCAGCCGGACGTGCCTGCTCCTGGCGGCAGCACTGGGGCGTGTGCTCAGGAGGCGCCGGCCCTGCGCCAGGACCAGCCGGAGGCAGCAGCCCAGAGCCCGCCCGCGGCCCGCCCGCCCGGATCACCACCAGGAGCGCGCAGGCTGCAGGCTGCCACGGGGCGGAGCCGGCTCAGAAGGAAGGGGAACCGCCCACGAGACCCATTTCGATAGCTAGCTCCTTGGAGTGGTGCGTGCCACGGCTGCCACGGTGTCCCCACCCCAGGCGCCAAGGACGGTGCTGGACCTGCGGCCCCTCCCGCGTGAACGGGGACACCCGTCCTGTGCCACGAACCTCACGTGGGCAACACTCTTGGGAAGTCCACCTGCCGCCTCCTGGGACGCCAGAGAAGCAGGTGACAGAGCTGGCGCCGCCCTCGGTCTTCCCCCCAACCCCCCATCCAAGAACCCCCTCCGCCCACAGCGCCGGCCCCTGTCCGGCAGCTCCCTCCGGGCCTGCATGCACGTGGCGGCGGGTGTGAACAACGGGCTGGCGGAGCCTGGCTGCAGGTCTGGGCAGGGTCCCTGCGGCTGCTTTCCTCCCTTGGGGACGTGTCACCCGGACGCACCGGCTCCTGACGACAGGACCCGCGGGCGTGCCTCTGGGCACGGCGCCGCAGAGCAGGGCTTCTGGCCACGGACACTGTTGGGTCTTCGCCTGACCGCTGGGTCTGGCTCCGACCCTTTTGTATGGCTTTTGAGATGTTTGGTTTTTCTGTCCATTTTCAGTGAGGATCCCACTCGCAGCCAGAGGTGCAGGGGGATGGAGGGAGGTGGGCGAGGGGGACGAGGGGCAGAAAAGGTCCCGACGGCGACATGTGCCCCTGCGGGAGCTGAGGAGGGACCGTGCGGCCAGCGCTGCCCAGGGAGCAGGGCCGAGGCCTGGAGGGGCTGCCACTCGGGCACGGACCTGCGTCCTGTCATCTGACCACAGCGTGCCTGGCTCGGGCGGCAGGTGTCCGAGGCCCGCGAGCCAGAGGCCCGGGCACAGCCTGCACCTATAGGTGTACACCACAGCCGGGAAGGTTGCCCGGTGCCCTCAGAGCTGACCGAGAGAGCGCGCCGGTCTGGTGGCCTGTGACCTGTGGTCCGTGCAGGGTGGGCCGACGCCAGCCAAGGTTGGGAAAGCAAGAAGTCTGCTGGCGCGATCCCCGTGTCCCTGCAGCCTCGGGTCCGAGACCCTTCGCTGTGGTCACCTGGGGGCTCGCGGAAGCGGCGAGCGGCCGAGGGCACCGGCTTTGGGCACTCGGGCCCCTGCTGCTGCTGACCTGCACGTTCCCAGCTCCAACGCAGAGAACCCTGCACAGGGAGGGCACGGGAGTAGCTGGGCCGTGGTGCGCGTCCCCGAGGCGGTTCAGTGTGGTGTTGGGAGTGACGGCCCGGCCTCGCTGATCTCTCCCGGGAACACCTGCCGTGAGGGGCACAGTCTGCCGGGCCTGGGGCTCGGCCAGGCCCCCCTCACCCCACCTGCCGACCACAGGCGCAGGCCGCGGGCTTCTCTGCTCATGCTCGGGGTTTGCTGGCTCTGGGCGTTTTCTTTTTCCTGTGAAAGAGCCAAGCCCGATGGAAACGGGGCAAGTGGGTTCCCGCGACTCTGAGCCGGAGACGGGTTTGCTGGTCGTCCGTGCCCCGGCCCCGGGAGGGTGTGAGGCCCTGGGCATCGCTCAGCGACGCTGCTGCTTCCTTGACGAAGGTCTCCACCCCCAGGGGGCCCGCTGCCAGACGCCCCTCGCCCGTCACTCCGGCCGAGGTGGGGGGGCTCCAGGGTTGGGGTACCTCTCACTTGACAGAGACAGAGCGCAGGCCTCACGCCGGACGGACGCTGTTGGGTGAGGGGACGTGGTGGCGGAGGAGGGGCTCCCGGAGCTGTCGGTGCAGGAGGCTGCCAGCAGCGCCATCCCCCCAAGCCTCAGCTCTGTTTGCCCTTGAGGGATGTCACCATCTCGGGGTTCACACCCTCATCAGCCTCTGCACCCCCAACCCCCCAGAACACAACTTACCCCCCAGACGGGCTTCGAGGTACAGTGCACGCACGCTGCCTGTCCCGATGCTGGACGACAGCGCACTACTCGTTCTAGAATAGGTTACCAAAACGCACGGCACGAGGCTCTGCCGGGAGAGCGGGGGCCCGCAGCCCCTGGTGGCTGCGCAGGCGGGGCCGGACGCGCCTGCACGGTCCGTGGCTCCGCCGGGCCCACGCGTGTCCTTGCAGCCCCTTCGCGATACCTCTGCCCGGAAGCAACGCTCCACTAAGGACAATTACTCACGCAAACGTGCTGCTACGGGCGGGCGGGCGGGGCGGCCTGCAGGTGGGGCTCGGGCAGGGAGGGCGCAGCCGCCACGGCCCCGCTGCGTGTCTGTCCGTCTCTCCCGGCCCCGCTGCCTTTCTGTCCGTCTCTCCCGGTTGGTTCCTGTGTTTTGCAAATTCCCGTCGTGACGGTTTCGTTCTCCAGGCCTGGCTCCCGCGTCGGGGCCTCGGGTCTCGGCCCAGCTTGGCCGTGCCCAGCCCGGGTTTGGGCGAGACTTCGCCACCTGCCTCTCCTCTCACCAAAGCTGCTACCTGGGGCCCGAGGGAGGGTCTGCGGCGGCCCCTGCGGGTGGCGGCAGCGCATTCCCTCGGCCCGTGGTCCAGGCCGCCGGCTGTGCGGGCGCTGGGGCGGGAGGCCCAGGCACCACCGTCCCTCCAGCACCGCTGCTCCCTCTGTCCCCATCGCCCGACTCATTACAGCTGCTTCAAAGAATTTGGGGGTCACCCCGAGCACTTCCTCGGAACTGAAATGAGAAATAGGCCCATTTGACTGATGAGGGAAAATGTTGTGACTCTTAAGTTAAAAAGGAAGGTCACCTGCTGAGCTGTTCACCCCGCTGGCTTCACGGCCTGTTGGGGCATGTCCTTGCTGAGGGTTCTTTCTGGCCTGGCCTCAGCCCCCTCTTCCCCGCTGGGCCGCAGCTCGGCCGGCTGCTGGGGGCCACCCGCCCACAACCTGAGGGCCACGTCAGCCAGGAGGTGCGCGTGGGGCGCCGGGAGCCAGCTGAGCGGGTCCCCGGGGCCGCAAGAAAGTCCTGGGGTCCGAGGTCATCAGACAGGCGAGGTCAGCAGGGCCCACTGACCTGTAGGCACTAGCTCAGGCTGCTGGGGGTGCCCACCTCTGCCCGGCAGGGCCTGGCCCACTGCTGAGCAACAGGAGGCCCCGCAGGTGGACACTCGTGGAGGCCGGGCTCACACTCTGCCGGCCAGAATGCCTGCAGGTCTGCACTCCACCCAGGACAGAGTGAAATCTCTTCGCAAGCCGTGGGCACCCAGAGGCTGGTTTTGGCTGCTCGTTATTTTAGAAGAGGGTGAGGAGCAGTGGCTTTGTGCCAGGCACCTTGCTCCCGGGGACATCAAGGACCCGTGGCTCCCTGCGCCTGCTGCTCACCTGTAGCAGCTGAGAAATGGGAAGAGACGGCTGGCCAGTGGGAGCTGCAAGCACGGTTCTGCACGTGGGTTTGCGTGCGATGCCGGCGCAGCCCCGCGGGCCGCTCGGTCCCTGCGCCAGCGCCTCCAGGGCAGTGGGAAGCCTCTGTCACCGGCCCGGCAGCAGAGAGAGGAGGATGCGGAGGCTGCCCGCTCATCCTCGTCTCCCGGCCTCCTCTGCAATTCGTTAGTTTGATTCATCCATTTACTGGCAGTTGACTCTGCACCAGAAACAAAACCCGAAGTCAGGGAGGCGGGGCCCGAGGGACCCCGGGAGGCATGGGACGTCCTGGCTAACGTGGGTCCACGCTTTAACCTAAGAGTTTCTCCCTGAGCTGGGTCCCCAGGAGTGTGCCCTGCCCGTGCCGGAGCTGGAGCGCGTCTGTGACAAGCGGATTCTCCCTCACGGCCTAGAGGGTGTGAAACAGCCCGCAGCCTCGTAAGCTCTTGGCCTCTGCAGGCCGCGTCACCTGGCCCCGATCGCTTTTAATCAGTAAAAGTGAGTTTTAAAATCAAACATGTTAAGCTTGGCCCTCCCTCCTCCTGGTCCCCCTGAATTTATGGGCTGACGTTCTAACAGGACAGGGTCCCAGGGACTCACTCAGATCCGCTGAGTTCTGACCCAGCAGCTGGGCACGTGAGGGAGCGTTGAACCCAATACTGAGACTTTTTTATCTGACGGATGATTCTGTAAAGATAATTGGGGGGCGGGCGGGGCGGGTGCTGTTAGGGCTGGGTGTATGTGTGTGAGCGTGTGTGTTTCTACGGTGGCTGTCTAAAGTATTTTTACAACATGTTTAATAATCAGTGCTTTAAAAGCAGTGGTTTCCTACAAGGCGGAAATTAAGGTCTAAGCCTGGGGTGAAGCGGAGGTCACGTGGCGATGCCCCGGCCTGGGAGTGAAGTCTGGTCGGGGAAGCCCAGGGCAGCTCTCGGACGCCACCGCCCGACGCGGTGGCGGGAGCCAGGCGCCTGGGAGGGACCCTGCGGCTGGCGGCCTGCCTCTCCATTTCTAATGGGATACAGTACTTTTTTAAAAAGGAGCCATACTTTTTTTTTAAGTTTGAGAAATGAATGTGATTTCTAATTGTACCAGACGTTAATGTTTTAAAGCTATAACAAAGTTTAAGATTTCTACATTTCGTTTTTCATTTATTGTAACTTGTTCTTTTATCTATTAAATTGTATGTGGATGGGGAAGTCCTGTTTCTCCTCTTAGCATTTGTTTCTATAACCAGAAATAAAGTTATATATTAAAGAAACGACACTGGCCCCGGTGAGGTCCTTCCGTGAGTGGCCGCTGAGGGACAGATGGGTGGGCAGGCGGCCCCTGGCTCCGGCCGGAGGGCCCTGCCTGGGAGACCTGCTGCCTCTGCCCTCGCGTGAGTTCCCTGAGGGCCCGTCTCTGCAGCTTCAGGGACGTGGATGAACCGGGAGCCTCCCCACTCCCAGACCCACAGGTGCCCACAGCGGCTCCGTGGGCCCTGCGCCCGCCCAAGGCTGGCCTGCGCGGCGTGGCTGCTGAGCTGCGCCCTCCCGCCTCTGCGTGTTGTCGTCGGGCCTGCTTGCTCGGGTGCTGGGCGAGCGCAGGCTCTGCGGTCAGACCGGCTTGGGTGCCGTCCAGCGGGGCCTGGAGCCTGCAGATGGGCACCCCGACCTCAGAACGTGCTGCGTCAGCTGCCAGTTCACCATTAAGCTTGGTAAGGAGGAGGGCTTCCCCTGCAGGCTGCCTGGCCGCGGCGTTAATACGTGCTTGCTCCTCGGGCCTCAGCATGGCCTTCCTCCACGCACGGGCTGTCACCGCCGCCCCTTGGCCACCTGGCCAGCTTCCGACAGTCCATCCTTCACATGATGGCGAGGTTTGGCGAGTAAACCTCCTGGGGTGTCCCTGGGCTTGGGGGAGCCCCCACCTCCCTGGGCGGAGCCCTCGGCCTCACGCACCACCACCCCACGCCTCCTCATCTGCGCTTGGGCCCCAGGAGGGCATCTCAGAACCAGAGTCCAGAATTCCCGGAGGTGAGCGCCCGCCCCCGGGCCTCCGCGACCCGCCCTGGCCCCGGGAGGACAGCGCACTGCCCGCCTGCCCTGCGGTCTCCCCGCTTTCATCCCGGGGCCGCCCCGTGCGTCTGCCATCTGATCACTGTCTTTGCGGCTGTCAATTCCTTGAGGGCGGGAGCGGCCTCTCCCTTCACTACACAGGCAGCCGGAGCCCTGGCCACCGCTCCACACACGGTCCTCCCGGCCAGCGCCTTTGATGCCCGCTCCCCGCCCACCCACCCCCCAGCCTTTGGTCCCCAGGTCCTGCCGCCGGTCGGGTCCTCCTGCCTTCACCCACGAAGCCTCCGGGCCTTCTCCGCGTCCCCTCCCCGCCCTGGGGCTTCCGCCGGTCGCGGCTGTCACGGCTGGTGTCACCCCGGATTGTCCCTGTCGCCGCCCCGTGTCCGCCCGCGGCCTGCAGCGGGAAGCGCTGTGGCCGGCACAGCTCCGGGGAGGACGGGGAACCGGCTCTCCCTGGCCCGGCGGCATCTGTAACGGAGGCCGCAGGGGCGGTGCTGGAGGCGGCGGCGTTAGGGGAACCTGCTGAGCCCCGCTGCCCTGCCAACCGCGGGGCGCGCCTCCGCCCGCACCACACGCGTCGCGGGGTCTGTGTGATGTTTCCAGGTCCCGCTGGGCATTCGACCCGCAACGCCCGCAACACGGCACCGTGTTCTCGGAACAACCCAGCATTGGGGCCGGGCGCCCGGGTCCATCGGGAGCCGTCCAGTGCAGAGTGCGGGCGCCGAGGTGCCGGGGTCCCGGGATGCCCGGGTGCTGAGGTTCCGAGTGCCGGGGTGCCGGGGACCCCGGATCGAAGGCGCCCACGAGCCAACCAGGACCCGCGGCCAGGCGCATAGGCCCCGCCCCGCGAAGCTCCGCCAAAGCCCATTGGCCAGCGGCCTGTGTCCGCCTCTTTACGTGACGTAGCACGTGACGCTACCCGGAAGCAGGCGGGACTGCGGACCCGGCCGGTGGAGTGGCGAGCGGCTGGGGCGCCCGGGCGGCGGCGGGATGTTCACGGCGGGGACGGAGAGCCTGCTCCGCCAGGCCAGGTGCCCGCGCCTCTCCCTCGGGGGACGGGAGGCCACGCCCGCCAGGCCCGGGCGGCGAGGTCGGGGCGGGTCGCGGAGGGGGTGGCCTGAGCCGGGCGGGAGGATGAGTGGAAACGCGGCGGGGTTGTCCCGCCGGTTGCTCGGCCGGAGGCTTGAAGGAGGGGACCCCGGGCCGGCAGAGGCGGGGCCGAGGCCTCTGGGGGGCCATGGGCCGTGTCCCCTGGGAAGACGCCCTCCCGCGGGAGGCGCTGCGGGTTGGGAACGTGCCCGCCGCCGTCAGCGCCGCGCAGGCTCCGGACTCCCGCTAACCAGTCCTTAGCCCCCCGCGCCCCCCACTAACCGGTGATGGGAGAAAGCAGGAGGCGGCCGGGACTGAACCCCGCGGCCATCGGACCCCGTGCTTGTCGGTGCCACCAGACCCGCGAGCCCACGATGACGTTTGAAAGGAGCGAAGTGGGCTCCGCGCCGCGGTGGGAAAGATGAGGTGCTGGAGGCCTGAGCCTGGGGGAGAGGCCTCGTGTGCGAGGCGGTTCCAGAGGCTGGAGGAGGGGACCCTTCTCTGCTCACGGGACCTGGAAGGTCTCGGGGAGCCGGGGGCTGGCAGCACCGCCTCCCAGTGGTCCGCGGAGCCTGGACACACGAGATGGACAGAGGTCGGGTCCCCGTCTTCTAACCCGCGTCCACGTGGACTTGGGGGCTGGTCTCCATGAAAAGGGGTGTCTAACACGAGCGTTTCACTCAGCGGGGACACGCTCACCCCAAAGGTCTTCCCGAGAGACAGGAAAGAGCTGCGCCCACTCACGCCCTGGTGACCTCCCCACGCACCTCCTGCCTGAGGCCCTGAGTGGGTGAAAGGCAGGACGGCCTCGCTGTTTGAGTTCTTACCTCCCTGGCGGGGGCGCGGGGGGGCGGGGGGAGCGGAGCTTAAAACCATCACTAAAACGTAGGAGTTTCAGTCTCTCGGCGAGGACTGGGGGAAAGTTAAACCATCAGGGAGGTCTTACTGGCTTTCATTATGGATTTTATTTTAATTAAACTTGTGGCTTTTTAAAAAATACATTTTTATTGATTTCAGAGAGGAAGGGACAGGGAGAGAGAAATATCAATGATGAGAATCATTGATCGGCTGCCTCCTGCACGCCCCCTCCTGGGGGTCAGGCCCACAACCTCTGCATGTGCCCTTGGCCGGAATGGAACCAGGACCCTTCCGTCCCGAGGCCGAGGCCAAACCGGCGAGGGCGCACCTGTGGATTTTGTTAGCACTTTATATCGCTAAGGTTTGGAGTTAGGCTCTGGAGTGATTTTAGTTTCCAAGACTTTCAGAGATGGAAAAAAAGGGGGAACCATTATCAGAAACATCTCTGGTGCGCTGGAGAAGAGGTGAAGAAGGGGTGCTCAGGTGGGGAGGGGAGGGGCGTGTGCAGCACGGTCAAGGACGGGCACAGAGGCGCAGCGTGGGTGTGGGGTGAAGGCCTGTGCGAAGGGCCAGAAGCAAGAGGAAAGGCGCACTGCTCCTGGGGGAGTCGGGGCCCCAGGGCCCTGAGCCCTGGCATCTGGAGTTGGGCTGGAAGCGGACGGAGCTGTGGGAGGGTTTGGGCAGCCTGGCCTTCCAGGAAGGGTCCTGTGACCCGGAGACCGGGGAAGGGATGGTGTGGGACGAGATGCACCGCCATTCTGGGACTTGCCGTTACCGTCGCCACCAGCCAGGCAGCTTCCCCTCGGGCTCCTTGCCTAGAAGCTCCTGGACCGGCCCGGGCCCTAGAGGGAGCCGAGGAGAGGGAATCCGGGGTTGGTCTGCAGCCATCAGGTAAGAACAGGGAATACGGGGACCGAGCCAGGCCCCACCTTCGGGTGTTCACCAGACCTGTCAGCCTCGGCTGGGACACCCTGTCTCTGCTCAGGGTTCCTGGGCTCAAACCTGGTTGGTCCAAGTGCACGGAGGGGAGGGGGCCTTGGCCATGGCTCGGGGCGGGCCCACGGGAGGGTGGCATGCTACTTGTCGCTTTGTGGGCCGGAGTGGGAACTCCCAAATGTCTTGCCTGTTGGCAATGCTCAATACATACTTATTTTTTTAATTAATAAGCAAGTTAAATATCAGCCAGGAGCGATAAGAGGCTTACCTGACAGCGTATCCAGTACTTGCCCTTTATTATATTTCACTTAACTCTTGGTCCCGCAGTTCAGGTCTCATTGAAAGAACCTTTTGAAAAGCAACTTACTTCAGATGAAATCTCTCTTACGTTTGACTCCTAAACTCAGTCCGTCTTCGTTCTGCTCCTGAGAGAGCAGCGCGGGAATGTGTGGCATCTGCTAATAGGGGTTGTCATGGGAACCGGGGCTGCAGGGGCCCCGACAGCCCTGTCCAGCGGGGGCGGGAGTGGCCCTTGGACCGCTGAGTCCGGGAGAGGAACCGGGTGGGGATGCAGTCAGCCGGTGTGTCCGGAGCGGCGTGTGGATGGTGGAAGCCCTCTGCCCGTGACCGGGCCTGTGTCCCGGGCCGGTGTGTCACTCGGCAGCCGCTCCGGGGCCGGGCTCGTGCAGGTGCTGACGCGCCCGCTTGTGCAGGGAGGTCGGGGACGAGGAGCTGCGGCAGTTCTGCTCGCGGGTCAGCGCGCTGCTGCGGAAGGAGGAGCCGGGGCCCGAGGCCGTGGACGCCCTGCGCAGGCTCTTCCTCATCGTCTCGGCCACCAAATACGGCAGGAAGTGAGTGCTCACCTCAGGGCGTGCCCCGCGGGGGGCTCCAACCTTGGCGCTTGAGTCTGTCCGCGTACACCAGCGCTCAAGGGCCCCGCATGCAAAGTCCTCGCCACCTGCCCCGGGCCCCTTGGGGCGGGCGGGAGGGGGGGGCCCCTGAGAGCCATGCTCTGGCCGTGGTGTGACCCTCCGCCTGCTGTGTCCGGCCGCCACAGGCTGGAGAAGGCGTGCGTGGACCTGCTGCAGACCGCCCTGTGCCCGCCCGTGCGCCCCGAGCCGGTGCAGCTGCTCTGTGCCGCCATCCTGCGGGAGACGTCGCCCCGCCTGGACCTGGGCCTGTCCTGCGACCACATCCAGAGCCCGCGGCAGCTGAGCCTGGTGGCCTCGGTGCTCCTGGCCCAGGTAGCGTGGCTCACCGCCCAGGCTGACCACCGGCCCTTGGTGGCCCTGGGGCCCGGGGAGAAGCAGCGGGCCGATGAGCGGTCCCCATGCGGGTGGGCTCCACTGGGGTTCCCCTCCGTTCACTGGTCTTTATGGGGCCTTGGGGGGCCGCGCATGGATGCTCGACCAGCAGACACGCCTGCCCCTGCCTCCCCCCAGCTCCCCATCCCCGTGCCCCTCTCCCCGGGTTCCTAGACAGGCAGCGCCCGGGACGTGGTGGAGGCTAACTCGGGCCCAGGGCTGCTGTGGTGACGTGAATAGTCCCTGAGAGGCGGCCTCGCAGCGATGATGCTGACCGAGTGGCAGCCTGCAGAGTGGACGGTCCCCTTTCCAGATGTCGCTGGGCCCTCACGCCCACCTGGTTTGATTGGCAGGGCGACCAAAAGCAGGTCAGAAACGTGGGCCAGCGAGTCTTCAAAGTCCTCGAGAGCCGGCAGCCCGAGGGGCCGAGTCTGAGGCCCCTCCTCCCAGTCGTGTCCAAGGTCGCCAGCCTGGCCCCAGGCACCTTCCATGAAGGTACCCCTTCCTGGAGAAGCAAGTTCTGGCCCCCCGCCCCCGTCCCAGAATAGAGATGACCCAGGCGGGGAGGGAGGTGGGGCGGGTCGCTGTGTCTGAGCGGCTGTCGGGGCTGCTTGCCTTCCAGCAAGACTAGCAGTGCCCGTGCGGCCTGAGTGGGATTCAGCTCCCCTCGGCCTTGTCCCGCCCCTGCAGACCAGGCCAACCTGCTCAGCAAGAGGCTGGTGGACTGGCTGCGCTACGCCAGCGTCCCGCAGGGGCCCCCCCCCTCCTCTGGGGGCTTCTTCACGCCCCGGGCCCGGCAGGTGAGGGGAAGGTCTCAGAGCCTCCTGTCCCCGGGGTCCCAGGCCACCTCGCCAGCCTTGCCCGCAGGGTCCCCCGCCTTCCTGTCCTCCACCTGCCCTGGTTCCACGTGGTGGGGGTGGGGAGAGCGGGGGGTCACAGGGCCACAGCCCCCGGCCACGGCGCTCTGAGGGCCATGGAGGCCTGGACCTGCTGGTGAGGGTCACATGCCTGATGGAGGCCGTGTTCCTGGCTCCAAGCCGGTGGGTATGCACCACGCAGAGGGGGTGTTCTGGTGCTCGGAGACAAGGGTGAGTGGGCCCAACCTGAGCCCCACCCAGCACCCCCACCCTCCCTCATGCCCGCAGCTGGGTCCTGTCACCGAGGTCGACGGGGCCGTGGCCACGGACTTCTTCACGGTGCTGTCCACGGCCCAGCGCTTCACGGAGGACCAGTGGCTGAACGTGCAGGCCTTCTCCATGCTGCGGGCCTGGCTGCAGCTCAGCGGCCCCGGAGGCCTGGGCGCACCGGACACAGGTGGGACCTGGCACACCCCGGGGCCTGGCCGCTGGGGCCGAGCCTGGTTGGCACTAGAGCAGTAGAGGTCGTTGGGGCAGGAGCCTCTGCTCTGAGGGGTCCAGGGAGGGGCAGCGGCGTGGCTGACCCCGCGCACGGGGAGCGCCAGTGTCCTCTGGGCCTCCGCGCCCTCAGCACCACGGTCCTCTCTCCAGATGACAGGTCGGAGCAGGAGGGCTCCACCCTGTCCGTGCTGTCGGCCGCCTCCTCCACTGGCCGCCTGCCACCGCCCGAGCGCCTGCGGGAGAAAGCCTTCGAGTACTGCCAGCGCCTCATCGAGCAGAGCAACCGGCGTGAGTTGGGGTGCGGCCCCCCCCCGCCAGGCCCTACTGTGGGCTCAGCAGCTGTGTCCTCGGGGGCCATGAACCCCAGGGCTCAGCCCTGGGCAGACCCGGGCCCAGGCTCTCGGGCTGCGTCCCCAGCACCCATCACACCTCCCCTGGGGTGGCTCTGCCGAGCTCTGCCTGCCCCCCCACTCCCAGTGGGGTCCCCTGCCCACTCCCCGAGCTTCCAGGACACATGCAACTGTTGGGCCGTTCAGTGCTGATGCAGAGGCCAGCCACTTTCTCCCTCCCCAGGAGCACTGCGGAGGGCGGACTCGGACCTGCAGAAAGCCGTGAGTGCCCACGGCCGGCCGGGGCAGGCGGGGCGGGGCCGGGGCAGGCGGGGCGGGGCCAGGGCAGGCGGGGCGGGGTGGGGGGGCCCCCTTCCTCCCTCTGACGGTGGCCTGGTCCCCGCAGTGCCTGGTGGAGGCTGTGCTGGTGCTGGACGTGCTCTGCAGGCAGGACCCCTCCTTCCTGTACCGCACCCTCTCCTGCCTAAAGGTGCTGCAGGCGCGGCTGTGCGGGGACCCCGCCTGCGCGCGGGCGCTGCTGCCCCTCGCCCAGTTCTTCCTCAGCCACGGTGAGCTGGGGGTCCGCACGGCAAGGCTGCCCGGCTCGTGGGAGAAAGTGCAAGTCAGACCCGGCCGGTGTGCTCAGTGGATAGGGCGTCAGCCTGTGGGCCGAAGGGTCCCGGGTTCGGTTCCAGTCAAGGGCATGTACCTCGGTTGTGGGCTCCTCCCTGGCCCAGGGCCCTGGTCAGGGCTCATGCAGGAGGCCACCAGTCGATGTTTCTGTCTGTCCCTCTCCCCGGTAAAACGTCCTCGGTGAGGATTTAAAGAGAGAGAGAGCAGGGCAGGTCAGGGCGGGGGGCTCCCCCCTGCGCTCCCCTCCGCCTGAGGGTGGCATCGCTGTGATGGATGGTTAGCACGATGGGGTGGGTGTAAGGGGCTTATGTAGCGAGTTCAATGTCACCGTGGGCGGAGGCCTCGGCTCCCGGGGGTGCGGCCGGCCCTCAGGCGGCTCAGGGTCTCTGGGAGGAGCAGCGGTGGGCGGCGGCCTCCCTGGCTGCCCTGACCCCGTGCTTGCAGGGGAGGCGGCCGCCGTGGACGCGGAGGCCGTGTGCCAGCACGTGCTCAGCAGGCTCCCGGCCGAGCACTTCCACAGCCCGATGCTGGCCTTCGAGCTCGTCCAGTTCTGCAGGGACAGCCTGCCCCTGCTCGGCCGCAACCTCGGCCTCCTCCGCCGGAGCTTCCCCAGCCTCCTCAAGGCACGTGTGGGGCCGGGCGGGGTGTCGGGGCGGGGGGGGGGGGGTTGCAGGGGTGCAGTGTCCCAGGCTCCCCTGCCCTGGGGCCTCGGGGCGGGCGGCCTGGAATGCAGGGTGGAGGGCGGGTGTGGGCGCCGGTGTCAGGGCCTCCCAGCTGAACAGCCTCACGTCGGGCGGAGCCTGCGGGCCCCTCTCGGGAAGGGAAGGCCTGGCGGGTTTAGCTCTAGTAGAATGTGGCCGGAGCCCAGCACCCCCACAGCCTTGCCCGCGGTCCAGCCTTCTGGTGCCGGTGGCTTTTGGTGTGTGACGTGGTATTTGGTTGTTGGTACAAAAGTGAATGCAGAAGCAGAGAGAATAGTGAAAAAATACGAGTGTTTTCAGACGCCGGGTCCCAGTGAGGTGAGAAGGGACTGGCGCAGACACCCTGCCCCTGACACAGCGCCCGGGACAGCAGTGACGATGGCATGGCTGCTGCCCCCTGAGCTGCCCCCCGCCCTCCCTCAGCTCCTGGCCTGGAACAGCCCGCCCCTCACATCCGAGTTCGTGGCGCTCCTGCCCTCGCTGGTCGACGCCAGCACGGCCGTGGAGATGCTGCACGTGCTGCTGGACCTGCCGTGTCTGACCGCGGCCCTGGACCTGCAGCTCCGGTGAGTCTGCTCCCGCCCGCCTGGCCCGTCCCCTCCCATCCCCCCCCACCCCGGCCCCAGCCCAGGACCCTGCTGCTGCCCGCTGCCCTGCTCTGCACGCAGAATGCCTCCTGCTCCTGGCAGCCGCTGCCCACAGCCCCCTTGCAGGTGCTGGGTCCCCGAGCCCGCCCTCATCACCCCAGGGCTCCTCACTGGGTCGGGGTGCTGTGATGTCACAGTGGCATCTGCGCCTCTCCCTGGCCAGTGGGTGCCCATGCAGGTGGGGGCCAGGTCCAGCCTGGTGGGCCTGTGCCCAGAGCCACACCTGAACTGACCTCGGGCGTCTGTCCACTCAGGTTGTCACCTGCTGCGTCCGAGAGGCCGCTCTGGGACGCCTCCCTCAGGACTGCCAGCTGCCTCGACGCCTTCCAGGACCCGCAGCTCCAGGGCCTTCTCCAGCACCTGCTGCGCGCCGAGGCCAGCGGGGCCCCCAGGAGGTAGGGTCCTCGGGCTGGGAGCCCTGGGGCAGGCCCTGGCGCCCGGGCCTGGCAAGCGCTGCCCTCGCCCTCACAGCAGGCGGCAGCCACGAGGCCCCGGGCTGGGCTCTGTTACGCACACGGCGCCAGTTCTGCGACCCTGCGCGGCGGGCACTCTGGTGACACCATTATACAGATGGAGAAACTGAGGCTTAGCGCCCAGGCAAGGAGCCCTAGAACGGCATGAGGCGGCCTCACCCCAGACGCCAGCTTCCCGGGTCCCAGGGGCAGGGCCGTCCCAAGGAGCGCAGGTGCCAGGGTGGAGCTCGGGGCACAGGCAGGTGTGGTGACAGGCAACCTGATGAGCCAGCCGTGCGAGTGGTTCCAGAACTTGGTCCACGCACCCGGACCCCTGCCTTCCCGCAGCCCCGGCCTGGGGGTCACATGGGCTCCCGTGTTCAGAGCGCGTCGCCGGGCACCAGGTGGGGGGGCCTGGGCACCGCTCATCGGGCTGTGCCCTGTCCCCAGGCTGGCGCCACTCCACCCGCTGCTGCAGCCCATGGCCAGCTGCGCCCGGGTGCTGCAGTGCGCTGAGGCGGTGCCCACCCTGCTGCAGGCCTTCTTCTCGGCGGTGACCCAGGTGAGCCCCGCCCAGCCCCGCTGCCCCGGCCTCACTCCCACGGCCTGCAGCAGGGACCGAGGGTCAGCCAGAGGCCCCTCCAGTCCCCCCCAGGCCTTGTCTCTCGCCCGGCCGGCCGGCCCCTCCTGGACGGGGCTGGCGAGTGGCCCCCGGCCGGGACCCGGGAAAGAGCCGAGAGCAGTAACAGGTGTTTGCGAACAGGCTGAGTTTGCCCCTGGCTCTCGCTCTCAGTTCGCTGATGGGGCCCTGACCAACCAGCTGGCTCGGCTGCTCCTGGAGAGAAGTGACTCACTTTACCAGCTGCCAGGCTACGAGGCCCGTGTGCACCAGTGAGTCTTTCTGCAGCCACACGGCTCCCCTCCTGCTCCCGCTGGCCCGACACATCCCCTTTCCCTCCGGCTGCTGCAGCACTGCCACCCGCGGCCCAGCCTCAGCAGCCCAGACCCCTTCTCACATCCGGGTGCTCCCAGGCCCTCCCCCTCCCACACCATCTGTCCCCCTTTCTGGAGGCCTGACCCTTGCCCTCCACTCAGAGGACCGAGGACAGAGCTGTCCCGGCTTCTCCCCAGGGGGTGAGAGGTTCTTCAGGGGCCGAACTGCTTTCTGTCCCAACGGTCCTGCCTGCCTTCCGGCTGTCCTGGGAGGGCTGGGGCTGCGCACGGCAGCTGCAGCCACGGAGCCCTGTGCCCTGCAGGGTGCTGAGCGCCCAGTTCCTGGGCCTGTGCCAGCGGAGGCCCTGCCTGGTGGTGGAGCTGGCGAAGGAGCTGCTGGAGTTCGTGGGCAGCGGGGGCGGCCTGCGCAGCGGTGGCAGCATGCTCACCTCCGTGGTAAGGCCACTGGCTGTCCCCTCCTGGCGCGGCGGGCCTGGCAGGCACTGAGGCACTCTCCCCGCAGGTGTGGGCCGTCGGCGAGTACCTGGCGGTGAGCTGGGACCGGCGCTGCACCGTGGACCAGATTAACAAGTTCTTCGAAGCCCTGGAGGCCCTGCTGTTCGAGCTCACCCAGTCCCGCCCCTCGGCCACCCTCCCCCAGTGTCCCCCACAGCTCGTCACTGCGCTTATGACCACGCTGACCAAGCTGGCCTCCCGCAGCCAAGACCTGATCCCCAGGTACGGGGAAGGGGTGGGTAGGGAGAGGGACCGGCCGCTCCCGGGAGAAAGGAAAGTGGCCTGGGAGGTGTCCGTCCCAGGGCCGGGCACGGCTCAGCACCCGGGGGTCTGGCTGCGTCCAGGCGGCGTGGACTGCACTGCCACCTCCCCTCTCCAGCGGGTGCCTCAGCTGACCGGGCCCCTGCAGCTGACTGGCTGGCCCCTCGTCCCCAGGGTCTCTCTACTCCTGTCCAAGATGAGGACCCTGGCCCAGAGCCCGGCCGCGGGCTCCCTGCGCTGTCGGGAGGACGAGAGAGCCATAGGCACGCGGGCCACCGAGCTGCTGAACCTGCTGAAGATGCCCAGCGTGGCCCAGTTTGTGCTCACACCCAGCATGGAGGTGGCCGCGCCCCGCTACCACCGCGACACCAATACGGCGCTGCCACTGGCCCTGCGCACAGTCAGCCGGCTGGTGGAGAAGGAGGCGGGCCTCCAGCCGGGCTGAGGGGCCGTGACCAGGCTGATGCCGGCTGGGCCGCAGATTCGGACGGAGCCTGGTACTCAGGCCGAGCCAGGGCCTCATGGTCAGGAGGAAACCAGGAGGGCCGGAGCCCCAGGAGGAACTGTGGGCCCCGGCCCCACAGTGGGATGGGCTGCCAGTCTCACCTGTGGGTGTTGGTCCGACCCTCTCCTGTGGGACCATGCTGAGCTCTGCAGGATGTCCTGACGCGGCGCTAGGCCCTGGGGCGGGCGGGAGCTACAGGACATTCAGCCCCAATAAACCCGCTGGGAAGTCACTGTGTGGACAAGACAGGCTGTTCCCTCCGCTCCCCCTGCCCCAGGGAGGGCCGGGTACACGCACCCCCACCCCACCCCCTTTGCAGCTGGGCGGTGGCTGCTGCCCTGTGGGCTCCTCGTGCTACTGGAGAGCGGCCTGGACACGGCCCTGGCCTGGCCCGGCGGGACACTCCCTCCCACGCAGTGGCCGTGGGGTGGGCGGCCCAGGAGTAAAGCTCATGGACATACAGCCTGGAAGGGTGCATGGGACCCACTGTGGCAGCTGCCGCTGGGGGTCTTCAGGGCTGGTCGCGGGACGAGTGGGCGCACCTCCTAGGGCTGGGAGGGCAGGCCCACCTGGCAGGGCTCCCATGCCCAGCTCCCAGGGACCCAGCACCTGCCCTGGACCTGGGCTCAGCAAACTCGGGTGGTCCCCGGGGAGACTCGCTGGCCTTAGCGGGTCAGGGGACGGCGACGGCCCCGGCCCCGGCCCCGGCGACACCCCCCCCCACACACACACACACACACACACACACACACACACACGCTTGTTCCATTCGGGTCGGAGGCTTGGCTTGTAGGTCAGCTCCCAGGCCACCAGGTGGCGCTGCTGCCCCGGAGCCTGGGCTCCGCCCCCGCCCCAGGCCCTGCCCTGGCGGGCTTGCCTAAAACGGCTGCGGAACCGGTGTGGGGGGGGCGGGGGCCGTGGCCGGCCTCTGGACGCTTTCGGGATGCGCAGGTGGGCGCGCCCAGGACACCGACTCCCCTAAGACGGGGTGGACCCCCCCCCCCCCCGCCCCACCTGTGTTCCCCCAATAATCCGCCAGCCTCTCGGAGCTCCGTTTGGGGCTGGGGCATTTCTATCATGCCGGGCTCAGCCATGTATTAAGAGGGTTTTTTAAATACACTGATCCAGCACTGGGGACCGGGTGGGAGGCCGCCCTCAGGCAGGGGATCCCGGGGCCTCACAAGACCCGAGCCTCCTGTGCCCGCCAGGGGGCGGCGTGGGCCCAGGGCTTGGGGTTCACCCACGACTCTGTTCCTGGCAGGGGGCCTCCACCAAACCCATGGCCAGGCGAAGGCTGCGTCGCAGCTGACTGGCCGGACCGCTCGTCCCCAGGGTCTCTGTCCCCGTCCGCGGGCTCCCAGCGCTGCGAAGAGGACGCCCAGCCGCGCGCGGGAGCCACTGTCGCCGGCACTCCCCCCACCGCCGGCCTGTGCGCCTCGGTCAGGAAGGGGCAGGGGCAGGTGGCCGCGCCGGGCCTGCAGGTCAGAGCCTGGCGTGAGGCCCGAGCCGGCCGGAGCCAGGGCGCCAGGGTGGGCCCTTCTTGGGGACGGTGCGGGGCCTGAGTCCCGGGAACCACGTGCACGCGGGCGGGGCTGCAGCCTTTTCCGGGGGCGGCTTCCCGCGTGTCCCTGCCGCTCCTGCTTCTGGGCAGCGCGGAGGGTGGCCTCGGGCAAAACCACCCGCCATCGCCAGCCCGTCTCCCTGGGTCTCCTGAGCGGACGGGCCCTCCCCGCAGCCCCTGACCCCACGCACCACCCTGACCCCACGCACCACCCTGACCTCACGCACCACGCCGACCTCACGCACCACGCCGACCCACGCACCGGCCTGACCCCACGCACCGCTGCTCACCAAGAATATGAAAGATAGTTTATTGAATCTGTGTCTCCATTAAAATCTCCAAACATAAAAGCTCTGTGGCGCACCGCGCTGGGCCCGCCCGCCATATAAATAACGTGCACGCGCAGGCCCGTCCCGCAGCCGGCCCTAGGGAGGGGGCGAGCGGAAGCGGATCTTCTGGGCTGTGTCCGGGTCAGACTTGGCCACCAGGAACCGCATCTTCTTCCCGCCGTGGCGGATCAGGTCCACGGCCCTGAAGCGGGAGGGATGCCAGCCGAGCTCAGGGGAGGGGCGCGAGCCTCCTGGGGTGCCGGGGAGGCCCCAGCCTCACCGCAGGGCCCAGTGCGCGGGTGCGAGGGCCTGGCCCGGCAGCCTGTGCGGCCCACCCCACCCGGGGGGCTCGGCCCTGGTGGCCTGTGGCTGGCAAGTCGGGTGAGAGGAGGGAGGGCGGGGGCGGCGCCTCCACGTCCCCGTCCCTAAGGTGGGGTGATGACCGGACGCCCTCGGGAGCAGTGAGCAGACTCTGCTGCAGGAGGCCCTGGCCCCGTGGCTCCCCCCGCCCTGGTGTGCGGGACGTGGGTACCTCAGGTAGCTGACGCCTGTTAGGCTGCTGCCGTTCACCTCCAGGATGCGGTCCCCCAGCGACAGCCGGCCGTCCGCGGCCGCGGGGCTGCCCGGGAGCAGGGTCTGGATGTAGAGGCCCGGCGCGCCCAGGGGCGTGTGCTGCGGGAGCAGAGGCCTCAGCTCCGGGGCGGACAGGCGGGGGGCCCGCGATGGCCACCGCAGCCCACCCTCGGGAGGCCTGGCCAGGTCATCGCTGTCTGTGGACAGCATTGGGCCCCATCCCGGCCCTCAGGGCCAGGCCAGACCAGGCCGGAGGACAGGCGACAGCAGGCCGGGAGGCGGCTCCCGCAGGCCCTTCCCTGCCCATGTTCCACGGAGATGCCCGCCAAGTCCCCCATCCCGCCCGTGGGCTGCACCCCGCAGGTTCAGCAGCCGGCACACAGGCCACCATCCCGGACAGAGGCCCAGGGCCACTCACCATCCCGTCGATCAGGCCCATCCCCAGCCCCGAGGGGCCTCGCTCCAGCTCCACCTGGAAGACGTAGCAGAAGTCCTCGGCGCTGGAGCTGCGGCTGGAGGGGGCCGGTGGGGGCTCGTCCTCGGGGGCCACGCCGTCTCCTGCTGGACAAGCAACAGGGCAGGTGAGGCCTGCGGCCGCCGAGTCCAGGGCTGTAGCGCCCGTGGGCAGGAACTGAGAAGCCAGGACGTGCTGGCCACGGGAGGGAGGGAGGGGGGGACCCAGAGCCCTGCGCAGCAGCAGAGCGGGCGGAGTGCAGGTGCCACAGTCTCACCTTCCGGCGTCGGCCCCCAGGGGCCGCCCGGTCCGGGCCTCCTCCCTTCTGAGCGCGCCTTCCCACGGGGGCCGCCAGGGTGGGGCCAGTCAGGGCCAGGGGGCTCCAGTGGGGTGCCGGGAGGCGTGAGCAGGCAGGAGGAGTCTGTGTGCGGGGGCCCAGCCTGGGGGCCCCCGTGGTTTCCACGGCCCCGCGGCCTTCCTGGAGGACCCTGTGTGCGGGGAGCCCCGGCCGAGGGAGGAGGGTGCGCTGGGCCAGCTTCACGTGCTTCCCTGCCAGAGGCCCTGGCAGCCACGGGGCAGCTCTGGCCCTCGGGGTGCCCCTCAGGGGTGGGGGGGTGCGGGCCCTGGAGGAGAGAGACAGCTCAGGCACCAAGCTCCTGTCCTGGAGGGAAATCCAAGGGGCCCAGCTCCCTCCCACTCCTCGCCCCGCATCCACCCCACTGTCAAAGCCACAGCCTCGGACCCAGACCAGCAACGGGTGGTACCTCGAGGCCCTGGGGCTGGGGGGCCCCCCCGCCGGCGCCGGGCTTGCTCCGCAGCCCCCACAGGAAGTGGCGCACGCAGAGAAGGTGCTGGTAGATGCTGTCGTCCGGGCAGTCCGCCTCCAGGTCCACCTGGAAGCCCTCGCTCGGCAGGACGATGGGCGGGGGGTTCTCGTAGGACTCCAGCACGTCCTCTGCGGGGAGAGCGCCGATGCCTCGCCGCCCAGGGGGCCGCCCGCCCCCTACATGGGGCCAGGGGCCCCGGGCAGGTGACCACCCAAACTGCACTCTGGTTCTTTGTGGAGCCCAGGGACCACCCAGGATGAACAAGGCCCCGCCCCGTGGAGCTTTGGCCGCACCCCCAGCCCGCACCCCACCAGCTCCCTCCAGGAGCTGAGCATCAGCCTCCAAGTCTGCAGCCCTGGCTGACGCCTGCTCCTACCCGCCTCCCCGCCCATGCTGACGGCAGCCCCCACGGCCCCGGGACCCAGACGGCCCCTTTGCACGCTGGTCTGGACTTGAACATGAGCCCCTTCCAGCAGGAAGGCTCTGCTCCCAACACGGGCCTCGGCCGTGAACCAGAAATGGGACACATGCGTCCCATGGAGCCGGCAGCCCTGCTGAGATGGTCTCTGCCTCCGCGCCCACCCGAGCTAAGCGGGGCGCGTGCCCCACTGTGTCGTGTCCCCCACCGTCCATCCTTCCGTCCTTGTTAGGACACAGGTGATGCTAACGAAGAGTGCATGTCTGTCTATGATGTCTAATCTATAAAAATACACATAGGTGCGTCCATATGTGCACTGTGTGTGTGAACATGTGTGATCGGAAAGGTCCCATGGGTGGGGCAGCGGTGCCCAGCATGTGGGATGCTCTCTTCCTGGTGGGCTGGACACTGGGTGAGGCCCATCCCCAGGCTCCAGGAGGGGCAGGGGGTACCTTTGGCCTGAGCCTGGAGTTTACAACTTGGCCATGGGCTGTGGGCTCCTTGACCCCCCGGCTGTGGTGGTCCCCAAGTGGGGGACAGGGCAGGGCACCGAGGAGGAAGACAGCCCGGGGCAGAGGCGCCAGATGCTCTGTGGGCTCCTCCAGGGAAGGCTGCCCCCCCCCCCCCCCGTGCGGTCCTGACAAGGAGGGGCTCACCTGAGTTGAAGGCCTCAGGGCGGTCCTGGGCGCCCGGCTCCCAGACGCTCATGGGGCCCATGGCCGAGGCCAGCTGATACTGAGTCAGGAGCCGGTGCAGCTGCGCGGGGCTCAGGGCAGGGAATGTGGCCTGCAGGCTTGCCCAGCTCATCTACGGGACAAGGAGGCAGGCGCTCGAGGTCAGGGCCCCGTATGGCACAGGCACCAGCAGGCCCCTCTCCCAGGGATGGTTTGCCTCTGCGTTCTCAGAAGCACAGGCAAAGGCCGTGTCCCAAGCCAGCACGCAGGCCTCCGGGCCCACGTGCATGGGAGGTGAGCCCGGGGTCACAGGCAGTGCCACTGGAAGTGTCTTGCGTTCTTCTCCGAAGCTGTGGGGTTTCTCTGTCCATGTTCTGGCTCCACGCGTGGGGCCACGTGCTGGGACCGCGTGGGCCGGAGCCAGGCTGCTCTGTGCAGAAGCACGAGACGGGTGGGCTGGCCTCGCTTGTGTTGGCTCCGGGGCCACTGTTCTCAGCTCTTCCTGGGCTCCTGCTGTTGGAACGTCGGTCCTTTCCTTTGCTTCTTCCTTGCTCGCTCTCTCGCTCGGTTTTACTGCCACCATCAAGAGGCCCAGGCTGTGGTCATCCAGTGTCCACGCTGTCCTCTTGCTAACACCCCGGGCCACACACCAGCTCAGGGAGCAGTTGGCCCGCGGTTCTCGCCGATTTCCCAGCTCCTAGAATCCCCTCCGCCCTGAGCGGTTTCTCGGGCTGCGGGCACCGAGCGCCCCCGCTTCCAGCTCCCCGCTCTACTTTCCGGTGGTTTCCTCAACTTCATCTCCCAGCTCCGCTGCTAGGACTGTACTTCCCACGGGCCCTCCTTCTCTCACAGAGCCCTGCTCGTGTCAGCTGTGCGGTGCCACGCTACCTTTGTCTGGACACGAGCGGCTTCTCAACAGTTTTCTTCTCCCTGACAGTCTGGCAAATGGGTCCGGGGCTGCCTGTGTACGCCCTCACGCTGCGGGTGATTTCCAGCGCTGAAAAGATCATAATAATTTGGGACTTCGACGTAGGTGGCCCGCAGAGCCTGAAACATGTGCCACCTGGCCCTGCACAGGAAAGTCTGCCAGCCGACCCATCTCTCCGACCTCACGCCCCACCTCTGCCTCCGCCCCTCCTGCTGTGGCGTGGCTGCTGGCTCCTGCCTTGCAGCCAGGGAAGCACAGGCGTGGCCACCAGGCCCACTCCGATCAGCCATATCCAGCCTCTGCTGCAGAGCCGGCACCTCCTGCTCGGAGGATGCTGAGCCACGGGGGCAGGTGCGGGGCCCCAGCACTCGTGGGCGCTCGCTCTAGGAAGGCCCTTGTCAGGAGAGACCCTGGTCCCCGGCCTGGAGGCCCCTGGTTTTAAAGGCCCCAGGGGTGAGCAGTCTCTGCCAGAGGAAGCCAACAGCGGGTGTGGGAAGGGGACCAGGGGGCGGAGAGCTGGCGCCCCGCTGTCTCCTCTCTGTGCGTTCTGTACCGGAGGACAACACACCCTGGAATGAGGCACACGCCAGGCGCAGCTCCGCAACTGCGCACCAGGTGCACTGCGGGCGGCCAGGCCAGGAGCGGGCACTGCGCAGCACTGCACCCAGCACCTGCAGGGCGTCCGCGCCGTCTCGCAGGGCAGGCTCCGTCCTGAGGTCTCGAGCCCGCACCGTGGGAACCACAGCATGTGCTCCTCGGGTCTGCTCCTCCCACCTCCGTGGCGCCCTGTGGTGGGCAGGCAGCCTGCAGCAGTGACCTGCTTGGGGCTGAGCAGCAGGTGCCTCGCGGCGACCGCACACGGCTCTCCCCCTCACGCTGCGCGTGGCTTTTTGCTTTTTACTCTTACAGGTTTGTTGCTATTTTGCTGGTTTTGGCTATGATTTCCTTCTACTTGCTCTGGGTTTGACTTGTTTTTCCTTTTCTTGCTTCACGGTTATCACCCAGCCTTCCCTGTTTCCTGACATGGATCCTTAAGGCTATTTGTTCGCCTGTTGGCACGGCTTTGACTGCACCCGCCAGTTTGGTATATGCATCTTCCTTGTCACTGATCGCCCTGACTCAGTGGAGGTCAAACTACCACCAGTTCCACTTGGCTTTTCAGAGTTTTTGCTGTTTTAAAGCCCTTCCCGTCCCACACTCTGGAGCTTCACAGTTTTCTCAAACGTCATGAGGGGAAAAGCACCGATCCTTTCAGGCTCCTCAAGGGTCTCACGTTTGTCTCCCAGCCTGTACGACGGCCAGGCTGCTCGGATCTCCTCCCCAGCTCTGGCCCCATCTGGACGAAGCCTAGAGTTCTTATCTCACACAGACCTTGATCCCCGCTGAGGCACATGCCCCCGAGGAAAGCCCCGGCAGAACAGCTTGGGGTTCTCCCTGTGGAGATGCTACTCCTCAGTCCCGTGGGCCTTCAAACAGAAGCTCTGTGTGGCGTGCCCGCCGCGGCACCCCGCAGGCGCTCTGAGGCGCAGCTCTGCCCCTGCTCACAGCAGTGGGGTGGTGCCTCTTGGGGCTTCTGGGTCTTGATCTTTGGGAAGAAGTGGATTGTTCCATTTTTATACAAAATGGAAGTGCCCACTGTCCCCGCACGGACATCATGCCGTGCTGGAGTCCGCTCAGGGCGTGGCCTGGAGATGGCAACTAGCCACATCCCCACCTTGGTTCAAACAT
This sequence comes from Corynorhinus townsendii, assembly GCA_026230045.1. Classification (NCBI taxonomy): domain Eukaryota; kingdom Metazoa; phylum Chordata; class Mammalia; order Chiroptera; family Vespertilionidae; genus Corynorhinus; species Corynorhinus townsendii. The sequence goes on along the minus strand of JAPDVU010000006.1, from coordinate 170,222,042 downwards.
CCCCCAGATGGCCCTGTGCACACGCTCACGGTCACTCTGGGGGCGCGTGAGGGTGCTGCCAGGCAGGCAGGCAGGGAGCACCACTGGTCTGGCTTCATGGACGATCTGTGACAATTGTGTTGGGCAGCTGCTAAGGGAGGAGGGTGAGGTGGTGTAACAGGTGACCACTACGTCGCAGTTAAAGCAACAGGAATACACTCTTACACTTTTGGGGGTCACTCTGGGCTCAAATCCAGGCCAGCAGGGCAGTCGGAAAGCAGAGCCTGCGGGGCACGGCCCTTCCCAGCCCTGGGAGGCACTGCGGCCCTCGGCCCAGGGCCCCGCCTCCGTCTCCGGAGCCGGCTCACGGGGCCAGTCCCTGTTTCCCTCTGTCCTGTCTCTCCGATGGCCTCGGTCCTTAGCATCAGTCCCCTCTGCAGAGCCCCAGGCCATGTGGGTCACTAGTCAGCTGCAGGTCAGGGTCCTGACCCTGCAGACCCCGCCCACAGACATTTGGGGCCGTTGTCCTGCTCACAGGGCAGCTGTGGGACGGGAACAGCTCTGCAAGTTCTCAGGCCCAGAAGCCAGCCCCCCACCCCCACCCCCCGGCCTGGTCCCCGGGCTGGCCACTCAGTGGCATCCCCCTCCCCCGCCCCCACTGACCGGCTCTCTCACTCTCTTTCTCCACGCTCTCCTACCTGGATGAGCTGGGCGCGGGGAGTGGCCAGCAGGTTGAGGGTGCAGGAGAGCTTCCGGAAGAAGTGCTCCCCGGCCTCCCCGAAGCCCGCGCCCCTGGTCCAGTCCAGGAGCTGCTGCAGCCGGGCACAGGCCTGCACGCCTCGGGGCCAGTGGAAGCAACTCAGAGAGGGGCCTGGGGAGGGAGGGAGTGCAGGACGTGAAGCCCAGGCTGCCTGCCCGCCCGCCCAAGGGAGCCAGGCCCCAGCTGGCCCCGAGCCTGGCCGCCCCCCTCCGGGCCTCAGGACAGATGTGAGACCTACATGGGTTCCAAGGCACTAGCCTGCGTGGGCCCCTCTCTGGGAGGGGTGGGTGAGCATGGGAGGTGGACGGTGAAGACGGAGGGGGGGCTATGACAGTCACTGAAGGGGCACGGTCCATGTCCACAGCGAGCCCTGCCCCGACCCCGCTGAGCCTGGGAAGCCCACGACAGTGACCCCAAGTGCTGGGGCTTGTCCCTGTTCATGTCCCCATGCCCACAGTGCCCGAGTCTCTGGGAATGTCTGCAGTGAGGACTTTGGGGGGCCGGGAGGTGGAGCCACGATTACTTCACTTCTCTCAGCCTGTTCCCTCCTATTTCCCAGGGGCTGGGGGGCTGCTGGGGTCACAGGGAACCAGGAGAAGCCTGGGGGCCCCACACAGACACTGACAGAGCGCCTGCCCCTACAAGACACGCTGTGCAGCATCCCGAGGAGCCCCCGTGGCCGGCGCAGACCCAGGTCAGGACGCCTCTCGAGGGCTCGGCCTGCCGCCTCCGGGGAGGACACGCGCGATTCGCAGGAGCGCAGCCCCGCCCAGCCTCACCCTTGTCCAGGAGCTGGTTGAAGAGCAGGGTGCTGGAGAAGAAGAAGAGGTAGGCCAGCACCTGGGACACCATCTCGGGGTGCACCTGGGCCTGCCGCAGGAGGTCCAGCGCAGCCTGGTAGATGGACACGACGCGGCGCAGCTCCTCGGGCAGCTGGGGGGCCTGGCACCAGCTCTCCCGGGGCTCCGTCTGGAAAGGGGGGCACTCCAGCAGGGCCGGGAGGCAGACGTACAGGGACTGGGGGGACAAGACACCAGCAACGTTGGCAGGGCCTGGCGCGCAGGCCAGGGGCGGGGGGCGGTGCGTGCGGTGTTCCTGGGGGTTCCTCCAAGAGCTGCCCGGGGCCTCTGGGGGCTCGGAACCAGCACCTGTGAAAGGTGCAGGTGACGACCCCGGGGGCACGAAGGACCCCGCAACGGCCGCAGACGCCCTGACGACCCCGGGGGCACGAAGGACCCCGCAACGGGCCGCAGACGCCCTGAGCGTCCGGAGGGGAAGGGGAAGGGAGGTGGTGCCAGTGAGGGTGGGACAGCGGGCGGCTCCCGGTCCGGTGAGGAGCGGCGGAGACACACCTTGGAGATGTAGTACACGCACTGCTGGAAGGCGTACAGGATCACCTCCTCCAGCTCCGCCATGGCCTCCTCGCTGGCCGAGAGCGCGCAGGAGAACACGGACTCCGTGGAGCCTGCGGGACACGCGGCTCCGTTACCACCGGAGGCTCCCCTCGCAGCGGGCCTCCCCGGACCACAGGCCCGCGCCCGCCCACACCTGGACACGCGCTGTCACGCCATCTTGCTGTTCGTGGCCCTTCCCCTTCGAGTGCTAGGCCTCCTGCCTGGCTCACCCCCAGGAGCCACCTGCCCCAGGGGTCTCCCCGGAGCCGGGCCTTCCGGTCTCGCTGGGGACCAGACGGGGTCTGGGTGCTCCCTCGGCTCCCGGGCAGGCGAGGGGCCCGGCTCTGGGGCAGCAGGAGGCTCAGAGCTGCCGGCTGCCGTGTTCGTTCCTGAGGCTCAGGCCTCAGACGCGCAGCGGCCGCGGCTGCCCAGCACTCGCAGACCAGACGTGTCTCACAGCCACTCGAGCCGCCGCGAAGCCAGCTGCCAACCCCACTGCGGAGGGGCAGGGCACCAGCCGCAGCCCCTCGCTGCCAGCCCACCCTCCCGTGCGCCTGGGCTCCGGCGGGAGGCTGTGGCAGCGGTACCCCGAGCACGACATGACAGCCCCCCGCAGATGCCACCCGGCCCCCCGTCGCCACTCAGACCTGAACGCGCGCCTGTGCGGCGGGCTCTGCTGGGGCAACACCCCTCGAGCCGTTGTGAGCTGTTCTGGGGATCGAGGCCTCCGTCCCTCCCTCCTGTGCTGGTTCCCCGGGCCCAGGACGGCGGCCTCCCCGTGCACCTGAGGACCCCAGATCTCCAGGCGCTGGGAAAGCCGCAGACTTCCAGGAGGACTTGAGTGGGTGACACAACCCCCCTGAGCGGCGCGCCTCCCCTGGCCCGTGGGGACGGGGCTCCTGGGTAAGAGCTTTGGCCACAGACTGTGGGGAAAGAAATGACTTTCCAGCTTCTAGGACAGGACCTCCCTGCTCAGAGTTCTTCCCACAGGCGTTTCCGCTGAGGTCGGAGGCCGAGGGCCGCCTAACCTTGCCTCAGCTCTCTGCGTGACGCTCTTTTTCCTCTGAGCTCTCCAGCGCACGGGACACTGTCTGCTTCCCACCAGCCACCGTGGTCCCCGGGGTGCACAGAGGCGACCCTCTCCCAGCATCCACCGGGCTACTCGACATCCGGGCTCCCCAACCAAAACTAACTTCCCCTGAGGCAGGAGGCGGCAGCTAAGCAAGCAGGGCCGTCCCCCCGCCGCTCCCCAGAGAATCAGCTGGACGCGGCCCTGCACGGCACTCAGCCACGGCCGGCCCAGGCCCAGAACTGCAGCTCGCACGGGCGACTGTCCATGGACGCTGAGCCGAGCTGACTCTTCCTGCGGAGCCAGATCACGGGCTCCCCCGCCCGGAGCAGGCAAGGGTCCAGGCGCTCGCTGGCCAAGGCCGAGTCCAGGGGAGCCTCCCCCGCAGGGCCCACTGCAGCGCCCGCGACGCTGGTCCTGGGGCTGGGGGCCTCAAGGGGACCGGCGGGATTCGAGGGAGGTGGCCAGAGGCCTTGCGGGCGGCCAGGCGGGCACAGGGGAGAGCCCGGCTGCAAGGGGAGGGCCTGGCGGGGCAGGTGTGCACGTCACAGGAAGGGGGGCCAGGAAGTAGCCCGTGGACCCCAGGGCAGCGCCCCGCACTGGGAACGGGCGGAGGCCGCAGGTTCCTTCCTCTCGGGAGACAGCTGAGCACACACAGATGCCGTGCCCTGCCGGCTAGCCCAGTTCACGGGAGCCCCGGCCAAGCCCGTCCTCCTGCCTGGTCCCCTCCCAGCCCCGAGGGCACCTCATGGCTGCAGCCCGGGCCCCACATGCAGGGCCACCAGGCCACAGCTGCGGGCCGTCCAGTGGCGGTGCAGCCTGGGGCAGGCCGAGGCCCCCGACGCCAGGGAAGGGCACGAGCCTTGTTTTGCCGAGGCCGAGGAGAGCCTGTGGGCAGACCAGCCCGTCCACGCTGCCTGCGGCCCAGCCCCTGGGGGCCCGCTGTCACCCGTCCCCCTGCAGACGGTCCTGCACTCCAGCCCAGGCCCCACACAGCCCTCACCAGACACACACCCGTGCAATCCCACGCGGCCTCGGGGCGCCGCCTGCGGCCACCTTCCCCTGAGCCCCCCGTCACCCTCGCCGTGTTCTTAGCACCTCGTCCCCGCATTAGGCTCTGAGCTCGACGTGCCGCACGGCTCTGCATGCTCCTGCCTTCTCTCTGAAGCTGCTGAGGGCCGTGCAGGGGCCTGTGTCCCCCAGGCCGCCCCACAGAACAGCAGGGCAGGCGTGAAGACAGACAGTGCCAGTGCGCGGGCGACAGGCACCAGGAGCCCCACCGACTCTCGCCCTCCGGAAGCCCCACCGACCTGTGTCCCCCGAGGCGCGGCCACTGCCGCCCGCAGCCTACCTGTGGCGCCGGGCGCCTGCTCCAGGCCCTGCATGTACACCGGGCCCTGCTGCTGCGCGAAGTACAGGAGCTCCACGGCGTTGGCCATCCACAGCAGCACGTGCCGCAGCTCGGGCAGCAGCCCCGCCAGGCAGGAGCCGGCCGCCGTCACGGGCTCCTGGCTGCGGGAGAGACGCAGTTAGCGGGCACCACCCTCCCAGGGCCGCGCCTTCGGTGGGACACTAGCAAGAACTACGATCTGTCAGCGAGCGCGCGAGGCTGGGAAACGAGAGGAAGACGCCCGCCCGTCTGACAGCGACGGCCAGGCCGCCTACCAGCCTCGGCGGAGGGGGCGCCGGTGGCCCCGCCGCTGGGCAAGGACTCCGGTAAGTAAGCATTTCCCATCCCTGCGGGTCGGAGTGTGTGCAGAAGTGTGCGTGCACGAGAGGGAGGGTCTCTGACCGCCCGCAGCGACCGCGTCCTGGAGACGTGCCCAGAGGGCTGGGCTGGCCGCTCTGAAGCGTCCCTGCTGAGCAGCGGTGTGGCCACGGGACCTCAGGCTCTCTGTCCCCCCGCGCCCCCCCCTCCTGTGCGGCAGGGTCTCCTTCTCCCGACGTCGCTCCACCCTCGTGCTCGCTGTCCACGGCGGGGCCTCTGCACCTCTCGGGGGGGAAGGACTGGCTCCGGCGCGTCTCCGTGTCCGCACTGCGCAGCAGGCACAGTGTGCGCCGCCCGTCCCGGGGCCAGCTCCTGCCCCTCCTGGCGCTCCTCACGCCGGGCTGAGTGCACGCGTGCGCACGGGCACGGAGCTGTGTCGTTAGAGAAGGATTAACCTGGCTCTTCCGTTGCTTCTCCCTTCCACCCGAACTCGAAGGCACGGACCGCCCTCCTGAGACCCAGGCCTCCAGGTGCGGCCAGCGGTGCTCCGGCCGATCCCAGCGAGGTCAGCACCCAGGGCACAGGCGCTGGGGACACAGGCCGGGGCAGCACGCAGTGGGGACGGGTGTCATGGCTGGGACCCCAGAGGTGTGGCAACCAAAGCAAAAACAGGCAAGCAGGCCGTTCCCAGGGAAAGCGCTGCTCAGCCAGGCCCGGCACGCGGCAGGGGCCCCGCGAACGGGAGGGGGTGTTTGCAAAGCACCGTCCATACGGCTCGCTCCCAGTACAAAGGAGCCTGCAGCTCACACAGAGAAGCCAATCATCCGACTCAAAGACGGGCGAGGGTCTAAGTACACGTCTCCCCGAGGACCCACGGACGCCGGCAGGCAGGCCCGGAAGGGTGCTCCCAGGAGCCAGTGCCTGTCAGGGCGGCTGCCATCAAGACAGGCGGGAAGGTGCCGGCGAGGACGGGGCGGGAGCCTGCGCGCTGCTCGGGGACGTACAGTGGGGGCCACTTTGGAAAACTGTCCTCACAAATCAGAGCTGCTGGGTGTCTCTCCAAAAGCACTGCGTCCACACCTCGAGGGAGGTTCCCGCGGCCCTGCCCACAGTGACCCCGGGGTGGGGTCAGGCGCAGCGCCAGCGACGGGGTGTCACTCCACCTTCCCAAGACAGGGCCTCCTGCAGGACTCGGCGCGAGCGAAATGAGCCCCTTACGGCAGGACCGGCTCTGCCTGGTTCCACGCGTGAGTCTAGCCCAGCGGCCGCCAGCTGGCGGCCCGTGGACGCCTGGCAGCTCGTGAGGTCCGAAAGGTTGGCGGCCACTGGTCTAGAGAGCCCAGCTCCTGACTCGGAGCAGAAAGGGGGCGGGGCGGGGGGAGACGCGGGAAGCGGCTCATCCGTGAGCACGACGTTCCCATCACCACCCACAGACCAGGGCCCTCCGTGCGTCACTGCCCGTGGCCGGCGTGCACACTGCACACCGGTCACGGGTCCTCATTGCAATAGGTCAGGTCAGCTTGAAGGGGCAGAAATGACACTCGGGCGGGGACAGTGAGCCAGCCCACGGCCGGGCCTGGGGCCACTGGCTGGACGCACTGTCCACTGGAGCCGGCGGCCTGGGGCAGGCGGGCAGCCGGGGAGGTACTTACAGGGGCGCCTGCTTCTCTGCGAGCTCCTTGGTTTTCTCCTGCGATCACAAAGGACGAGAGCGCAAGCGTGAGAAACCGGAGCCGCGGGTATGACCGGGGACCATCCGCGCGGAAACACGCGGCGCTCAGGCAGGTGGAAGGCGATCCCACGGGATCTCACACCTTCCCGTCCCGTCACTGACGCAGGAGTGCCTCCGGCCGCCAGCCCCCACAGCCTCTGGCCGATTCAGGACCGCCCAGCTCGGCAACCTCACACGTGCGGGAGGCGGCTCTGCTGCGCGGACTGTAACGTCAGCCCCAGCGCGAATGCAGCAGCGGAGGGGGGCCCGAGGGTTTGCACTGTGTCTGCGCATCCCGGGCGGGGCCCAGCCAGCACTTCCTGGGAGGCTCAGGGGCCGCAGCCCAGGGACCGCCCTGGGGGGAGGTTTCCATGTACAGAAGGCGACCGGCTGGTCCTGGCCCCCCCGCCCCCTGCACCGCATAGCCAAAAGCGCTGCAGTGGGGTCGCCAGGGCTCACCCTGCTCCTGGCCGGAAGCACGGCTCCCAGGCCACACGGAGGCTTGGGGCTCCCAGCACCTTGTTCCCAGGCAAGTGGCGGGGCCGGGCAGGGCAGGGGAGGACACAGGACCAGAGCTTAGGAAGCCACGGACGACCCCATGAGGGTGCAGGGTCACAGCAGCGCCCGGGCTGGAGGTGTGGACAGGCCCAAGGCGGGACTTGGGACGTCCCCCTGCGGCCACAGCCCCCAGGGACCCCTCATAGCCCTGCTGAGACTGACCCAGATGGTCTCGCCCCGGGGACCCTGCCGAGACTGACCCCGACGGTCTCGCCCCGAGGACCCCGTGCTGCCCCACCGAGACTGACCCAGACGGTCTCGCGGATCGCCTTGGCGATCTTGAGCAGGAGCTGCCCGAAGGAGCCGGGCGCGAGGCGGGTGGCGGAGTGCTGGACGCAGAGGCAGAGCAGGAACGCGGGCGTCAGCTTGTGGTCCTCACTGCCCGGCTCGACCAGCGTCATGATGCGCTGCAGCAGCGCGTCCTCCACGTCGGGCTCGAACTCCAGGTGCAGCCGCCGTGAGCCGCCCGGGACACGGAGCTGGGCACCGCACATCCGGCAGCTGTGGGGCAGGGCCTGGAGGCGGGCCAGCGCCGGCGCGGGCAGCGGCTGGGCCTGTGCAGGCTCCTTGAACAGCAGCAGGTAGTAGAGGCCCAGGGACAGCAGGTCCCCATGGTGCAGGGCCACAGCCCGGCCCCCCACCTCCGAGAAGTTGACGGCGACGGGCGCCCCGGGGAGGGGCTCCAGGACCAGCAGGCCCCCCGCCTGCTCCGGGCCGGAGGGGTGCCGGCGGAGGGTGCAGTGCAGGGGCAGGATGTCGGGGGCCGAGAGGCTGATGCTGGGCTTGCTGGAGGGCGTCCTCTGGCCCACGGTGTGCCGCTCCCGGTTCAGCACGTACACCAGGCTGTCCTGCAAGGCGAGCACCGTGCCTGTCCGCCGGCCCCCGCCCCGGACACCCCCTCTTGACCGGCCGCTGCCCCGCCGGCCCCACATGGGCGCCCACCCTGTCCCGGGAGCTTTCCCAGAGCAGCGCGGTGGCCCCCAGGCCCCAGCGAGGGCTCGAGCAGGAGAGGAGAGAGGCCAGACATGGGCCTGGCCCCCGGCCGGTCCAGCTGTGCCCGCCCGTGTCACCGAGCGCTCGCTGGCGGCGGGAGCGCTCAGCCAGCACAGGCGGGAACGCACAGGGGAGGCAGGGGCGGGGGGCAGGGCCTCGGCGGGCGGCTCACGTGCTGCTGGCTGTAGCCCTGCAGGAGGAGCAGGTGGGGCGACTCGTAGAGGGAGTAGCGCATGGCGTCCCAGCCGGGCTCCTGGGCGGCGAGGCTCAGGCTGGTCTCACTGGCCGAGCGGCGTAGCAGGGGTGCAGGGGGGCTCCGGGCGCCCCCCGAGGCCAAGGCTGGGGTGCCCTTGGCGCGGCTCCGCTGCAGCCTCCGGGCTTGGGCGTTTATCCCTGAAACGGAAGCCACACGGTGAACGGCCAGGCCTGTGAGGCCCGGCCGGCCCTGCTGACTCCCATCTCAGGAACCACCTCTCCTAACAACGGGCCGGCACGGCACGGCGCTGCCAGCCTGTCCAGGGCACCGCAGGATTCCGCCCACTCGCTCATCCTCACCAGGCCGGGCACCTCCAAACCCCCCTCCTCCCCCGAGCCAGGAGCCCAGCGTCCTGTCCCTGGCACTGCCGGAGCCAGCGCCCTCCCCTCGGGGCGCCAGCCCACCGCAGCATCAGCTGCTGGTCATATGCAGGTGCCGCACCGGCCCAGAGCCTGCCCGCCCTCCTGTCCCTCCTGCGGGCGCACACGCACATACATGTGCAATCACACCCCACAAGACAGCCTTCTCCATCAGGAAGCGCCCTTTTGCATCACGGCTGCCGGATCGCTGCGCAGCCCCTGAGCCCAGCACCCCACCTGCCCTGCTGACCCGCTCATCCGGAGCCCCTCCCGTCCCCCTCCGGTCCCCCTCCCGTCCCCCTCTGAGGCCTCCGCCTACAACCAGATGAAACCAAAGGCAGAGGGTGAGCGGGCAGGCGAGCCGGGCCGAGGGCGCCGCCTTACCGGAGCAGGAGCCCAGCAAGCGTGAAGAGCGACCTGCCTTCCAGAGGAAGCCTGCCTGTCGCAGCCCAGGAGGCAGGAGGCCGCGCAGTGCTCGCTGGCAGTGGCGCAGCTGCTGCTCCCTGTCTGCCGCAGAGCCGGCCAGCAGCCGCAGGAGGGGCAGCCGGGCAGGAGGGGCCAGGAGGGGCCTGCAGGGGGGACAAGGAGGGGCAGCCGGGCAGGAGGGGCCTGCGGGTTGGGGGGGGGCAGCCGGGCAGGAGGGGCCTGCGGGGGGGGGGGGCAAGGAGGGGCCAGGAGGGGTTGGGGAGCAGGTGGGGCAGGAGGAGAGCAGGTGGGGGCAGGGGAGCAGGTGGGGGCAGGAGGAGAGCAGGTGGGGGTAGGAGGAGCAGGTGGGGGTAGGGGGAGCAGGTGGGAGTAGGGGGAGCAGGTGGGGGCAGGGGGAGCAGGGGGGCGGGGGGCGGGGGAGCAGGGGGAGCAGGTGGGGGCAGGGGGAGCAGGTGGGGGCAGGGGGAGCAGGGGGAACAGGGGAGCAGGGGGAACAGGGGAGCAGGGGGAGCAGGGGGGCGGGGGAGCAGGTGGGGGGAGGGGGAGCAGGGGAGCAGGGGGAGCGGGGGAGCAGGGGGAGCAGGGGGGCGGGGGAGCAGGTGGGGGCAGGGGGAGCAGGGGGAGCAGGGGGAGCAGATGGGGGCAGGGGGAGCAGGGGGGCGGGGGAGCAGGGGGAACAGGGGAGCAGGGGGAACAGGGGAGCAGGGGGAGCAGGGGGGCGGGGGAGCAGGGGGAACAGGGGAGCAGGGGGAACAGGGGAGCAGGGGGAGCAGGGGGGCGGGGGAGCAGGTGGGGGCAGGGGGAGCAGGGGGAACGGGAGCAGGGGGAACAGGGGAGCAGGGGGAACAGGGGAGCAGGGGGAGCAGGGGGGCGGGGGAGCAGGTGGGGGCAGGGGGAGCAGGGGGAACAGGGGAGCAGGGGAGCAGGGGGAGCAGGTGGGGAGCAGGGGAGCAGGGGGAGCAGGTGGGAGCAGGGGGAGCAGGGGGAGCAGGTGGGGGCGGGGGAGAGGGAGCACAGAGGGGCAGGCTCTGTCCTGCCGCCATCTCTCAGGGCGGCAGCCCCCAGGGCTTCGGGCCGCGGCACAGACACTGGGCTGCACCGAGACGAAGCAACACTTAAAAACCAGCCCCACGTGGTGTCCCAGCGCCCGAGCCGTTCCCCACGTGGACGGGTCACAGGAGAGGACGCGCCTCGGTCACAGCGGGAGGTCCGGGGCCCGGCCACGCGGCCCGGGAAGGTCCCCTTTCCTCCTCAATCCCCGGGGCCCGCTCCTGCAGCTGGGGTCCCGCACCGCACGGCGGCGGCATTTCAGGTGCTGCCTGGTCCCGCCCAGGTGTCCTTGGTGCCCTGGCCACCCAGCGCGGAGGGCGGGCCGGGCGCCATTCCAGGGGCCTCAGATGTAACCGCCGCCTCATATGCGGCTTCGCTGCGTCATTTTAAAACTCTTAGATGATCGGGAGCTTTCACGTCACCTCTGGCAGGTCGTCCGGGTGTCCGCGGCACCCTCCTCTCCTCTACGGAAGGAATCGGGGTGACACAGGCCCGACTGGTGCTGACGGGGCTGGGGAGGCCCAGCTGCAGGGCCTGGGCATCCCACCCCATCGCCGCCTCGTTGCCGGAACGAACCCTCCAAGCGCCAGGCTCCAGGGCAGGACCCCGAGGTTCTTTTCCACGAAGCAGTGGGGTGGCACCCGAGCCACGGGACTCTCTGCGCACCCCGCCCCCGTCTCCCCACACGGAGTGTGCAGATGCCCCTTGCTGCTGGGGAGAGGCCTCTGAACCCCTTCTGAGGCTCCCGCTGCCCGGGGACAGCACTGGGAAGAGAAGCAGCTTCCCCGGAGCTCAGGACAGGGAGTCCCCCTGCAACGCCACAGCCACCGCGGGCCTGTTTGCCCTCTGCCCTGCGCTGACGCTCCGCTGCTTCACCCCACTCGGGGCGGAGGCCTCGGAGGCAGGGCTGACGGGGGCTGGCGGGGCCGGGACTCGCTCCTGCAGCCTGACCGGGCCCCGACCCCTAACTGGACGAGCCCTCCTCTTCCAGAGCACGTACGGGAGCGCACGCCCCTGGGGGAGACCCGGGCAACGTACAGGGAGCGCCCCGTAACTCCACAGCATCGTGTTTTCGGGGCCGGCCACGGTGCACACATCGCTGGTCAGTTACCCTGCACCCGCTTCCCCTGCGCGCGAAGCCTCTCATTACGAAGAGCGGAACGCGGCGGGAGACGGCACGGCACGGGAAAGAGGAAACGTGAGCTCCAGAGGCTCCAGGACTCAGACTGAAAAAGGCGCTTCTCCCGTCCACCAGCAGAGGCGCTGAATGCCGGGTCCCAGGGCAACGGATGAGAGGGGGACTCTCAGAAACTGCTGCTGGGATGTAAACTGGCCGTGGTCCCCCCAAAGTTTAGAGCTAGCCACCAAGATGCTGGCAGCAACGCCAATCTCGTCTCTCTAATGGGCTAATCTGCAGTGTCCCCTCCGGAGTTCGATCGCTCGCTATGACGTGCGCTGACCACCAGGGGGCGGCACGGAACATGGTGGGTGACCAGTGGCGCTGCGGGTGCGAGGGAAGGAGGAGGCGGGGAGGTGGGGAACCTGATTGGTCCTGATCACTGGACAGGCCTAGGGACCCTGCCCGTGCACCAATTTTGTGCACCGGGCCTCCAGGATTAAGATACCAGTCTATCTGTACCCACAGCTGTCTCCCTCCTCCCCAGGATGTCCCGTGTCAGCTGCCGTCCTGCAGAAACCATCAGGAGGAGCCGAGCGTTTCTGTAAAGTGATGTGGGGTGCATCGCTCACAAAGAAAATGGGCGGGCGCACGCCTGCGCGGGGATTGAGACACGGTCAGCGTGAGGAGGTCATCGTGGTGAGTGGGAACAGGGGCTGTGTGCGCCGGCACCGTCAGTGATGGGGGAATAAACGCAGCACTAAGAAGAGGCCCCAGGCGCAGGCACCGCAACGCGGGAAGCGTCCTCTCCAGGAGACTTACTCTCATTCCTCCTTTCTCTCCAGATTCACCACGGCACCGGGCCGCGGCTGAGCATCGACCGTGGGGAGTTACATGTGAAGGGTGAGCATTGACCCGGGGAGTTACGTGTGAAGGGTGAGCATTGACCCGGGGAGTTACGTGTGAAGGGTGAGCATTGACCTGGGGAGTTACATGTGAAGGGTGAGCATTGACCTGGGGAGTTACATGTGAAGGGTGAGCATTGACCCGGGGAGTTACGTGTGAAGGGTGAGCATTGATGCGGGGCTTACATGTGAAGGGTGAGTATTGACCTCAGGGAGTTACATGTGAAGGGTGAGCATTGACCCGGGGAGTTACATGTGAAGGGTGAGCATTGACCCGGGGAGTTACATGTGAAGGGTGAGCATTGACCCGGGGAGTCACGTGTGAAGGGTGAGCACTGACCCGGGGAGTCACGTGTGAAGGGTGAGCACTGACCCGGGGAGTTACGTGTGAAGGGTGAGCATTGACCCGGGGAGTTACGTGTGAAGGGTGAGCATCGACCCGGGGAGTTACGTGTGAAGGGTGAGCATTGATGCGGGGCTTACGTGTGAAGGGTGAGCATTGACCTGGGGAGTTACATGTGAAGGGTGAGTATTGACCTCAGGGAGTTACATGTGAAGGGTGAGCATTGACCCGGGGAGTTACATGTGAAGGGTGAGCATTGACCCGGGGAGTTACATGTGAAGGGTGAGCATTGACGCGGGGAGTTACGTGTGAAGGGTGAGCATTGACCCAGGGAGTCACGTGTGAAGGGTGAGCACTGACCCGGGGAGTCACGTGTGAAGGGTGAGCATTGACCCGGGGAGTTACGTGTGAAGGGTGAGCATTGACCCGGGGAGTTACATGTGAAGGGTGAGCATTGACCCGGGGAGTTACGTGTGAAGGGTGAGCATTGACCCGGGGAGTTACGTGTGAAGGGTGAGCATTGACCCGGGGAGTCACGTGTGAAGGGTGAGCACTGACCCGGGGAGTCACGTGTGAAGGGTGAGCATTGACCCGGGGAGTTACGTGTGAAGGGTGAGCATTGACCCTGGGGAGTTACGTGTGAAGGGTGAGCATTGACCCCGGGGAGTTACGTGTGAAGGGTGAGCATTGACCCGGGGAGTTACGTGTGAAGGGTGAGCATTGACCCGGGGAGTCACGTGTGAAGGGTGAGCATTGACCCGGGGAGTTACATGTGAAGGGTGAGCATTGACCCGGGGAGTCACGTGTGAAGGGTGAGCACTGACCCGGGGAGTCACGTGTGAAGGGTGAGCATTGACCTGGGGAGTTACATGTGAAGGGTGAGCATTGATGCGGGGAGTTACGTGTGAAGGGTGAGCATTGACCCGGGGAGTTACGTGTGAAGGGTGAGCATTGACCCGGGGAGTTACATGTGAAGGGTGAGCATTGACCCGGGGAGTTACATGTGAAGGGTGAGCACTGACCCGGGGAGTCACGTGTGAAGGGTGAGCATTGACCTGGGGAGTTACATGTGAAGGGTGAGCATTGATGCGGGGAGTTACATGTGAAGGGTGAGCATTGACCCGGGGAGTTACATGTGAAGGGTGAGCACTGACCCGGGGAGTCACGTGTGAAGGGTGAGCACTGACCCGGGGAGTTACATGTGAAGGGTGAGCATTGACCCGGGGAGTTACATGTGAAGGGTGAGCATTGATGCGGGGAGTCACGTGTGAAGGGTGAGCATTGACCCGGGGAGTTACGTGTGAAGGGTGAGCATTGACCCGGGGAGTCACGTGTGAAGGGTGAGCATTGACCCGGGGAGTCACGTTTGAAGGGTGAGCATTGACCACGGGGAGTTACGTGTGAAGGGTGAGCATTGACCCGGGGAGTTACGTGTGAAGGGTGAGCACTGACCCGGGGAGTCACGTGTGAAGGGTGAGCATTGACCACGGGGAGTTACGTGTGAAGGGTGAGCATTGACCCGGGGAGTTACATGTGAAGGGTGAGCATTGACCCGGGGAGTTACATGTGAAGGGTGAGCATTGACCCGGGGAGTCACGTGTGAAGGGTGAGCATTGACCCGGGGAGTCACGTTTGAAGGGTGAGCATTGACCACGGGGAGTTACGTGTGAAGGGTGAGCATTGACCCGGGGAGTTACATGTGAAGGGTGAGCATTGACCCGGGGAGTTACGTGTGAAGGGTGAGCATTGACCCGGGGAGTTACGTGTGAAGGGTGAGCATTGACCACGGGGAGTTATGTGTGAAGGGTGAGCATTGACCCGGGGAGTCACGTGTGAAGGGTGAGCATTGACCCGGGGAGTTACGTGTGAAGGGTGAGCATTGACCCGGGGAGTCACGTGTGAAGGGTGGAGGAGCACCGTGTCCCGGGCCCCACTCGGAGCCCTCACAGTGAAGCTGCCAGGGAGCACCCTCCTCCCTGGGAGGAGCCAGGAACCTGAGGAGGAGAACGGTACCTGAGCAGATAACATGCTGACGCCTGAGTCAGCCGGTACCTGAACAGATAACATGCTGAAGCCATGAGTCAGCCGCGGGGGACACGGAGCTCCCGGGCCGGGCGGGAAGGCGGTGCGGCCGAGCAGGGATGGTCTCGGCTCACACCGCAGGCCAGTCTGCTCCCCAGATGCCGCTGAGCCCTCTTACAGGAGACGTGGGAGGCCTGGGCGGCTCCTCCGAACGCCAGCAAGCTCAGGGCAAGGCCCTGCCCAGCGCGCTCCTGGGCCCAGCTGGGAGCCGGAGCCGGAGCCGGGCCGGCCTCGTGCAGAGCCACCTGGTGCAGAGCCACCCGCGGCCACCTGCTAGCTGTCTTCCCTCCCTGCCCCGGCCGGCCCGCGGTTCTGGAATGAGCTCCGCGCTCACTTCAGGGTGGAAGAGCTGGGGAGAGCGCTGAGAGCAGAGCAAACAGACAAACGAGGAGAGAAAGGTCAGAAGCGCGGCCGCAGGCCAGCAGGCAGCGGAGGGCGGGCGGCCGGGAGGGCGGGCAGCCGGGAGGGCGGGCCAGCCCGGGGACCGGAGGAAGGAGGCCAGGGTGAGGTGGCCGGTCAGCTGCGCCACGCCTGGAGGGTTCAAAGGCAGAGGCGGGGAAAGCCGGCAAGCGGACGCGCTCCAAGGATCTTAGTCAGTACTCCGGGAGACGCAACATACCCCGGGGAGACACAACATACTCCGGGGAGACACAACATACTCCGGGGAGACGCAACATACTCCGGGGAGACGCAACATACTCCGGGGAGACGCAACATACTCCGGGGAGACGCAACATACTCCGGGGAGACGCAACATACTCCGGGGAGACGCAACATACTCCGGGAGACGCAACATACCCCGGGAGACGCAACATACTCCGGGGAGACACAACATACTCCGGGGAGACGCAACATACTCCGGGAGATACAACATACTCCGGGAAGACACAACATACTCCGGGGAGACACAACATACTCCGGGGAGACACAACATACACCGGGGAGACACAACATACACCGGGGAGACACAACATACTCCGGGAGATACAACATACCCCGTCATGGAACGACTGTGATGTTAATAAAGTAAACGCCCAGCACTGCGGGGAAACGCACCGAGACATTTCAGAACGCATTTCGGAACGAGGCCGAGGCGCAGAGGGGAGAGCGCACGTGCTTGGGGGGCGGGGGGCGGCTCAGAATGTGTTGCAGCTTCTGCGGGGCTGGCCGCTGGGAGAATGGACTCAGCCTGCAGAATTCCAGGGAAGGAAAGTACCTTCATTCTAAAACGCCACGCGGCGGCTCTGGGAGCAGCCAGCGGGCGAAAACGGGAACACGGCAAGGTCACCGGCAGAGTGGGCGGACGCGGGATTGGCGGAAGGTGCCAAGAAAAGAGCGCACAAGGGAACAACATTGGCGATAGCTAACTTCACAGGAGCTAAAGTAACTGTGCATCAACCTCCCGCTGCGAGGCTGTCCCTGCCCAGAGCTGAACCCTGACCCTCCGCCTCCAGGGCGGGGCAGGCTGGCACGGGAGGGGCGAGGAGAGCAGCACCCGTCTCCCGGGAGAAGTCACCAGCGACCGACGGGGAAAGAGTAGCGTGGCCGGAGGGTCGTGCTGAGAGGCGGAAGTACACGCCAAAGAGCAGATCACGCTGCACGGGAAGGGCTGGCGGCGCTGGTGGCGTCCTGGCCACCTGCCGCTGTGGTTTTAATGAGCCGTGAGGGAAGGGGCTCTAGCTGTGCGCGTACATCCCTTTGGTGAAAAGGAGCAAACCTCTTTAAAGGCACACACTCTTCCACCCCCTGAGCGAATGAGCAAAGAACACACACACCCTGTGGCGTCCCTTCCACGCTTTTGCCCTCTCCCGCCTCGGCTGGCGAGCAGCCTGTATTCGTGGGACCGCCGGCCAGGCAGAGGCGAGATGTGAGGACCTGGCGGTTACTTGGGGCGGGGGCGACGGTTCAGCCTCCTCGGGGCCATCGGGAGAATGGCCGTGAGTTCTGCACGAGCCCAGAGAAGCCCGGCAGCAGCTGGAAGGAGACCCCGAGGCCAGCGGGGCCTGGGCAGAGAGCGGCCCTCGCCCTGCAGAAAGGCCGCAGCCCTGCCGTGCGCCGAGCGCAGACTCCTGCACCCTGGGACCGGGCGGGCTGTGCGGCGGTGACACGGGACGCCAGGCTACCTACGCCTGCCCACCCTGTGCCGGCCGGCTCCCAGCCCACGGCCACCTGTGGAGCTCGCCGACGTCAGTGCCGCGCACCTGCCTCCCGTTTCCTCCACGCCAGGGTTTGGGAGGAGAGTCCCGGGGAGGCTGGGGGTGGGGACGTGGATGTAGACGTGAGTCCTGGGGCCGGAGGGCAGACTGGTGGCCAGAATGATGCCTGTGACCTCGGCCCCCGAGAGTGCCCTGCCCAGTGCGCTGCGTGAGCCCCGGGCGTGCCTGGCACCAGGAGGCGCTGCAGGTGTGACTGGTCCCGCTCATCGCCGCTCTGGGCGCGGCCTGGGGGCCTGACGAACACGCGCCTTGAAAAGCAGAGGACGGCGCCTCCAGCAGGCGGGCGCTGTGGCGGCGGGCAGAGGCCTGGGACTCCCCGAGAGCGCAGCCCGCAGCCCCGGGGCCAGGACCTGCGGCCACGGAACGCGTCCTGCCAGCAGTCAGAGCGAGCACAACCACTTCCTCCCGCGCCTCCGCACGCCGGCCTAAAGGTGGGTCTTTCATCCTGAAAGCATTTGCCAGTTTCGGGGGGGTGGGGGGTGTCCAGTGGTGTTGACAGGAAGCAAAGCCCTGCCCGCCCCCCCCACGTTGGAGACCCTCCCCCTGGCGAGGCCAGCGCGGAGGAGGGGCGCTGTTGGGATGCGCGTCCTGGGCAGAGGGAGGCGCTCCCGCGGTCAGGCCGGCGCCCCGGCCCGGGCCGCACTCAGGCGGCGCTCCTGTTGGTTCAGCCGCTCAGACGCGTCGCCACCCGCTCTGTGACGGGAAACGGTTCGCGGCGCTGGGGGCAGTGCCCTTCTCTCCGCTGTGTGTGAGGTTCGCCTCCTTTAAGACGAACAAGCGCTGAGGTAGCCAGGAGAGGGGGCGCCATGTCCTCCCCGTGTGGGCGGGCCGCTCCCGCTCCCCCGCTTCCGATGGTGCCAGCAGCTCCGTGTGCCCAGCCCAGCCCCACCCCGAGCGCCCCCTCCTGTCAGCCAGATCCCTGAGACGGCGCTCCGCCACCTGCTCTGACCTCCCTCCCCCCGCGCCCCCCACCCCGTCGGTGTAGTCCGAGGCCTTCAGGCACCACAGGCATGAGTCACTCAGGACGTGACTCGCGGGAGAGAGGGAGGACATTCGCCCTCCAGGGAGCAGGAGGTGCTGTGTGGGGCACGCGCCCACGCGTGCACTCGTGTACTCACACTCAGGTATGACTGACTTCGTGTGACAGAGAGGACACACAGGAAGCACCTCTGGAAAATACCGTTTCATTCTGTAAGTTTTTTTAAAATGATGAAATGGTACCACGGGGTATGTGTCCTTCTCCAGCTTGTTTTTTGTTTTGTTCTTTATATTTTTACTGATTTCAGAGGGGAAGGGAGAGGGAGAGAGAAACATCAATGATGAGAGGATCACTTGTCGGCGGCCTCCTGCACGCCCCCTACTGGGGATCGAGCCCAAAACCAGGGCACGTGCCCTTGACCGGAAACGAACCCGGGACCCTTCAGTCCGCAGGCCGATGCTCTACCCACTGAGCCACACCGGCCAGGGCTGCAGCGTGCCCTTTTCATCGGATCATGTTGGTGCCGTTCCTGCTGACTGCGGGGCATTCCGTGGGGAAACGAGTGGAAGGCGGTGTGCGACTGCCAGTCTGGTCACCGCGGACACTGGGACCCTCAGGTCGCGCGCTGGGTTAGGCCCTCGCGGGGGTGAGGACACGCCGCCGCCGAGCAGAGGCGCGGAGGCCGCCACGGCCAGCATCACCTCACAGCCCGCACTTCAGGGTTAGGTCGTCCTCGCCTTCCAGACCGTCCACACGCGTCGGTCCGGTTCGGTCTTCATGTCCACATTCGGGAGTGGACGTGGCCGAGCCCTTCCCGCGATGAGCCCTCCCTGCTCCGGCTCGGAGGTGCGGGCGCGGCGCTGTCCCGCAGAAGGCTGCTGCCCGTTCCATCTCGGGAGGCGCGGATGGAGCGCGCATCGCCCGTCCGTGGGCAGCAGGAACCGGTGGCACCCCTCCCAGGTCTCGCGTGTCTGTGGTTTCCTTTGGTTTCGGTCGGCTCGCTTTCCAGCGGCTCCTGCCAGGCTGCAGGGCTGCTCGGGCTCCCGGGGGCGCGTGCGGCTGCCGGTGGCTCTTCTAGGTGAGTCCGTCAGCGGAGCATCCTGCCCGCTGGCCCCGGCGGTCCCTGTACGGGCCTTCCCTGTGCTCACAGCTCTGTCCCGCCGGCTCCTGGGACTGCCTGTGGCCCGTCCCCACTGCCTACACCAGCCTGGCCCGCTCGCACTGTTCGCCAGCCGGCTCCTCCCTCCCTGGCTCTCGCCCTGCTCACCTGCTGTCTCTTTGCTCCCTGCTGCAGTCCTGTCTTCTCGCCCTGGGTCACGATGTTCCTTGCACCTAGTGATGCAGGCAGGTGACCCCCATTTTCTCGTGTGTGCATTTAAAGCTGCGGCCCTCCTGCCACGCTAGCCGCCCCCCCCCCCGCCCCTGTGCCTTTCCATGGCCGTCACGTGGTGTGGCAGAGTGTGGGCGCTTAACTGTGGGCGCTGTGTCCGGCACACTCTCCTGCCCTGCAGTCCCCGCCTGCCCTCCTCCCCAGCACGATGGAGAGCGATGAAGTGAGGTCCCCAGCAGCAGACGCAGCTCGGGGACTACGTCCCAGTCATGAAAGGGGAGGACGGTCACTGTGAGGACTTCCGGGACGGTCACTGTGAGGACTTCCGGGACGGTCACTGTGGGGACTTCCGGGACGGTCACTGTGGGGACTTCCAGGGGCGCTCCAGGGAAGGAGGACAGTGTGCAGGGACACCTTTGCCCAGGCCCCTCCTTCCTTTTCCTACCTTAAGTGGCAGTGTGATGGTGGCCCTGCAATCAGCCTGCATCTTGAGGTGACCTCGGGGTGACCTTAAGGATGATGGGGCTGACCGTCGAGGAAGCCGGGTCCGTGGGGACCAGGAGGGCATCTGTCAGTGCCGACCACGCCCTCTGTGCGAGGCAGAAGGAAGCCAAGTGTGCTCAGCTACTGCTTCCAGCCAGATGTGATTCCTAACCAATAGCACTTTTTTACAAATATGTATTTATTGATTTCAGAGAGGGAGGGAGAGATAGAAACATCCATGATGAGAGAGAGTCATTGATTGGCTGCCTCCTGCACGCCCCCTATTGGGGATCGAACCCACAACCCAGGCATGTGCTCTTGATCAGAATCGAACCTGGGACCCTTCAGTCCACAGACGGATGCTCCATCCACTGAGCCACACCAGCTAGGGCCTGACATCACTTTTAAGATATCACTTGGGTTTGTAAATTATAAAGTAGTCCACACACATGAACACATATGTAACTCAGACGAAAGATATAACGAACACCATTTCACCCCCTCCCCCCAAGAGAGCGGGCCCTGCAGTCCGGCTGCGTGCTCACAGCTGCACCCGACTCTCCCCCTCCCGCACTGAGGGAACCCGGGCTGGAGCTGTGTTTCGCGTCCCCTTGCTTTGCAGCTGCACTACACCACATATCCTGTGACCCCAAGGTACACCGCGTGTAAATTACACCCCCTCTCTTTCTGCGATTTCCTGTTCCCTCAGCGTCACGAGCTGACCGCATCGATCCTGTAACAGCGGTCCGTTGAACCTCGCCGTTTTCCACTGTCGGCGGCATGCCACCCCGTGTGCCAGCCCGTGTGCCAGCCCACGCGTGCGCCTGTGGGCACTTCAGCTTTAACTATCACAGACTCTCCTGGTGACTCAGGCAGCGCTCCCCCCAACTACTCTGACACCGCGACACAGAGGGAGAACTGTGACATTTTGGCACACTGGAGGGTGTGTAGAGTTCCGGACGGGGCCACCCAGGGGACCCACACACTCGGGCCCCCTCGAGGGAGAAAGGGACCAGTTAGACGAAGCCCCTCAGGGCCCCTAAGGGTCCGTTACTGCACAGGCTAAGCCTGGAGGCAGAGGCCGGCTTGCAGGATAAATGGAACGCAGGGAGCGGCACGTCACCACCACCAGACAAGACCCAACTGTCTCCCAAAGGGATCAAAACGACGTGCACCCTCGTCATCGCTGTGTCAGCGTCCCCACCGCTCCTCAGCCTCGTCACGCTGATCACCGTGAACTCGATTTCTGAGAAATACCTCTGCGTCTTAGTTTGTAGTTTCCTCACTACTAACGCGCTGAGCGTCCCGTGTCCATTATTCGATACAACGAAGAGGCTCCGTCCCTCAGCCTCTTTCTTCGTGGGGGCAGCTTCCTTGTCTCCTGGCCAGTGCCCTCTGTGCCCGTGGTCACTGACTTCTAACTCTGTTCTGGAATCACAGAGCGAGTCTTGTGAAGCTGATACTTTGAAAGATGTTGTCCTACTTTCTGATCTAGCACAGGGTTAATTTTTGCACATGCCCAGTGCTTAGCTATATATATAAAACCCTAACATGAAAATAGACCAACCAACGGCGGGATAACCAGTCACTGTGACGTGCACTGACCACCGGGGGTGTGCGCGGAACATGGCGGGCGTCGGCCGTGGTGGGATGGTGGAACAGGTGAGCAGGGGCACCACACCAAGGCGGGGTGCTGGTCACTGGCATCGGGGCAAGCCTCTGTGGTTACTGAAAATGCTTTGCTCCTGTGCACTGCGGTCCCACCCAGTGCTCGCACCCGCTGCCAGCGCCCGGCGCCAGTCCTGATTGCTTGGCACTGGCCCCACTCACACCCACTGCTGGCGGCAGCCCCAATCACTCTGCACCGTCAGCGTGTGGGGGCAGCAGCGGCAGCGGCGGCAGCGGCGGGAGCAGGACTGCCAGCAGAAAGGAGACGGGGGGCCGCAGCCAGAGGGGCCGGGCAGGGGCGCAGAGAATGGGCCGAGACCCGCCCCTGTGCCCACCGCAACCTCGCGGCCCACAGTTCCTTTCAAGGTGCCCGAATTCGTGCTCTGGGCCCCTAGTTTGAGAATAATACGCATTTCCAATTGTTGGGTGGCGGGCGTGACCATAAATGTCCACTAGGTCAGGGTGTCTCCAGCCGGAGGGGGAGAAACCCAGCCTGGCCGCTGTCTGCACACTGTCCAGGGCGGCCTCCCCCACAGCGGCAGGCACGCAGTTGAGACCGAGACCGGTGGCCTCACAAGGCACAGGTTTGACCCTCTGGCCTAGCGCTACAGGAAAGGTTTGCCGACCACGGTTGAGCTCCAAACCGTTGCCCTGTCATTTTGACACCGTTAATGAAAGCGTTTTTAAAATCCTCCATGGCGCTGACAATGGCTCTTTATCTCTGTTACCTTAGGTTGAGGCTAATGAGATGCAAACCAGTTTGAAATCACTCCCTTTTCCTGCTGTGCTTCTTCTATCAGTAATGCGCTGGTCCTTTGGTCCCTCGCAGTTACTTTTGCTTTGAAATCTGTTTGGATGATATTGTTACGTAACAACTTCTTTTCGTCAGTATTTCTTCTTTCCGTTCTTTTATGTCTTACATTTTGGGCGTGCCTCTCATTTAAAAAACACACAGAGAAAGAGCAGCACGCAGCTGGACTGTGTTTCCATGGACTCCGACCACCTCCGTCAGTCAGGAAGTGCGGTCCACTCCCGCGCAGTGACAGGCAGATTCGGTTTCATTTCCACCCCCTTAGATTGCATTCTTTTTATACTGTGTTTGACGTGCCCCCTTCCCTCGGGCCTTCTTTCGGACTAAGACTTTTAACTCCAGTTTTTACCTTTATGGATTTGAAGTTCCGGCCTTTCCGTAAGGTCGCCTAAGGGTACAACATGAATTCTCGAGTTCACAAAGTCGGAACGCTCCTCATGGCTTCTCCCTCCTCCGGAACAATGTAGGGCATCCGCGCCCGCAATGCCTGCCAGGTGAGATCCCTCTGCCAGCCCCTTCGCTGTTCATTTTTATTGTGTTTTCAGCGGAGAAATACATCATCTGTTTTCAAAATAGCGCTTGAAACAATACAAGTGCAGGTGCTATAGGACAAAGCAAACTCCAGTCATGAGACACTACAGACATCAGGTGAGAAAACAGTCTGATATTCAGGTAGGGAAACTAGGATTTACAAGTTCCCGGCTCAGTAAAACAAGTGTAAACACAAAGACTAAAGGCGTGCCTGGCGCTTCCACCCAATGCCACAGCTACTGCAAACACCGGCCCCGTGCACAGCTGACTCAGGACTGCAGCAGGAGGCCGGTGGCTACACAGGCTAAGCTGCGGGACAGGCCCACTGTGTGCTGAAGAGAAAGGCTCCGTTACTACACAGGCTAAGCTGCGGGACAGGCCCACTGTGTGCTGAAGAGAAAGGCTCCGTGGCTGCACAGGCTAAGCTGTGGGACAGACCCACTGTGTGCTGAAGAGAGAGGCTCCGTGGCTGCACAGGCTAAGCTGCGGGACAGGCCCACTGTGTGCTGAAGAGAAAGGCTCCATTACTGCACAGGCTAAGCTGCGGGACAGGCCCACTGTGTGCTGAAGAGAAAGGCTCCGTGGTTGCCCAGGCTAAGCTGCGGGACAGACCCACTGTGTGCTGAAGAGAAAGGCTCTGTGGCTGCACAGGCTAAGCTGCGGGACAGGCCCACTGTGTGCTGAAGAGAAAGGCTCCATTACTGCACAGGCTAAGCTGTGGGAAAGGCCCACTGTGTG
This sequence comes from Corynorhinus townsendii, assembly GCA_026230045.1. Taxonomy (NCBI): domain Eukaryota; kingdom Metazoa; phylum Chordata; class Mammalia; order Chiroptera; family Vespertilionidae; genus Corynorhinus; species Corynorhinus townsendii. The sequence continues at coordinate 170,198,576 of JAPDVU010000006.1, read as the reverse complement.
CTGAAGAGAAAGGCTCCGTGGCTGCACAGGCTAAGCTGTGGGACAGACCCACTGTGTGCTGAAGAGAGAGGCTCCGTGGCTGCACAGGCTAAGCTGCGGGACAGGCCCACTGTGTGCTGAAGAGAAAGGCTCCATTACTGCACAGGCTAAGCTGCGGGACAGGCCCACTGTGTGCTGAAGAGAAAGGCTCCGTGGTTGCCCAGGCTAAGCTGCGGGACAGACCCACTGTGTGCTGAAGAGAAAGGCTCTGTGGCTGCACAGGCTAAGCTGCGGGACAGGCCCACTGTGTGCTGAAGAGAAAGGCTCCATTACTGCACAGGCTAAGCTGTGGGAAAGGCCCACTGTGTGCTGAAGAGAAAGGCTCCGTGGCTGCACAGGCTAAGCTGTGGGACAGACCCACTGTGTGCTGAAGAGAGAGGCTCCGTGGCTGCACAGGCTAAGCTGCGGGACAGGCCCACTGTGTGCTGAAGAGAAAGGCTCCATTACTGCACAGGCTAAGCTGCGGGACAGGCCCACTGTGTGCTGAAGAGAAAGGCTCCGTGGTTGCCCAGGCTAAGCTGCGGGACAGACCCACTGTGTGCTGAAGAGAAAGGCTCTGTGGCTGCACAGGCTAAGCTGCGGGACAGGCCCACTGTGTGCTGAAGAGAAAGGCTCCATTACTGCACAGGCTAAGCTGTGGGAAAGGCCCACTGTGTGCTGAAGAGAAAGGCTCCGTGGTTGCCCAGGCTAAGCTGCGGGACAGACCCACTGAGTCCTGAAGAGAAAGGCTCTGTGGCTGCACAGGCTAAGCTGCGGGACAGGCCCACTGTGTGCTGAAGAGAAAGGCTCCGTGACTGCACAAGCTAAGCTGTGGGACAGGCCCACTGTGTGCTGAAGAGAAAGACTCCGTTACTACACAGCCCAAAAGGAAGGAAATGATGGTTCAACGGTGGGACAATTAACCCGGAGGACAGAGGAAGGGTGTAAGGAATTGCAGTTTAACGTGGAAGCTGCACGAGTGGTAGAGAGGGACACAGACAAGAGGGGAAGAGACACAACTGGACTAACGCAGGACCTGGCGGGGTGCTGTGTCCAGGTTACGGCAGCTTTCCTTCGTCTGTGTCTGGTGTCGTTCACGTTTCCTGAACATGATGTTCTGCGTAATCATGAGTGGTGCTTTCTCGAAAAGTATTCCTAATAGTTTGTTGGATAAAACAAAAGAGTAGAAAGCCAACTAGATGTAAGGCCTTGCTAGAAATTATTTGACTTTAGATGTAAAATTTACTGATGGATTTTAGTAAACAAAAATTGGCATAAAATTCTGGGAGAAAAGATCTTTCTGCTTACCTGTTTAAACTGGACATGAATGCCCCGTAAACAGGCATCCTGTGAAGTACACAGAATTTCTCATGTGTAGAGATCAAGTGGCCATCCAAGCCTAATGTTTCACGGGCCTTACTTTCAGTCAAGTTTTACTAACATAGTAGCCCTGGAACCAAAATGGCCTGTTTTGTGCCATGTGGCCACAAGACTTGATTTCACATCATGGTTAAGGAAATACTAGCATGCTGGGGTTTTGTGTGAAACAACATACAAGCATACCGTGTGCATACAAGCATACCGTGTGCATACAAGCAAAGCAGCGGAGACACAGGCTACCTGGTCGTAACACCAATGATTAAGGACAACAGAACACGGAGCTGTCAGCTCCAAGACAAGGTTAGCTGCTTGATCGCTGATTGTGTGCGTTATAAAACAACCCTACAGAAAAAAAAACATGTCCCATCAAAACCAAAGAATTACTAACTACTTTCTGATGTCAAATATATACCGTAAGAGCTACCATTTCATTTCAAAGGGTTACGGCTACCTCCCAGGAAGCGCGCTAGGTGAACTGTCCTGCTCTTCCTGGAGGACGGCACACTGCACAGGGGTATCCAGTTTGGAGCTTAACAATGAAAATGCTTCCGGGAAAAACCCAAACTCATCAAGCTGAAACCTCTGAAATTAGTTCTCACTTCTAATCATACACATAAAGTGCATCATCAACGTAAGGATATCTGATACCAATTTGTATGGCAAATTCCCCTCCACAATGCATCAAACATAAACGAGGCCGGAAGTCAGTCACGGGTACAAAGAGAGCTGGAGGTCGTTTCTCATTTTCTCTTTAAGGGAAGCAGTCCTTTGAAATAGTTAACGTAACTGTTGCTGGCACGTCAGTCATCTACACAATAACAGCAGCACTTCTAGCTTCGTGTACTACCCTGGACTTCTGATCAAGATTAGCCCAGCAACGGGAGTTACCAAGCCAGCCTAAATCTCTTTGGAGTCTGACCTAGTTTGGCACCCTTCATTCTCCTCCTTTAGCATTTGAAGACAACAGATCGAGTTGGCAGATATTACTTATGGAAGCTTGAGGTTGTTTTTATCAGTTCAATCTGTTTTATTGAAGTCTTGTTAACAGGAATAGGATTTGCAGGGAGAGCAGGGGTATTGGAAAGGGTTCTATTGGATGTTTCCTGCCCGGCCAACAGAGACGCCGCTGTCGGAACACTCCCATCGAGTTGTGCTGTCTCTTTACAAGATTGCTCCTCTTCTTCCTTAGCGTCCTCGGTCCTTCCGTCTTTATGAGGCGAGAATGTCCGCTAGACTCCTACTATAGGGTTAGCTATGTTTGTGGCTGCGGCCCCTGCAGGCCTGGGCGGGTGGTTTACCAGAAGTGTTGAAGAAACAAGTCTAGTGATCGTGGGCTTTGGAGGGGGAGAAACGGCTGCTTGTGAGGCAGTCTGAGGAATGCTTTCGCTTGCACCCCCCGAGCTCTCACTGGGGTTCGCTTGCTGCAAGGTAACTTCAGTGACCTGTACGGTGGTCGCGGACGCTGCCATTACAGCCAGAGCAGGGCTGTTTCTGCCCTGAGAGGAGCCAGTCAGCGGGCCCGTCTTCACAGTGCTCGGAGGTGAAGGCGCAGACACGCGGTTTTCACTGCCTGCAGACGAGTCGAGGCTGCTGTCATTCAAAGCTGTCGCTCTGACATCTGCCATTGGATGTGTTTTATTTTTCTGAAGCACGTGATTAGGTAGTAGCTGGTGAAGCTCCTTTCTTCTTAAATGCATTGCATCGATTTTCATATCCATCTCAAACATCTTACTATTTATCGCTTGCCTATAAACTGTATCTGTGAAAGACTGGATATCATAGGTGAGATCGATACTGAGAACTTCAGAATTTTCTGGCTTTTTTAACACTAACCCAATCACCCACATTGTGCAGAATTCTTCCTTGTCAGGATTTCCTTTGGGTGCGGGAAATGACTGAGGATTCACGTGAGCCAGCGTAATAAATTCATTCTTCTCCAAGCTTCCAACCAGGATGCGGATTTTTGATTCCACCAAGCCCACCCATTCTAGACGCTGCTTTTCCGTCGGTGCGCTTGCTAGAAGTACGATGTAATGCTTATACTTTTGGAAGAAGCTTGGAGCTTCAAAAAGTTTGGACCACTCTGCCTTACTCAGCAAAATCTCATGTGTGATAGCGAGGCCTTGTTTAAACTCCTCGATCATGACCATCCTGGTTGAGGCAGACACGTTGTACGTGGAGTTCTGCTGTGGGTATGCCGGTGTGATGATAGGCATGAGATGGTACCTGTCGCTGGGGTTCACCCTCGGGTCCCACACGGGCAGATTAAGGTTCTGTTCTTCGGGCTCCTTCAGCAGCACCGGGTTTGGCCACTCCCATTCAGAAAACACCAAGAAAAACTTACGCACCAGAGTTGCCGCCACTGCATTTGGATAAAGCTGGCACGTTCTTGCCACTAGCATGGCCCAGGAGACACCTCCTAGGAAGCCTAATATATTGGAATAGATGTTGTGGCATTTTGCCCACAATTTGATAGCTCTGAGAGTTAACCTGAAGTTGTCAATGTTTGGTACTAGATGTAAGATTTCATCGGTTACCCGGCAACCATTAAGGCTTCTTATGCATCTAATATCTAAATTTTTCAGCAGACTGTCATCTCTTAGGTCCAAATCTTCTGGAATCGTCTGCAGTGCTAATCTTGCAAACAAAATATCAATCTCTATCCCATCGAAACACAGTCTGATGACTGGTACAAACGCCTCCTCAACAGCCCTCAAGTCTTTTACTTCTTCGTGTAGTTTCAACTTAGCGTAGAAGGAAGTGAAAAAGTCGCTTCGGTCCACATGTCTGGGCGCGACGCACAGCGCGTCTATGTCGGCCCCTTTCGTGTGCACCCCCAACCTGTAAGAGCCGAATGTAAAGATTTTGCCTCCGACGTTTTCAATTATAGCGGGTGGAAGACTTTTGCTTTCACTGATTTCTCGTATCCATTCCTTTACCAGATTATTTAATTTTTCCAAAATTAAAATCCTGCGCTGCAGTTCCTCTTCCTCTTCTAAAACCCCAAAGGGCTTCAGGGTTTCAATTAATTTCTGGGTAAGTATGCAGTCTGTCTCCTTGGGGGCGGCTAAACTGATGGGGGAGGAGATGCCATAGAGCTTGGGTGGCGGCGGGGTCTGCCGTGATCCCGGGGTTGTCACCGGAAACGGCATCCTCTCTAGCGCTGGCCCGGCCACGCCACGTTCCCCGCCACCGCGACCTCCGTGGCCGCTGCCCGGGTCATGATCCGCTGAGGCGGGAGGGGCGGGGCTCCTACCAGCCCAGGTCTGACCCGCTCCCGCTCGGCTCCCGCCGCTTCAAGCGTCTCTCCGCTGTCCCCTGGGCCCCAACATGGCGCCCGGGCCCTCAACCCGCCGCGCCGTTCTAGAACTGCCACACATGCCACGTATGCCAGGGCGCATGCGTGCCGCGCAGAGCCTCACGGGAGTTGTAGTTTCCGGGGGTCCGCCGTGGAATTCGGGCTGCAGGCTTGGGGCGGCGGGCCTCGGTTTGGGCTTTTTTCCTATTTTCTACGTTTGCTCTGACCTACCATTTCTTAGACCTCGGATCTACTCCCTGCGCCTCTGAGGCGCAAAAGCCACCCAGAAAGGCATGCACCGCCACCCTTCTCAGGACACTGGCGTCCGCGGCTCTCCCGGGAGTGCCTGGGGCGGGGGGTGGGTTGGGGGCGGGGGGAGGCACAATGGCCCCGAGGGGCGGCGCTGGGGAGGACTGACACAGCTCATTCCCAGTCCAGGGCCAGGCCCCCGGGCACTGCCCACAGACACTGTGGGTTGCCACGGGCAGTAGGGGTGCAGCCGGCTTAGGGGAGAGGCGGGAGGTGCTGCTAAACGTCCTCCATGCCTGGCGCGCCGCCCCGCAAAGAACTAGCGCCCAAACGGTCGGCGGGGCCGCGGCTGAGAAACGCGTGGAAATCCGCTCCCCGCCCTGGAAACACAAATACAGCCTGGCCGCCCTGCCCAGGCCGCTGACGGAAACCACATGGCCCGGCCCGCACCTCCCGGAGCTGGTGGCCTCTATCGCAGCGAGGCCGAGCCCTCTCCCGCCGCCGGGGAGCCGCTCGCAGCCCCCGCACCCCCACGCCGCAGGCGCCCCAGAACTGACACACTTGGATGCTCTGGAAACCGGGAAGCGCAGCTGTGAAAGGCAGTGTTTAAGGAAAGCAAACACCACAGCGTCACACCGGCCCACTGGGGGATGGGGGGCTGGATTCCGCTTCCCCCTCCACCGTCTGGCACACCCGCTTTCCCACGGGACTTCCTGGGGAACCAGTCCACGTGCAGAGACGGGATGCAGGGGGCTCCCCCGGCTCTCGCTCTCTCTCTCTCGCTCTCTCTCTCTCTCTCTCTCTCTCTCACACACACACACACACACACACACACACACACAGGCAGTCCCTCCCTTTCCACCACTGCTCACTGGGGAACACGCCTGCAGGTGGTAGAAGCCGGACAAAGGCCCCTCCCAGGGCAGACAGATGAGCCCAGATCCTTTCTCATCAAACCTAACCCAGTTACCAGCCCTGGGCCGGCACCCTTTCGCTCCTCCCTCCACTTCACAGTGACTTGGGTGTTTTGTTTTGTTTTGTTTTAGAGAGGAAGGGGGAAGAGAGACGGAGACAGACAGACCAGACATTGACTTGTCCCACTTCTCTGTGTATTCATTGGTTGATCTTGTAAGTTCCGACCCGGGATCGAACCCACCACCTTGGTGTATGGGGCGATGCTCTAACCAACCACTTCCAGGGGCTTTGAGTCTCTCCCTGGTTCCCACTGCTGGTGAGGATGCAGGGGGACCCTAGGCCGCTCGGCTGCCACCCACGGGTCTCGGGAAGGGGCTGGGTCACGGCTCGCTCCCTTGGGGCCAGAGGACGGTGAGCAGGCCTCACAGGGTGGTGAAGGGCGCCGGCGGCACCTGCGAGGCCGCAGAAGCTGCAGCACCCCCTGCACAGCGAGCCGTTCGGAGTGTACGTGCCACGCATGCACACGTGTGAGTGCGCACACACAGGAGTCCTGTGTCCACGCACCCATGCATCACGGGGATAACCAAGCGAAGGCGCTCACTCAAAGGCCTGGACCCCGGTCATGCTTTGGAGCAGGGCTCCGACCGTGTGGGTCTGGCCCGGGCCGCCGTCCCTGGCTGGCCCTCCCATCTTTCTGAGGTCAGAGGCGAGCGTGCCTGCCCTGGGAGGCCGTCCCCATCGCCACGCTGTCTTTACTGTCCCCGGAAGGGGGGGGGTGGCAAGGTCAGGAGGCACTGACTGCCCAGACCACACCCCGAGGGGAAGGCCAGCAAGGAAGGCCGCTTCCCTGGGGTCTGGGAGGCCAGCACCGGGCAGGTAACAACCGCTTCCGCCAGAGAAGTGTGTCAGCGAGGCCCGGCCGGCTCAATGGGCTCTTTATCTGAAAGGCTGTGCAAAGCCACCGCCAAGTCGAATAGGCTGTGGGCAGCGGCCTCGCCTCGCCTCGGCTGCCGGGAAAGGGACGGGCCTGGGGGGCAGTGCGCGAACACCACGGCCCACCCTGCAGGTGCTATCCGCCCCGGGCCCCGCCGGGAACCAGCCGTGCGACGGAGCAGGCTTTCCCACGCCGATCCCAGGACCTGGGGCCGTGACCTTCAGGACAGGCAGGGCTGGCTGCGGTCCACATGCTCTCCGTGGCGGACGGTGGCCTGGAGCGGACCCCGGCCCCGCACCCACGCCGCAGCCTGGCCTCCTGGGACGTCTTCTGGGAGGAGGAGGGTCAGGGTGAGACGGCAGACCCACGACGCCGGGCCCGTGGGCTGGTCTGAGGCTTAAGACTTAAAACAGCCGTAACATCCTCCGCGTCGGCCTGCTTTGGGCGGCCCCATGTGCCGAACCCTACACGGCAGTGGTAAAGGCCTGCGCCCGGTCCGAGGCCCCGCCCACCCGCCTGGGCAGCCCGGCCTGTGAGCACGGAGCAGCCTGCTCACACGTGCAGGAAGTGTTAACGGTAGCGACGACACCACACAACGGGCACCTCGCGAGGCCATGCTCAGGGCGGTACGCACGTCACTCCCGAGCCCCGTCCTCCAGATCAGAGACTGAGGCCCGAAGAGGCAAAGCGGTTTGCCCAAGGTGACGGTTTGCCCAAGGTGACGGAGGGCCGCTGCCCCGGGCACCGCGGGCGCTGTGGGACACAGCCGTCCTGCCGGGCCCGAGGGAGACCAGCCCCTCGGAGCCCCGCACCACCGCTGTCCACACCGCAGGGGCGAGGGGCTCCATTTCGGCCCCGGGCAAAGCCAGAGGAAGGAGCATTCCCAACGCCTCGGAGCCACGCACGGCTCAGGGCGAGCGCAGCAACGGCTCAAAGGCCCCCACCCGGAGACGACAAGATGGAGAAGGTATCGGGCCACTTGACGGCCTTCCACTCTGGCCACACAAGCCAAGCCCACGGGCTCACGCAAAGCCGCCGTTTTACGGGACGCTAAGAAAAAGCCAGCTGAGACCTGAGACACATGGAAGAGTCTTGATGTTTGAAAACTTACTTTTTGTTTCACTTGCTTAAGATAATCAGTTCTTTCCACCCACTGAACAGCAGCCAGATGCGGAGCAGCGGCCACGGGCCACCGAGCCCTCCCGCCGCGGGCCGGGCTCAGCGCTGCCGCTGTCTGCGCACCTCAGGGGGACAGTGGCCCATTGCTTCAGGGCTGGGCCTCCCCCAGCACGGGCCCCCTGCCTGCACGCACAGACCCCCCCACACCCAAACACACCCGCAGCCCCTCACCAGCTCATTGGGTTGCCCCTAGGAGTCACTAGGCCTTGGGCACAGGGCTTCCCGTAACCACACCAGTGGCTCTGGACACGGTGTCTGCAGCAATGACGGGACAGCCAGAGGGGACAACTCGCCTCACCCGGGAGGGGCCTGCCTAAAGGCCGCGCACCTCCCCCTCCACCGCAGCCACTCAGCGCACCGCAGGCCCTGTGCACAGACAGCTGCGGTCTCCAAACAGCCACCGTGAAGCCCGCAAACACACGACAGAGGTCCGACGGTCCCCCGTCAGAGCAAACACCCCTGCGGCCCCGGGCCGCACCTTGGCCTCCACCTGCCCTGCCCAGCCCCGCGCGGAGCCTCCTCCCGGAGCGGCTCACCTGCCGTCACAGTGTCCACGTCCTGGGCCGCCAGCTCTTCCACATCGGCCCTCCTCCGCAGCTCAAACCTCCGGGACAAGCCTTCGCGCGGCTTCCACAGCTCCTGGACCAGCAGGGGCTTCTCGTGGTCCCCGAACACCCGGACGCATTCCGCCTGCCACGGCCGCTCCGCGTCGCCGGCCTGGCCCACCACGTCGCACAGCACGTACTGGCTGGCGCCGTCGGGGCTCAGGGAGTAGCGCTCCAGGGCCTCCCTCACCAGCTCCTGGGCGCTGGACCGGCAGGTGGCCAGTACACTCTTGTAGTGGGCACCCGCGCACACGCTGTCCCCGAACACCTTGAGGACCCCGGGCGCGGAGAGCCGCGTGGAGAGCTCCGCCGGGTCGTCGCTAGCACCCAGGTCGGCGAAGGTGGCGTCCAGGTCACGGTACTTGTAGCTCAGCGTGCGGGACAGCACGCTGGACAGCAGCTGGCCCTGCCGCTTCAGCTTGCTCTTGGCGGGCGGAGACATGATGAAGTGGGTGCCATAGAACATGGTGGGCCCGTCTTCACGGGCAAGGCTGAGGCTCACAGCGCCGGAAGCGGCCGCGTCCTGGAGGAGACAGGGCGGTCAGCATCAACCGTCGGGGCAGCGAAGGCAAGCGAGGCCCCGTGAGCTGAGCAGACATGACAGCCACCTGGGCCCACGCCCCGGCACAGCAGCAGACACGCCACCGGAGCCACGTGCCCGCAGTGGTGACCTGGGGAAAGCACGCGTGTGAGTGCGGAGGTGCCCTGCAGGGAAAGCCCCGCTGGGAGGCACGGCACCGCCACGGGAAGGAGGCCACGGCAACCGGCAAGTGCTGGCTCCCGCACACCGCGGGGCAGCCGGGACACAGCCGTGCCGTGGCCGTGTGTGCAGGGCCGTGGCCTGTCTCCCGGGGCGGCCCCCCGCCCACCACATGGCACCGCAGAGAAGGTGTAGAGCACGGGAGTGGGAACTGCCTGGCCTCCCTCTCCCACGCCACAGCCTGGGGCGGAGTGGGGTGGGGAAAGCGGGCAGTGACGGCCCAGCTTGGAGGAGCTGCGGCCCTGGGACGGCTGCACTGGGATGTCCGTGTGACCCAGCGACACAAAAGGGCGCTCCCAGCACCGGAGGCACGATGGGAATGCAGGCAATCCTCCCACCGCGTCCAGCCTGGCGCTCGGCCCCGGCCAGGCCACAGCTGCTCTTGGAGCGGTCAGTGCACACTGCTGGGAGCTCTGGTGTGTCCGCCGGCCGTCATCCCCGTGCTCCCAGTGCTCCAGCCGTCATCCCCGTGCTCCCAGTGCCCGCACTTGTCAGTCCAGTGCACCTCGTGCTCCCAGCAGTCTTCCCAGGGCACCCAGTGCTCATACCCATCAGCCCAGTGCTCCCACCATCATCCCAGCGCACCCAGTGCTCCCAGCCATCATCCCAGTGCACCCAGTGCTCGCACTTGTCAGTCCAGTGCACCCCGTGCTCCCAGCCATCATCCCAGTGCACCCAGTGCTCGCACCCGTTGGCCCAGTGCTCTCAGTGCTCCCAGCAGTCTTCCCAGTGCACCCAGTGCTCGCACCCATCAGCCGAGTGCTCCCACCATCATCCCAGTGCACCCAGCCGTCATCCCAGTACTCCCAGTGCTCACAGCCGTCAGCCCAGTGCTCCCAGCCACCAGCCCAGTGCACCCAGTGCTCCCAGCCATCAGCCCAGTGCACCCAGTGCTCCCAGCCATCAGCCCAGTGCACCCAGTGCTCCCAACTGTCAGCCCAGTGCACCCAGTGCTCCCAGCTGTCAGCCCAGTGCTCCCAGCCATCAGCCCAGTGCTCCCAGCTGTCAGCCCAGTGCACCCAGTGCTCCCAGCTGTCAGCCCAGTGCACCCAGTGCTCCCAGCCGTCAGCCCAGTGCACCCAGTGCTCCCAGCTGTCAGCCCAGTGCTCCCAGCCGTCAGCCCAGTGCACCCAGTGCTCCCAGGGCTGGTTCTAAGAGTGCACGGGGCTCGCCTGAGGCCCTGGCGGAGCAGGGGGCGTGGCTGAGGGGGCATCTCCACAGCACAAACACGAAGCTCGACATCACATCAGCGAGGACAGCCCCCACTTCCGCACTCGTACCCTCACCAGAGACGAGAGCAGGCAGGCGAGAGAAGAAGTCTCATTTTCTAGAAGCTTCTAGAAACAGTGTCCAGGCCCAGTAAGGACCTGTGACAAATGTCAAGCACTAAACTCAGCGGAAGCCAACACCCTCGGTCCCCACTCACTCCCGGCTCCACGGGTGGTGGGAGAGGCTGGGGGGCACCCCCTGCCCCGCAGCCTGCTGCTCACTCACGGCAGCGCTTGCCCAGGTGCCACACAGAGGCGCACACGAGGCTCTCTCCGGCCTCAAGTGAGGAGGCTGCACGGGAGTGAGGATGCCTGAGGCTTTGCTTCTCCCCGAGGAGCGAGGTGCATGTGACAGGTCCCGCCAGACCCCAGGGAGCCCGCGCTGGCCATGGGTCCCCTCAGCACCCAGCCCCTGCCAAAGGCTTGGCTTGGCTTGACAGCAGAGCATCGCAGAGCGCACGCAGGACACGTGCACGGCTTTGCCCCCGCATCACAGGCACGAACCTGCTTCTCACACTGCCAGCCGGGCCTGACCCTCCACAAACACTGCCCTCCCCGGCCGCCTCCCCCAGGCAGAGCCCCAGGGCCCAACCACACCCCGCTGGTGGCTTGTGGCCAGAAGCCTGGCCTTCGAGATGTGTGTGGCTGTGAGGGCGACGCTGGAAACGCAGAAACCGCGGCTAAGCAGAAACAGGCGCGTCACGGAGTAAACCCGGGACCCTAAAAGGCCGGGTACAGTGGGGGAGTGGACTGCTATTTTTTTGTTTTGACATGTCCTCCATCGATTTCCAGAGAGAGTGGAAGGAAGGGGGAAGAAGAGGGGGAGAGAGAGAAACACCAATGTGAGAGAGAGACACTGATCGGCCGCCTCCCACACACCCAACGGGGACCGGGGGACCCAACCCGAGACTCTTCAGGCCCAGGGCCAACGCTCTAACCATGGAGCCGCACCAGCGAGGGCCTGACTTGCTCTTTTGCGCTGGGGTGGATCTAGGTTCTGTAACCTCTAATGCGAATGCGATTCTGGTTTCATAGAAAAGAAATAACAAGTGACAGATACAGGCCGGCTGGTCCATGCCCAGGGCCTGGGAGCCCGCGCCCTCCCTCCTCCCAGCAGTTTCCAGGCGAATGAAGGAGAACGTGGTTTGCGCCTCTCTGCTCGCTCCTTCTGAGGCCCCAGCAGGCCCGGGACACGCGGGCCCTGGTCTGCTGTATCAGGAAGCTCTGCTCGCTCCGTGGCCATTTGCAGAGAGCAGCCGCCGGACGGACGGACGGACGGTCACTTGTTCCCTCGCCACCTTCCCGCCCAACCCCCCCGAGACCGAGCGCAGCCTGTTGGTCAGATGGGGCGGACTCTTTCCGAGGACGAGGACGAGGACGAGAGGCAGGAACGTCCCGCAGAGGCTCCGGGTTGGGCTGGGGGGCAGAAGGGGGGTCGACCTGCCTTTCCCTTGTCTGCTCCAGCCTCTCCGCCTCTGTCTGGTCTGTCACACTGAACTGGGGACACGGCCCGAGGGTGTAGGACGCCCTTCTCCTAGAGAAGGTTTTGGTCTCGTCCTCGGGGAAGCGTCCAAGTTCTGATGAAAACAAGCTCAAGTCACCCCAGCGGGAGCCGGGAGCGAGGTCAGTGCGAGGCTGACGACATGGGTGGAGGACACGCCGGCCCGGCCCCGCAATGTGGAATCCATTAGCCTTTCCACCGGGACGGGGCAGGAAGAGAGGGCAGATTGGCAGGCTCCGCTTGCTCCCCTCCGTCCGTAAATCCTATCCCGACAGCCCCAGCCAGAGCGACGCTCTTAAATACAAAATAATTTAATCAGGTTTCATGGTGACGGGCTAGCCTCTTGCCAGGGAGGGGACTGATTGTTTCCGCCACCGGGACTAAGGGCTGGCTCCTCTCTGGAATGCACAAGAGGCGGCCCGTGCTCACCGGAGACACCTGTAATCGCCAGGGACTTGGAAAATTCTTTTCAGCAATTCAGATTAGCCAAACACTTGACAGGGTGCTGGGGCTTGGGCCGGCGGCTCTGCAGCTCGGCCGCCCGCCCGCCCGCCGGCTCTCTGGAGGGAAATAAGCCGGCTCCCCCACGGCTCCAGCCCGGCACCGGGTGTTGGTCGAGGGGCTGGGAAAGGCACAGGAATAGCTGGAGGCAGTGCTTTGGGCCGGCCCATCATCGTGCGAACAGGAAAACCAGGACGGGCGGGTTGGGGGGATGTCACGCAGACCCTGGAGCGAGGCTGAGGATCCCTGCCCCTGCTCCCCGCGGCGCCCGCACTGCCAAACTCCCCGAAGCCGGGGAGGAGGGTGTCCTCCCAAGGCAGGGCCGCCCTCACCCCCGTGGCCAGCTTTCAGGACCCGACCCCCAAGGAGCCGCCGGTTGCCATGGCAACAGGACAAGCCCCGCTTAAGAGGCCCGGGAGATGTCCCGTGAGGGCCCTGCTGCCCGAGCGCGCGTCCCGTGGCCTCCCGGCTCGGCCTCTGCGCCACCGCGGAGCTCCCGCCTCAGCGGAGCGCCCAGCACCTTCCGCCTCTCCTCGCGCTCCCCGCACTCACCTCCAGCCCAGCCCGCCGCCTCCGCGTGGCTCCAACACCCGCTGTACCCGCGGTAGCCCGAGCCGAGCGGCGCCTCCTGCCGGCGGCTCAACGGACGGGGCGGGGCCTCGGGGGGCGGGGCCTCGGGGCGGGGCCAGCAAAGGCTAAGGCTGGCTTCTCCTGCAAGCCACCAATGGACGGACCGAGACCTCGAGGGGGCGGGGCCTCAAGGGGAAGGGAGGAGCCGGTGATGGGTTGAGCTAGTCGTCAGCGCCACCTGCCGGCCAATTGTGTGGGCGTGGCCTAGAGCGCCGGGGCGTGGTTTCCAGGACAGAGGCGGGGCTGTGCCGTGCACCTTCTACTACGGTTCAAGGGGCAGGGCCTCGGCATGAGGGGCGGAGCCAGGGAACTCGGGTGCCCAGTGCGGCCTCAGGCTCTGGGGGATAAGTGAGCCATGTTTTGTCCCCGCTTATTAGTCCTGCAGTGGACGGGGGCCAAGGAGAGAAGGGAGCGGGCGGCCGGATATACGAACATCTAAGACACAGAAAGGGGATGAGAGTGCTGGCTCTGTCTCCCCTACAATCTGTCCCCCTCCCCCCACCCCCCATAAGCCATAATGTCAAATGCCAGATCAGATCATGGAACTCTTCTGCTTAAGACGAAACAAAACAGGGTCAGGGCAGGTCCGGGGCTCTGGCCCAACCACCCTCCTTGGGCGACCGTGTTTTAAAAGAAATGGGTCCTTAGAGCTCACTTTGGCACCAGCCCTCCAGCTGGGGTTTCACCTTGGAGAAAGGCTCCTCGCAGACAGGTCCCTTGTACCCCGATGCTCATGGGCAGGCCTGGGCATCATGTAGCCCTGGATGTAAAGATGCAGAATCCTCACCCTGAGAGTGAACCTTTGGGTTGGCAGCTTTTGCAGGAGGAACCCCATGTTTGCTAAGGGAAGACGGGAAAAGGGAACAAGCGTTTATTGATCACCTACTGTATGCCCCATCCTACGCTAGGGGCTTTACTTAGGTCATACATTGAGAGCTCACGGCAACCTTTGTGAGGAAATTGCTGTGTCTCCCATTTTACAGATGAGTAAATAGAGGCTTAGAGAGGTCGACAGCTAGAGAGAGTTAAGAATTGAGCTTGGAACGATATGATTACAGGACTCGCACGCCACACACACACACACACACACACACACACACACAGGAACCCCATGTCCATACACACAACCTCCCCTCACCCAGACCCCGAAGAGGCAAACAGCAGGACCGGAAGGAGAGCCTGGGTTGAGGCCCGTGTTCTCCTCGTAAGGAATTTCTCGCCGTGGTCCAGGCCCTCAGCCATCCCTCCCCACACCCCTCTGTAGCAGGGCTTGGCAGACTATGGCCCGTGGGCCAAACCTGAGCTGCTGTTTTGATAAAAGTTTTATTGGAGCGCAGCTACGCCTATGTGTTTGCATGTTGTCTACAACTGTTTTCATGCAACAGACATGGTGGGCCGAAAAGCTGAAAATACTTACTACGTGGCTTTTGCAGAAAGCCTTTGCTCCCCGCCTTTAGGATCTAGTCTTGCTAGCTACCTGGGATTACCCCCCTCCCTCCCCCGCGCCCCCCCCCCCCCCCGTTTCACGCTCTGCATCTTTGCTGGGGTCATTCCCTCGGCCTTGAAACTCCCTTGCCCATTAGTTGGCTCAGGCTGCTGTAAGGAAATACCTCAGCCCCGGTGGCTTCAATAACGGAATTTTATTGTCTCACAGTCTGGCTGGAAGTCCAAGGTCAAGGTGCCATCAGGTAGGGTCCTGGAGGCCTCTCCCCTGGGCTGTAGACGGCTGTCTTCTCCCTGTGTGCTCACATGGTCGTTCCTCTGTGTCCTCCTCTTCTCATAAGGACACCGGACACCGGTCATATTGGATGAGGACCCAGCCTAATGACCTCAGTTTCACTCAGCCCTCCCTTTAGAGGCCCATCTCAAAACAGTCACCGCCTGAAGCATTGCGAGTTGGAGCCTCACCGTGTGAATTTTAGGGGGGTGCAGTTCAGCCCGTCACCCGCACGTCACCACCTGGCCAAATTCCTTTAAGACTCAGATTAGGTGCTCCTTATATGGTAGCCAGCCTCTAAGACAGTCCCCGTGACTCACACCCTCCTGGTGCCCCGCCCCTGTGTGGGGTCCCTGGCCTTGTTAAATAGGGCTGGCCTGTGGAACCAACAACGTGTTGTCAAAATGGCAGCGTGACCTCTGGATCTGAATTATGGGAGATGGGGCTTCTGCCCTTACTCTCTGTTGGATCACTCGTTCTGGGGGAAGCCACCCGCCGTAGAGAGAAATGAAGGCCTCGCACCAGCAGCCAGCAGCCAGCACCAAGTCCCCATCCACGGGAGCGAGCCGTCTGGGATGCAGGTCCCCGGCCCAGGAGACTGTGTATGAATGCAGCTTTCCCCCTCCTGGCTGCCTCTGGACCTGAGCCAGAACCTCCCAGCGCCGCTGCCCCCACACTCCCGGCCCTCAGAAACCATGTGAGAGGAGAGATGTTTGTCGTGGACTTAGGCCACGGCGTTTTGGGGCAGTTTGCTCTGCAGCGATGGATAGGTGCCTGATACAGCCTGTCAGGAAGGCCTCCCAGCCCCGGGCTGGGCTCCAGGCCCCTCCTCCGGCCGCCACAGCCCGTATCTTAAACCTTTCTACTGCGCCACGTCCATGTTACACTGAGTGGTCATGTCCACGTTACACGGAGTGGCCAGATTGTTAGGATCTCTGAACGCATAATAATCTGGCCACTCAGTGTCTATCCTATAGAATACAAGGCTAATATGCAAATTGTCCCCTCGACCAGGAGTTCGACCAGCAGGCAGGCCAGCCAACCGCCCATGTCCCCTCCCCCTGGTCAGGCTGGCCGGACCCCACCCATGCACGAATTCATGCACCGGGCCACTAATATATATAATATAATAATCTGGCCACTCAGTGTGTGTGTGTGTGTATATATATGTATACACACACACACACACACACACACACACACACACTGAGTGGCCAGATTATGCGTTCAGAGATCATAATAATCTGGCCATTCAGTGTGTGTGTATTATGATTCAGAGATCATACTAATCTGACCACTCAGTGTGTGTGTGTGTGTGTATTATGATTCAGAGATCATACTAATCTGGCCACTCGGTGTGTGTGTGTGTGTATTATGATTCAGAGATCATACTAATCTGACCACTCAGTGTGTGTGTGTGTGTGTATTATGATTCAGAGATCATACTAATCTGGCCACTCGGTGTGTGTGTGTGTGTATTATGATTCAGAGATCATACTAATCTGACCACTCAGTAGTGTGTGTGTGTGTGTATTATGATTCAGAGATCATACTAATCTGGCCACTCGGTGTGTGTGTGTGTGTATTATGATTCAGAGATCATACTAATCTGACCACTCAGTGTGTGTGTGTGTGTGTATTATGATTCAGAGATCATACTAATCTGGCCACTCGGTGTGCATCGAACTGCATTCCTTAAATACCAATTAGGTGCTGTCCTCCTCGTCTATAACCCTCTGTCATTGCACTTGGAATAAAGTAGGGCTTGCAAAGCCCCAACTGGGTCGCTCCAGCTGCTCTCTGCCTCTGCCCCGGGCCTCCCGCCCCGGACTCCTGTCTTCAGACACTAAGCCCATCGCCGCCCCCGAACCACCCCCTGCTGCTCCGCTCCCTAAAACGCTTGTCCTGCCGTCCGTCCGCACGCTGGCAGCCGCCTCTCCTGAACGCGCAGCTCCACTGCGTCCTGACCATTGTCTTCACGGTCGTTCTCTAGCTCAGGACTTCGTTACAGGGACTTGTTACAATTCGTATGTTTCACGCACACTGGGACGCGTGTTTCCTAAGGGCAGGCGTCTCGTCGGCCTGCACTGCTGCTGCACGTAGCCGTCGGGGAGTAGTTGTCCGATGAGTAAACCAAGGAATGAACATACTTCCTCTCACCTCTCACCGGCCCCCTCAACGGGAAGCCTCCCCCTTCCCCCCCCCCCCCCCCCCCGGGCAAGGCCTGGCTTTCCTTCATTTTTGTATCCGGCACTGGGCCCTTCGCAGGGGAGCAAACGATGTTTTTGAACTTTGGGGCTGAGTCTCCTTGGAAAGTCACTGGACAAAAATAAAGCGTTGCGCTGCCCTCTGCGGCCACCAGGGGGCGGCAGAGTCCTTGGGACTCTTTCCTGGAAAGGCCCATCTGAGCCCAAAGGAAACGCCTCTGGTCAAGGTCAGAGCGCAGGTTCCCAGGGGTCCAGAAACAGAGAGACGGCTTTGGGGACCTGCAGAGAGGAAGGGCGGGTGGCAGCAGGCACAGGGACAGCCGTCGAGCCCAGCCTTTCTTCCCGAGACTGTGCATCCCGGGGTAGGGGGGTGGGGTGCGGGAAGGTGCGGGGCTGGGAAAAGAAGCGATTCCATCCTGGGATTCCTTCTGGGAGAACTCGGCCCCACAGCCTGTAAACAGCGGGGCTCCGGGCGGGTCCTTCCAGGTGGACCGTCAGCCAGAAACAGCAGGCCCGACTGTCCCTCCCACGTGGTGTCCTGAGCACCTTGCAGCAGCGTGGACCCTCCGGGCACCGAGTCTGTGTGTCCCGCTGGGGGCGCAGGGGGGCAGTGCACGGTGGGGACCCGGAGTTCAGACGACCCCTCTCACTGGGAAATACCGCTTCAGCCATTCGCACGCCGATGGGGCATGAAGCCGGGTCGTGGCTGTGTTCAGTTGACACAAACGGACCAACCAGGTCCCGATGTCATTAAAATAGATCGTGTCAAGCGAACCCGCTCGAGTGTTGGACCTGCTCTTAAGAAACTTGAACGACCTTCCCGTAGCTGTCAAACTGTTCCGAAATGTAAGTAATGTCAACATCAGCCCTGGCCCGTGTGGCTCAGTGGATGGAGCACTGGCCTGTGAACTGAAGGGTCTCGGGTTTGATTCCGGTCAAGGGCACATGTCCGGGTGGTGGGCTCGATCCCCAGTGGGGCACTTGCAGGAGACAGCCGACCCAGGATTCTCTCTCATCATGGATGTTTCTCTCTCTCTCTCCCTCTTCCTTCCTCTCTGAAATCAATAAAAATACATTTTTTAAATGCTTTCTTTTTTTAAAACATACTTTATTGATTTTAGAGAGGCAGGAAGAGGGAGAGATAGAAACACCAATGATGAGAATCACTGATTGGCCGCCTCCTACACGCTCCCCACTGGGGATCAAGCCCGCCACCCGGGCATGTGCCCTTGGCCGGAATCGAACCCGGGACCCTTCGGTCTGCAGGCCGACGCGCTATCCACTGAGCCACACCGGCCAGGGCAGAAAAAGGCTTTCTTAAAAGGAACTTCAAAATCACCTGCTGTGGTGGCCGTTAGGCCGTGTGTGGGGGGAAGTCTCTGGAAGGCCTGGTGATCGCGGGACCGGGAAACGTGGAGAACCATCTTTTCGCCGGGGCCGGCGGGGGGGCGTCGTCCCGTGCACCCAGAGGTGCAGGCTCAATTCTGGGTGTCGGTGTTCCTCTCTCTCTCCCCTCCTCTCTCTCTCTCTCTCTCTCTCTCGCTCACTCGCTCTAAAAAAATCGATAAAAGTATTTTTTAAAGAGAGAGGCACCCTCACCACGGACCTAATGCCCGAGAGTTTTCAGAGCGTCGTTGGCTTGTTTGAAAGTTGCATTTCAACCCACGGAGGCCTTAGGGTCAGCGTCATTAGCCAAGAGGAGGAGCGGCAATCCGGTCAAACATCACATCACCCACACGAGCACAGGGGCCGGCGGGCGGCACGTTGTGGAAGGACCACGTGTGCGTGGCGGGGCCCCACGTTCCCACGGACACCGCTTCTGGTTTGTTCCGTGACGTGTTGCCCGCGAGCGCCCTGAGATGGCACCGCTCGGTGTGTGCCGCGTGTACGAGGAAAACGAGGAAAACGAGGAAATGCGACGTAGTAACTGATCCTCAAACTGAGAACTGGGAACCGATGACCGCCTTCTCGTCCTTTCTGGATCTTAGAGGACCGGGGCGGACCGTGAAACATTGTCCCAGGACGCGAGGAGACGGGCGGGTGGGGCCCGAGCCGAGGCCGGCTGCCTTGCTCACGAAGAGGTCAGGGAAAGGGGGGCCTTGGCACTTTTCAAACTTGGGGTGAAAGAGCGTGGGCCGGCCAGAGGCCGTCTCTCTGGCTCCCAAGGAAGAGAACGTGCGAGCGCCCCGGCTTAACCTGAGCCGAAGGGGCCGAAGCACGTGCCCGAGGTCACAGCCTCCCAGCAAGGACAGATGGCGTCTCTTTGGTAAAACCGCCTTCCAGAGGTGTGCCAGCAGCACCGGGAGGGACAGAACGGGTCCTTCCTCAGGGACGGAGTCTGCGGCAGGATTTCCAAAGAAATCTGCCTCCACCCACATCCCTCCCACCCCACTCCCCCCCCCTCCGCTCTCTCGCTGCCCTCGGCTGGTGCGAGGCGTGCACCCCCTCCTCCCGCTCTCTCGCTGCCCTCGGCTGGTGGGAGGTGCGCCTGGGGAGGGCCTCTGGGCTGACGTGAGCAACAGAATATGCCAGACGTGACGATGCGTGACTTCCATGTGTCCTGCCTGGCGCTCTCTTCCCCTTGGGACCCAGCGGCCGTGTTGTAAGGAAGCCCAGGCCACGTGGGGAAGTCACTAGTGGGTGTGGGTGAAGGTCTTTTCTTCCGATGGGTGTCCTGGGGGCCTCACTGAGCCTGGGGAGGCCGCCCCTCCCCGGAGATAGGGACAGCTCACCTGTGAGCGCACCTCGAAGATGCAAACCTACCCACCTGCAGGCCATCCCTCCACCGCCTCCGTCGGGTGCTCCTACTTCAGCTGCCATCCCCTGCCCTCGTCACCCCAGAACCAGGTCCCACAAAACTAGGAACAGCCCCTGTACCCCAGAGACCTTGAAATTATCCAAACCAGCCAGCCCTAAGCCTGCTCGCCCTGCCTCGCCTATCCCTTCCTGCAGAAACCCCCGTTCCCCACCTCCTGACCCCCCCCCCCCCCCCGGGTGCTTCCCCAAGTGGCCTCGGGGGCCACCTGCACTCCTTCTTTGGGAACTGTGAGCAGCAAACTAACTTTGCAATGGCCGTCGTCTCTTCCTCTGCTGGCCTCACCTACCTGGCTAGGATAGCGCGTCCTTTTGGTTTTATTGATTTGAGAGGGACGCCGGATTGGTGTAGCACGTGTTCACTCACTCCTTGGTTGACTGTGGTCTGCGCCCCGACCACTGAGCCCCTCCCAGACAAGCCCCTGCCCTGGCTGCCCCCGCCCCCCCCACCCCCCGCCCTGAGCGCCCCGCAAGTCAGCGTCGCCCATCCCGCCAGAGCCTGTCATCGATCTGGCTGACGGCGCTTCCCGACATCCCGGGTTCCCTCCGGGAACGAGCTGGCGCTTATGGAAGAGGCCAGAAGGCGGTCCAGCGGGCGGGCGCGGCGCCTGCACTTTTATTCTCTGCCGTCGGTCCCTCCACGGAGACGGACACCAGCCGGCGGGAGGGGCCTTCGCACACGTGTTTACCAGCCGCCGCCTAACGATCCACAGCGCCACCCGACACGGAGTCCGGCCGGCACGCCGCCTCCTGCCACGGCCGTGGACGGGGCGGGCCCATGAAGTGGGTCAGAGCCCGTTCCCAGCAAAGGCTCACGTGCTGCTGCCCACGAGGGGCACCCAGGGTGACCACCCAGCCCCCAGGCCCCCGAGCCGGGGCCGCCGCCACCAGAGGCCCAGGAACCGCCAGGCTGGGCGCTGATCCCAGAAGCTCGGGGCCGCCTTCCTGTCGCTGTCGCAGTGGCTCGAGGGCCCCGGGCCCCAGGCCGGCACCACGCGGCCTGCCATCAGCAGGCACGGAGCTCCTGGGCCCACGCGGCTTTCCTAGAGCCGGCGGGAGCAGCTTCTAGAACGGAGGCTGTGGGTCTTCAGGCCTCGGCCCACTTGGGTCCCTGCCCGCCCCACCCCACCCCACGGGGCTTTCCTAGGACCCTCCCGCCCTGCCCGCCAGGACAGAGGAGAGGGCGCCAGCCCTGCCCCCGCCTTCCCCACAGTTTCCAATCGAGGCAGGAGGCAGCTCCGGGCCGAGGCACGGACTTCAACCCTCCCCGGGGGCGGCCGCGGCCCTCGGACAGCCCTGGCCAGCTCTGGCCTCCGGGCGGTCACCCATGGACGAAGAGGCCACTCGTCAAAGCCAGGCCTGTCCACCCACGGGGTGTGCGTGGGAGGCCGGGCCGGGTGAGAGTCTGCTGATGCCCTGCTCCCCCAGTGCCCGCCTGACCCAGGAGCAGCCCAACGTGCCCCGAGGTCACACAGGGCAGGCTGCTGACTCCCCACCCAACACCCCCGCCCCGCCCCCAGTCCCTGGTTCCTCGGGACACGGCAGCCACTTGGTTGGCACGTCCTAGCACGTGACGCCTCAAGGATGGTGGAGAGGTGGAGCTGGCGTCTGAATTCCCAGGGTGGAGCCCTCCCCACCCCCCACGCAGCGCCAGCCCGAAATGCTCCTGAGCAGGGCGTTGAAGGGTGAACAGGAGTGTGCTGGGTGGGCCAGGGTGAGCCAGCACCTCCTCAAAAGGTTCCAGGGCACAAAGGGGGAGCTTGGGGGAAAGGCAAGAGCCAATGCCCAGAAGAGGGGCGCAGGCACCAGGTGAGGAGTGAGCAGTGGTCACGGGCGAGGCCCAGGTCAGGGCCCCCGGCTCCCGGCGCGGGGCTTGGTCCTCATCAGCACCCGGAGGCGGCTCCCCGCCCCCCCACCGTCTCAGCTGCCCTGAGGCCATGCGGTGGGAGGCCTCCTGAACATCATTCGGGGAACCCCACACCCAGGCTGAGGCCAGGGGTCAAGTACAGGGTCCCCGCCCCACCCAGGGCGGGCCCCTCCCCGACCTACAGGCCTGACTCCAATTGACGGGGATACTAGGTGAGCTCTGCGGCCTGTGTCCCAAAGGAAGGCAGCTGGCAGGGGCTGGGAGCAGTGAGCCACACATATGCATGCGTGCACACACACGTACATACATGTGCGCACACACACACGGGTAAGAGGACAAAACTATGCCCCAAACATCTGCCCCAGCCCCCCCCCCCGTGTGTGGGCGGAGTCAGGTGATGGGGCGCGGGCTGGACACATGACGCAGAGGCCGCGCGCGCCCTGAAAGGCCTGGGACGGGACGGGATGGGAGGGGTGCAGAAGGCCTCCTGTCTGCCCCCCACACCCTCGTGGGGCGCCGGACACTGAGGCTCGTCTGACTCACCAGGGATCCCACATCCAGGGACTCAGATTCTGCAGATGCGGAGCCGGGCAGGGCCCGCCAGTGCCGGTCTGTGCCAGGTGGGCAGGCTGGTGCTGACCCCGGCCCTGAGGCCAGGCTGCTCGGGGCTCCAGAGGTCGGGGTGCCCTCCCTCTGTGCTTGGCGGGGGGGGGGACTCCCAGGGCCACGGATCGCACCGAGTGAGATCCTGAATGTTAGTGTCACGAGCCCTCATCTGCAGCAGGCAGGCAGGCCCGGATGCGCTGCCGCCCGGGGCACGGCTCTCGAGCTCCCCTGGCTTCTGGGCGTGAGACGACGTGGCCACGTAACGGCCCAGCTGCTCCCCTCCGCACCGAGGCCCGGCACAGGGGGCCAGGGCAGCTGGCTGTGGCCCCGGGACCTACCCCGCTCCTCTGCCCACTCCAGGAGCGTCCCAGAAAGGGGCCAGAGGACGTGGAGGTGCGCACAGCCCCCCGCGGGGCCGTTTAACAGCCTGGTCACGTGCCCGCCAGGGGCCCCCCGCAGGCGCGGCGAAGGGGCGCATCGTGAGTGCCAGCCGACTGGCCCAGCTGCCCGAGCGCCGTGGGAACCGACAGCACCCGGAGGCGGCCAATGGGCGAAGTCTGCTGTGGTCACCGTCCCCCCGTCCCCGCCCTGCCGTCTGGCGGCTTTCCCTGAGCAGGGGCATCGCGGGCCAGGACTCTGGGAGCAGAAAAGGCGGCCCTGGCCACCGGTGGGAACCACCGCCAGCCCGCGCCCCGTGTCTGGGGGCCTGAGGAGGCGCGCTGGCCCGGCTCTGCCATCCGCAGGGCAGCCCGCTCCCTCCCGGAGGCGCTCACGTGCACTGTGTCAGGAGACACTCGTCTAGAGCAAACGCATTACAGGGTTCGTCTCGGCTGCAGCCCTGACCATCGCTTCCTTTCTCACCTGGGGCCCGAGGCACGGGGCGGCTGCCACCGGGAGCAACCTCGGGCCATCACCGTCCGCGGCGGGCAGCTGTGCCCGGGGGGGGGCAGCGGCCTGGGCGCCCGCTCCGGGCTGACGTTCGCAGCAGCGCTTCCCGCGGCGCCGTCGGGCCACCTCACTTGGACACCTTGGCCTGCAGGGTGCTGGGCAGGTAGAGGTACCTCCGGATGGCATAGTAGTGGGTACCGGCACCGAATGCCACAAAGAGGTGCCAGATGGCGTGGGCGAAGGGGACCCTGCCGTCGCTCTTGAAGAACACGGTGCCCAGGCAGTAGAAAGCCCCTCCGGTCACCAGCTCCCAGAGGCCCTCGGTGTTGGGCTGTCGGCAAGGATGGGGTTCGGGGGGAGGGGGCGGTCAGAGGAGCGGCCAGCAAGGTGGGGAGCGCCCGGCCATGCCCCCCTCACCCCGAAAATGAAAAGGCCTTGGTGAGCCCGCCCAGGGTCCTGGGAGGGGGGGTGTCTCAACACGGTAATGTCGCCCCTTCTCCCGAACACGTTCCCACGTGTAACGCGTTTCCTCTGAAACCTCCAGGGATCTCGGGGGGCCTTTGCCTTTCCTCACAAGTTACCCCGGCGCCGCCCAGCGGCAGCGAGAGCAGGAGTGAGCCAGCCGCCACATCCCGGCCCCCGGGGCGTCATCCCCCCGCCCCCCGCGGGAGCAGCCCCGTTCCCTCCGTCTGGCTGCTGGCTGAACAGAATGGTATCTGAGCCCTGGCTGGTGTGCCCAGTGGTTAGAGCATCAACCTGTGGACTGAAGGGTCCCGGGTTCGATTCCAGTCAAGGGCATGTACCTTGGTTCAGGCGTGTGCGGGAGGCAGCCAGCTGGTGTCTCTCCCCCTCCCTTCCACGCCCTCTAAAAAATCAGTGGAAAAACACCCTTGGGTGAAGATTTTTTTAAAAAAGGGCTCAAGCGTGGGAAGGAGGGACCGAGGGGCGGGAAGCCGCCGAGCCGGGGCCCAGGTCCCAGGCCCACCGCGTACAGGCAACCCTTCCAGACACCCGCCTCTGCACGCACATACACGTCTGCATATACAGCGTGCACTTCACGGACACACGTGTCCCAGGAAGGCACCACTCGGACCAGGGAGCTCCCACCGTCCCGCCTCTGCACACCCATCGTCACTAATGCCGAGGGCACTGAGCCGCCTCCCCACCGGGGCGGCCTCGGGTCCGAGCAGCGCCGCCCACTCAGGGCTGTCCCGGGGCCCCGGGAAGACGGAGCCTGAGCGTGAGTTACGTGACAATGGTCACCCGATGCTTCTCAGCACCCCGGGCGCCCGGCGCGGCACCGGGGCCTCCAGGGGCCACCTCCTGCCCCCTTCACGACAGCGGCACAGGGAGGGGTGACCGTCACAGACACACGCCCACGGCATCGTGCCAGGAGGCCGGGGGCCTGTATGGTGTGATCTCATTTTTGTAAAAGGAAAGCCAACAGGCCAACACAGACTTGCGTGTACATTTAAGAACGGGACAAACAGACAAGAAACGGGCCATGGCGGTGACAGCTGGGCATCGACTGTACTGCGGGGGGCGGGGACCGCGGTGGTGTTAGACTTCCAGACGAGACCTATGCTTTGCAGTGAGCGTGTATTTAAATGTACGTTTACTGTACAAATGTAAGTACGTGCATGTGTAGATTTAAATATGTAATATGTGGCTGGATAGATATTACATGACTTAATATATGTAACTGAAATATGCATATTAACCCATTGTACACCATGAGCGTCTGAAGATGCAAGCGGGGACCTTCCCCACACGCCACACGCGTCTATAAGAAAAAGCCTGTTTTCCCCAAGTGGCAGCCCTGACCAACTTTTAAATCATTTCTCATGAGAATTTTCAGCCGAAAATATTCACGAACACCCGAACTGTAGTATATTTATTGTAGGGAGCGGCTCTAGGGTTAAGCCTCGGACTGACCTGCTGGCAAAGCCACAAACAAGTCCCAGCTTGGAGGGCACAGCCCTGTTCGCATCATTAAGCTTGACCTTATGACCTCCCTGGATCCTTCCTGGGCAGCTAATGGGCTGTGGGAGGGGCAGCCAGTGCAGCCAAAGCAAGTGAAACTCACAAGAACATTGTAACTATGGTGACCGCGTCCTTGTTTACCTCTGGCTGTAAAATAAAGGCTCAGCTTGCCGGCTGGATCTCTCTCTGTGGCCTCAGCCAGGCACAGGAGATCCACCAAACCCCAGCTATATTCTCTTTGTCTGTCTTTTCTTCATCCTTCGCCGGCCCTCCCTCAGGCTGGCCGAACCCTTGGCTGTGCTGGTGCGACACAATTTATTTTTATAATATTCATTGCAAATTGATCTTTCTGATTAAATTCAAAGTATCGTGGCGTGTGGGGATGGTTTCTGTTTTGGACGCGTGGTAGTTAACTGGTTAAATAAAAACAAACTTGTGGACATCGAACCTATAAAAACGAAAACAGGTCACAGGGACAGCGCTGAGCAGGAAAGACCAACGGGACAGGCCTTCACTGCCAAGTCCTCAAATGCGATTAGAGCTACAATAGGGGAACGGCTTGGTATTACTGCAAAAACAGGCCCGCCCGGCCAGGTGGCTCAGGGGTTGAGCGTCGACCCAGGAACCAGGAGGAGGCCTCTCCCCCCACCCCAGGTCCCGCCCATTCAATTCCCGGGCAGTGCACATGCCGGGGTTGCGGGCTGACCCCTAGTAGGGGGCGTGCAGGAGGCAGCTGACGGATGTTTCTCCTCGCTGTTTCTATCTCTCCCCCCTCCCTCCCTCTTTCTCAAATCAATACAACATTAAAAACAAAAACAATCCCTAGCCGGTGTGGCTCAGTGGATAGAGCATCAGCCTGCGGACTGAAGGGTCCCGGGTTCGATTCCTATCAAGGGCACGTACCTGGGTTGCAGACACATCCCCAGTGGGAGGTGTGCAGGAGGCAGCTGATCGATGTTTCTCTCTCATCGATGTTTCTAGCTCTCTCTCCCTCTCCCTTCCTCTCTGTAAAAAATCAATAAAATATATTAAAAAACAGATTTAAAAAAACGGGCCCATCTCTGGAACAGAATTGCAACTTGAGAAACAGACCCTGAATTTAAGGGGAGCGTTTTTAAATGGCTGACCCTCTGGGGGGACTCACCAGATACAGGACGAACAGCAGCGGGAACACAGAGTGAGAAATGAGAAGTCAACCATAAAAGACACGTAAGGAAACATGGGCAAATATTTACAAAAACGTGAGAAGAGGGAGACCTTTGTTAAAAGCCATAAAATTATAAAAAAACACACCACCTGTTAGATTTTACTTCATACAATGTTAACATTTGCCGATAATAATAATTTTAAAATAACACCCTTCTCTGGCCTGGCCAGTGTGGCTCAGTTGGTTGCAGCACTGAAAGGTGGTGGGTTCGATTCCCAGCCAGGTTCCGTTTCCGGGCAGGGCGCATCGGGGAGGCAACCGATTGGTGTTTCTCTCACATTGATGTTCCTCTCCCCCTCTCCCTCTCTCTCTCCCCCCTCTCTAAAATCAATCAGCATGGCCTTGAGGATGAATACTAGCAGTAGTAATCCCGTTCTGTGGCCTAGGAGGTAATGGGCAGGCTGAGTTTACTGTGTCTATTCAGCAGATGGGGCAACTGAGGCTCAGAGAGGAGAGGCCCTCAGGGTTAACCTGCTATTCTATCGCCTCCTTCGGTGGGTCACGCAGACACACTGAGCCTCAGTTTCCCCTCCTGCCAGAGGAGAGGGCTCCAGGTGACAATCCCGAGTCAGTGTGGGTGTCCCCGGGCCGACAGAGGCCCCAGGCCGGGGGGTGGCCTTACCATCGAAAGGATGACCACGGCGGGGAAGAAGCCCATGACCACGTAGCACAGCAGCTCCAGAAGCTTGTACCTGCAGGAGGAGAGGCCGCCGTGGGCGCCGCCGTCCCCCACCACACGCCGCAGGCGCTGGCAGAGCGGGGCGACCTCGGGCGGGTCTCATTCTCCCTGAGACGCCGTTTCCATGTCGTTATCAGGCCCCGGGCAAACGGGACCGTCGGACCCCGCACCTTGGCCCATGGCCCGAGCAGCCGCGCTCCGAGGACCGAGCGGCTGCACCAGCTGCCCCCTCCTGCTGTCCTGGAGGTTCCGGCGTCTGTCGCTCCTTCTGCTTCCGTAGCCCTGTCTGTCCCTCACTTAACTGCTCCGTCCTGTCACTCGGCTGATGGAAGCAAACGGGGCCCCGAGGGCTCAGAGCCGCTGCTCCGTGTCTGCCAGCACAGCTTAGGGACAGCAGGTGGCACGTGACGCCCTGCAGTGGGTCTGGGAACCCACAGTGTCAAACTGACGCTGTGCGCTGTGGACCTGTGGCTGTGCCTTCAAGCTCCCGGAGCATCCTGGGGTGTCCTCTCTCTAGGGGCAGGCAGGAGGCCCTGCTGGAGCCCTGAAGGCCCCTCCCCCCCCCGGACCCCCTTCCCACCCCCCTGGGCTTACCGCTCATGGAAGAAGAAGACATAGATGGTGCCCACGGAGGCCATGACCCAGACCAGCCAGCGCATGTGGGCGGCCCAGGGGCCCAGCTCCCGGAGGTTCAGCCTGCGGAGACCCGAGGGCACAGTCTGAGGGGCCCCGGCCGGCCCTGCGGGGCCTGGGGGCTGGCCAGCCCGGGGACACTGTCCCCGCAGATCTGTCCGCTGTGGCTGCAGGGGTGAGACGTGAACTCTCGTGGGAGACGTGTGGAGAGACACAAAGAGAAAGTCACACGTGAGCAGTTAGTAGAGGGAAATGAGCCACACGGATGTCTCGGCGTGGAGGGGGGGCAGGAGTCTAGCCAGCTGGTGAGGGTGGCGCCCTGAGATGCCAAGGTTTCGGGTTCCATCCCCGATCGGGGCACATACAAGAAACAACCAATAAACAAACAAACAAACGACACAGAAGAAACAACCAATAAATGCGCGGATAAGTGGCACAACAAATCAGCATTTCTCTCCCGCTCCCCTGCACTTCCTTCTTCCTTTTCTCTCTCTCCTTCTTTCTTAAAAAAAAAAAAGTCAATCAATCAATGAACGGGGAGCCTGCTGGGACAGCCACCGGGCGGGTCTGCCAGACTTCGCTGTGCGCACACGCGTGGCCCCGCCCGTGCAGCTCCAGGGCCCAGCGGGGACACGCCGTGTCGCACCCACGCCATCCATGCCCTTTCTACCATGCCCGAGCCTTCAGTCTCCTAGTACCACACTCCTTCTTTAAGTCAAGATTGTATCCGGGAAGCTTCTATGACAGTCCAACCTGTCCAAGATGAAATAAAAGCAAACAAAAATGGGGGTTTTCTGATTGAGGCCGGGATGGGGAGCCCAGACGCCCACCCCCACTGTGGCCTCCGGGCCCTCAGCGCTCTCCGAGGACAGCCGGGAAAACTAGAGCAACACAAAGAAAAATCACCTACAGCGCCGGTGCCCGCCCGTTCACCACGCCCCCCACTGCCAGCCGGGAAGCTGGTCACCGCCAGTCAACCCCCAGTTCTGCTGACTCCTTCTCCTGAGCAGCTCACAAACCCTGCACCACACCCCTGCTTCATGGCCCCCACCACAGCTGTGTGTCAGCCCAGGCAGTCCTGGAGGAGATACGGCCGTGCCCTCCGCCACCAGCAGGGGGCAGCACAGAGCACTGCTTGGGGAGGGGGGGCAATGCAGGCATAAGGAATGGAAACCCAGGTGCCCACCCCCAAAGGGGCGGAAAGTCGGGATCAGTCCAGAAACCTGTCCATCACGGCAGCTGAGCACAAAACAGCCTGCCACTCGCCCACATCCAAACAGGCACCTGAGCTACCTGGCTCCTGACCCGCAGGCGCTGCTGCCTCGGGAGCTCAGGCCAACGAGAAGCCGCCGGTGGTCCGAGCCCCTCCCCTGGCCTCCAGTTCCCGCCTATGCTCCATGGCCTCCCACCTACCCACTCACGCTTCACTCCTGGCCAGGGCCTTCCAGGCTTCTAGAAGTCTCCGTCCGCCTGCCTCTCTGGCCTCTGACCGTCTAAACCCTGAGAGGTTTCAGGAGAGAAGCCCAGGCTGGGCCGGTCTGACGGTGCCAACAGGCAGGCAGACAGACAGAGGACAGACCAGACAGACAGCAGGAACGGCACGCCTCCGTCCAACGTGTCTGGAAAACAATCGCCTCTGTATGTGCGAACAAAACCTGTTTACTAGCGGATACCGCTACACGTGGGGCGGCCAGAGCACCCTGCACCGCCGTGGAGAAGAAAGCGGGCATCTCCGCCGGGCGACCGCGGGCCATGCCCCGGCGACGCGCTGGGAGAAGGAAAGCCAACTGCGGAGCCGTTGGCACAGCGCCCTTCCTGCCGTGTTCAAGTCGCAGAGAAGGGGTACCAACGTTCACTCACACATATGAGCCCTAAGTATGCACGGTGCGTGCGCGTGCGTGCACTGTCTGCACGGACAGCCACATAAGCACACATGTACGCACACTCGCCGTTTCATGCGGGAGGTCGCTGGGCGCACAGGGAAGCGGCCCTAAGAGCCGGGGAGGCCGTCACACAAACACAGACAGCGATCGGAACAAGGACAGGACGGGAGCCAGCCCGTCCGCGCGGGGCCGCGGGGCACTCACCAGGGGGCGTAGGAGGCCGCTATGAAGAAGTAGATGACCATGCGGTCACACATGTGCAGGCAGCGCTCCACCATCCTGGGCAGAGAAGGCGGCATCACCAGCGGCCTGGGCAGCGCGGACCCAGCGAGGGCCTGGGCGGGGCCGCCTCTGTCCAGCCACCCCCTGGGCCTCAGCGACCAGGCTCCCCACCCCTGGGATTAGCTGGAGCCGCCTGGGGTCCCTCAGAGGCCCCTCCTCTCCTCCCCTCTGCATTCCTCTCGCACATCCTGGGCTTTCAGGAGATGGCAAGCGACGAAAGAATTCTGTGGCTAAAATGCAAAACTATTAAACTCTGTGCCCGCCCTGGCCGGTGTGGCTCAGTGGATAGAGCGTCGGCCTGTGGACTGAAGGGTCCCGGGTTGGACTCCGGGCAAGGGCACATGCTTGGGCTCAGTCCCCACGAGGGGGCGTGCAGGAGGCAGCCGACCAGTGATCTCTCTCATCATTGATGTTTCTCTCCCTCCCTGCCCCCCTCGCCCTCTCTGAAATCAATAACATTTTATTTAAAAAATAAAATAAACTCTGTGCCCCCGGAAGACCCTCTGGATTCTGGCTTTGTGGTTTCATGCCCAGGCTCTGGGGCCAGAAGGTCTGGGTTCGAATCCCAGTCCAGCACTTAGGGACCTTGACCCTGACCAAGTCCCCTCCCTGCTGGGGCTCCGTCCCCGCCTTGTACCGGATTGGGGGTGGGGGTGGGGCCATCAGCGATCTTCGCAGGCCCCTGAGAGGGCTGGGGCGGGTGCGACGTGCAGGAGGGGAAGTGCCCAGCAAGCAGCTGTTAGCAGAGCACCCCGGAGGAAACTCCGCCTCCCCTCCCCCTCGGCCAGGTCCCCAGCGGCGGCTCCCCCCGCGGGCTGGCGGCGTGGTACCTGAGGTGGCTCTTCTTCCAGGAGACGGTGTGGAACACGGTGGACACCACGAAGAGCCCGCACAGGCCGAGGCCGTAGATCCAGGCGGAAACCGTCTCCCAGGCGTCGTCCGACAGGAGGTAGAGGTTGGAGCTGCCGAGGAAGCTGGGGATGATCCAGAGCTGGAAGCGGGCGGAGCAGGCAGCGCTGGCTCGGGGTCCAGGGCGGCTGGAGCCCTCCCTCCCTCCCGCCCCGGCGGGGATGCCCTAACCTGCGCGTCCAGAGTGGGAGCCGCCAGGCACCGGCGGCTGCGGGCACTGAAACGTGACGTGTGCCACTGAGAAAAGGAATTTTTTTTTAATGTGTTTTTATTGATGTCAGAGAGGAAGGGAGAGGGAGAGAGAGAGAAACATCCATGATGAGAGAGAATCATTGATCGGCTGCCTCCGGCACACCCCATACTGGGGATCGAGCCCGCAGCCCAGGCCTGTGCCCTTGGCCGGAATCGAACCTGGGACCCTTCGGTCTGCAGCCCGACGCTCTATCCACTGAGCCAAGCCAGCCAGGGCTGGGTTAAGGAATTTTACATTTTATTTCATTCGATTGATGTCAGTGTTGATGTCCACAGCCACCGAGGCCGGGGCTGCCACACAGGACGGCAGTGGGAACAGGCAGCCGGGCCCCGCTTCAAGGAGCAGCTCTGGCGCTCCCTCCGCTCCGCACCCCCAGGTTGCCCGGCCCGAGGTCCCCAGGCGCACCGAGCCGCAGCCTCCGCCTTGTCACACATGCGGTCCCCACCATGCCCACGGGGAAACCCTCCCTCTCCGGGCCTTGGCTCATGGCCATCTCCCGGGAGAAGCCCAGGCAGAGGCCGGCTCAGAGCCACGGCTCACCCTCCTGGGGCCGTGGGGGCGTGAGGGGCAGGCCGTGGGCCATCGCGTGGGCATGGCGTGGGACGGAGACACAATCGCCCCGAGGCGAAGAGGCTGTCTCCCCACCCCGGCCTGGAGGTGCCCCTCAGCTCACAGCCCCGGGGGCCCACTCACAGCGTGGGTGGCGCAGTTGGCCGCATGCTCGTACTCCGTGGGCTGGTACCTCTTGTGGGCGGGGACCCGGTGGTTCATGAACCTGGAAGGAGAGGCACCTTCCTGGAGCTCGGCCCCTGCGGTGGGAAGAGGGGGACCCCTCCCCACCCCCCGCCCCCAACGCTCTCTGTATTACGTGTCTTGTACTGTCCAATGCCTGATCCCCAGGGTGTCACAGAACTTGGCTGAATGTCGGGGTGCTGTTCTTTACTGTCACTGACACGGTATAGCTCCCCGAGGGCACGCCTGACGAGGTTTACTATGCGCACGTGACCACCTCCCGGGGGAGACAGAGCTCGTTCCCCACCCCTCCAGCCCTTCCCAGGGGGACCTTCCCCCAAGGAAACCACCCCCCACCTGGCCCTCGAGGATGAGGACCCGCACTGCCTACCAACGGGAACCGCAGCTCCAAAGCCCCCACCACCCCGAGACCCCAGTCATTACTGTGAAGACCCACAAAAATGGAAGAGTGTAGGGCTCAGAACACAGGGCTCGATGCAGGGCAGTGCACGGAGCATGTATCGAGCGCCTTCTGTGTACTGGGGCCATGCCAGTACAGTGCACGGAGCATGTATCGAGCGCCTTCTGTGTGCTGGGGCCATGCCAGTACAGTGCACGGAGCATGTATCGAGCGCCTTCTGTGTGCTGGGGCCATGCCAGTACAGTGCACGGAGCATGTATCGAGCGCCTTCTGTGTGCTGGGGCCATGCCAGTACAGTGCACGGAGCATGTATCGAGCGCCTTCTGTGTGCTGGGGCCATGCCAGTACAGTGCACGGAGCATGTATCGAGCGCCTTCTGTGTGCTGGGGCCATGCCAGTACAGTGCACGGAGCATGTATCGAGCGCCTTCTGTGTGCTGGGGCCATGCCAGTACAGTGCACGGAGCATTTATCGAGCACCTTCTGTATGCTGGGGCCATGCCAGTACAGTGCACGGAGCACTCGTGCTGTCAGCGCGCGTCCTGTTTGAGCCCAGGGAGCGTTAGCGGAGCACCTAGCATGTGCAGGGGCGGGGGGAGTGCTCTCGGAGCCCAGGGGAAGGACAGATAGAGCACTCCTTCTCCCCCGGTCCGAGCACCATGCAGGGGCGATTAAACGCTGGGCTTATGTAATACTTAAAACAATTTTAAAAAATGGTAAAAAAAAAAAAAAAAACGCTGGGCTTATGGTCACAGAGAAGGTGGGGGACCCACCCCTGGAAGTGGGGAGCCCACAGAAGCACAGCCTCCTAGGAAACCAAGCCGCCAGCCCATCAGCCCCCCTTCTTCGCGGGTGGCCCTGGAGGACGGCCGTGGCCACAGCTGGCTTATTAAATGATACGTATTGACAACAAAACCAGTGCTACACGGCGGGTAGTGTCCCCCAAAATTCCTACGTCTCAGTCTGAACCCCCAGAGCCCGAGAGTGTGGTCCCACGTGGACTCAGAGCTGCTGCAGGTGTAATTGACGGAGGGGCGGGCCCTGCTCCGATAGGACTGGACCCTCCTAAGGGGAGGGAGACAGGGCCAGGGGCCACGTGCCCTCGGGGCAGAGATTGGCATGATTCGTCCAAAGCCAAGGAATGAATGGCCAGGTGGTCGGCCCGCCAGACGCTGGGGGACAGCCCTGCGGACTCCCTAGAGCCGCCGGGGAGCCGGCTGCCCACACCCTGCTCTCTGCCCTCCAGAGCCGGGGAGGGAAGTTCTGCTGTTGATTTGTTTTTAATGTATTTGTATCGATGTCAGAGAGGAAGGAGAGGGAGGGAGAAACATCCGTGATGAGAATCATTGATTGGCTGCCTCCTGCACGCCCCACCCTGGGGATCGAGCCTGCAACCCGGGCATGCGCCCTTGACTGGACTGGAACCCAGGTCTCACGCCATTACCAGGCCGGGCCTGGCTGTCCTCTCTCCGTCTGGCCCTTTAACAAACACCATCCAAGCCCCCAACGCGCCAGCCACCCCGGTTCGAGGGTGATGACACGGTTGCCGTGGCAACCCAGGACGGACGGGCAGTTACTCCCTTTATTTCTGGGCCCCACAAAACTTTCCTTGTCTCCCACCCCACCCCACCCTGTGCGGCGGCAGCTCCTGAATGCCCGGGAGCGACAAAGGCGGCGAGAGGAAGCCAGGCCGGGAGGCAGGGCCGGGCCGGGCAGATGCCCAAGAATTCCCGTTCCCACAGCCCACAGAGCCAGCTCTGCTCCTGAGCCCCGGGCCTGGTCTCCTTCTCCATGACCTCTGCGCAGGCGCTTTCAGAGGACAGTGAATTAATCTTTGTTCTCATTTTCCTCCTAGTTTGCATATGTGAGATTTCCTTTTTGCTACAGTTGTGTGGGTTTGGCAAAGGTGGAGTCGTGTAGCCATCACCACACCCAGGACCCTTCATCGTCCCTAACGCCCTCATGCCCCGTCCCCAGCCCGTCCGCACCGCTCCGCTCTGTCCCCACCGCCCCTCTGCTGTTCCCGAGGGTCCCAGGGGAAATGGAGCCCTACAGGAGTCCTAAGCCTTTTTTTTTTTTTTTTTTTACGTCTAAAGAGGATTTATTATATCAAGTCCAAGTGCATTCTTAGGAGAAAGGAAACGCTTTGGATGCCACACGGGGATTTTATTTCTATTCAAAACGGCTTTTCTGCCGTCAAGCAACGGGCCCCCCTCACGTAAGGCTGCCAGCCCCGGCAATCACTCTGGACCCTCCCTCCTGCGGTGGCTCCTTTCGCTGGGCTCCCTGCGCGCGAGGCTCGTGGAGCTGCGTGCGCGGCCCGTGGAGCTGCGTGCGAGGTTCGTGGAGCTGCGTGCGCGGCCCGTGGAGCTGCGTGCGCGGCCCGTGGAGCTGCGTGCGCGGCCCGTGGAGCTGTGTGTGGCCCGTGGAGCTGTGTGTGGCCTGTGGAGCTGCGTGCGGCCCGTGGAGCTGCGTGCGCGGCCCGTGGAGCTGCGTGCGGCCCATGGAGCTGCGTGCGCGGCCCGTGGAGCTGTGTGCGCGGCCCCCTCCCTTCACTGTGGGAATATGCCACTGTGCGCACGCGTAACGGCCCGTGTGTCCGCCCTGGCGGGCACAGGTGGCCTTTCCCAGCGGAAATGCACAGGCCAATGCGGACGTTCTCTGGCAGAGGTGGCGGCCGCGTTGGGTGGGGTGGGAGGGCGACGCCGCGTGGAGGAGCCAGGTGCCGGCAGGGAGGCAGCACAGAAGGGGAGGCCCCCTGGACTGGAGAGGCAGGGGCTTTGGAGCCAGGCTCAGCGGGGCGGGACATCGCTGCGCAGTCACCTCGCTGCTGTGTGACCTACGGGAAATGACTGTAGGTCTCTGGGCTGCAGCTCCCTTCTACGTAAGAAGATAGAGTAATAGTACCTCGCCTGCAGGCACCATGAAATACTACGGCTCAAAGCCCACACGGGGGTGCCTGGCGCACGGCAGTGCTCAAAGGGCGGGCGTTCTTTTCACCGCTCCCCGGAGAGCCCCCCCAAAGAGCACAGGCGCTGCGTTCGTGCTGGCTCGTGACGCCCTCGTACTTCACGTAGTGCGCCCACGTAAAGCCCACGCCACCCCGGCACAGTGGGTGCTGTCCTCCACCTGAAGACGAGGCTACAAGAGTCAGGCCAAGGCTCCTCAATCCTGGTCCCTCGCTAAGAATCACCTGACGCCGGTGAGTGAGGTTCAGAGGCTGAGGATCGACCTACGAACCAGGAGGTCACAGTTCGATTCCCGGTCAGGGCACTTGTCCGGGTTGGGGGCTCCATCCCCCGGGGGGAGGGTGCGAGAGGCAGCCAATCCATGATCTCTCTCGTCATTGATCTTTCTAGTTCCCTCTGTCTTCCTCAAAGAAATCAATAAAAAAAAATTTTTTTTTAAAGAATCGCCTGGAAAAGAGATGGATGGATCCACAAACTGTGGTCCATCCGTACCATCGGATGCTGGTCACACAGGACCCCAGGGGCACGGAGCGAACTCCCACCGGGCTCAGGAGGCCCGCAAACAGGATTCAACTCGCACGGCGACTCGGTGGGGTGGCAGAGGCTGCCCGGCGGGCTGTGCTGCAAAGGATTCTGCGTGTGAATCCAGGCCTGTGGGGCGGGGAAGGAGGGTGGTGATGAATCAGCCATGTCTGCCACGGGCACAGAGCAGGCACGAGGCAGCCGCCCTGGCCTAAGAGTCCCCAGATGCCTGCACTGGCCGCCTCCTCTCCGAACCTCCAACCTGGTGACGACACCACACAGTGAGCAGGGCTGAGGGTACGTCTCCCCACACACAGTGATTCACAAGTTCAACAGAACCAGGACGTGGTGGGGCGGAGCCTGGCACCCAGACCTCCTGACTCGGCTTTCTCCTTGCCACCACACCCACTGCCGCCCCGGCCCTGTCCGTGGTCCTGACGGGAGGTTCTGCCGGCAGTCTTTTACACTCTAGTATAATGTCCCTGGGCACCTCTCCAGGTGGAGGCAAAGGAAGGGAAGGCACAGGGCTCCGCCCCAGCTCCTGAAACACTGCCTCACCGGCTAGTGCTCAGTGCAGGCCTGACCACAGGGAGCCAGCCCATAACCCCGCCCCCTGAGCCCTGCCCATGTCAGTCCCTCCCCCTTGGAAAGTCTACACAAAGACTCTCAGGTCCCGGAGGCCAAGGCAAAGCCCAGGAGGACCCCGAGCACAAGAGCCGTTGCCAAAGCCAAGAGCAAGAATGCCAGCAGCTTCTGCGTGGGCTGGAAGGTCCAGTGTCCAGGAGGGGAGTCAAGGGCCCTGAGCCTTCCACCAAGGTTCTTCTGTGCAGAAGTCCCTTCCCCTCCTCTCAGCGGGAGACCTATCGGCCTTCAGGACGCAGGTCGAAAGGCCCCCCTTGGAGCGCTCCCTGATCCCTGCCCTCACACCCCATGCACACCGGGCGACAGCCACCTTCTCTCCCCTCCCGGCCTCATCCCTCCTTCCTCCGCGGAGTGGCCTTGGCTGTGGCTCCTCCCCCTGGCCTCCCCCAAGTGCCTGTGGGACCCCATCACAAAGCACGTGGTGTGTCCGCGGGTGCTCCGGGCCTGCCTCCGCCCCTGCACTGTACACGGACAGGCCGGTCTCGTCCTCATCTTCCCGTCCCAGTGCAGGCCCGCCGTGCCCGGGTGACTCGGGCAAGGAAGCCAATAATCCATCCTCTCGGAGCATCGATTAAGCCGTGATTAATCCATCCTCTCGAGCATCGATTAAGCGTGCAGACTCCAGATGACATGTGGGAACAGTCCAGCCTTCAACACCCTCTGGAATTTCTGGAATCGGCAGGCTCCCGAGACACGGGCTGATCCAGCCAAGACAAATGTCGTGCCCAAGGTCACACAATCTCAGCTGACTTGGAAAAGCAGAAGGTGTGGCAGGGAGCACCGGAAGCGAGACAGGGGAGGGGGAAACGTCATTTTTACTGAGTGTAGAAAGTTCCAGAAGAGGAGGCTTGGAGGATAAAGCCAGGACCGAGTCTACCCCTGGGAGCGGGCAGTGGCTAAAGGGGACGGGAAGGGGGTTCCTGTGATGGGTTTCGGGCACTGGCAGCATCGAGCGTCCGGTCCCGGGGCGCCGCGTTGTGAGCTGTGGGGGGAAGGCCACCTCCGGGCGCAGGCGGGTGCACAGGGTGAGGGACGGAGCAGGCCTCTGGTAGGGCCAATTTTCTGACCCACCTGTCCACGCCTGTCCACACCCCCAGCGCCTCCCTCCGGCCTGGGCTGAGCCCCCCGGCCGCCCCTCCTCTCCCATCCCAGCAGCCAGGCCCAGCCTCGGAGCTGCAGTCTCTCCCTGCCCTTCTGGCCTGGGCCGGGGTCTGGAGCCCCCAAAGAGAAGCCGGCCTCCTGTCCGAGAGGCGCCAGGCCCGGGGAAGCTGCGGCCGCTCCTTCCGGCTGGGCCGGTGCCTGGTGGTGGCAGCCGCGTCCCCAGAACAGAGGACCTACAGAGATTTGTCCCGCAGACAAAGGGGGTCTGTCTGTCTGTCTGTCTGTCTCCCTCCCAGAGGCGAGGGCAGCCCAGGGCCGCGCTGGCCCCAGCGCCCAGCCTCCCCCTCTGCCTGGCCCAGGGCGCTCTGTGTCCATTCATGAATCCAGGCTCCGGGAAGGCAGACAATCTTGGCTCAGTCCTTGGGAAACAGAACCGCGGAAACACAGCGCTTGGGCCGGCGCCACCTCAGAACCGAAATCGAAATCCCAGGACAGAGAGCCGGGGACAGGAAGGGGAAACGGAGCAACAGGCGGGGAGGGCCAGGGCCGAGGGACCAGGCACAGCGTGCCGCACGTAGAAGGCCCCCCGCACAGGTGCGCGCCCCGCGGGACTGACCAGCTAGCCACTGTGGGTGTCCAAGCCGCGGGCCAGCGGGGGGACTCAGGGGTGGGACCCACCCCTGCTCCAAGGGCCTGCGGCGTGCGGGGGCTCGGACACCTGGAGGGTGGACCGTCTGTGGACCCGAGGGCGCGTGTCTGCACTGCTGCCGGCGGGCTCCTGGATCCCCCACGTCCTGTCTCCCCTGCACCTGTCCACGCAGGCGCGCAGCCCAGGAGAGCAGCCAGCGGCCCCCCCGCACCATGCCAGCCATCGCTGGGCACCCCTGAGGCCAGTCCACGCAAATGTCCTCCCAGCGTCCTCCCAGCGGGCCCGTGGGGAAGCATCCCTTCCCCGTTCCGCACATTTCTGCCCCGCACACCCTGGCCCGGCACGCAGCCCGGCTGCCACGGACAGGCTCCGCCCCGGTCCGTTTCTCACACTAGGAGGTGAGCTCGGCGAGGGCAGGGAAGTGGCGCTGGTCAGCCCTGTGCCCGAGCGCCTTGGCCAGCGCCTGACACACCTGGGCCTCGGCGATGGCCGACCCCCTAAGGCGCGGATGGGATGCGGACTTAGATTCGGTGCCGCCACGGGCCCCCGGGGAAGGAGTGAGTGTTCCCTGCTTGACCTCGGACAACCAGAGCCCCAGCCATCCCCGCGGCCGCTCCTGCTTGGCCCCCAGCGAGGACGTCAGCGGAACCGTCATCATCAAAATCAGAGCCCGGGTCCTCCCAGCCCCCTCCTGGCTTCCAGCGCCCCCGCCTCTGGTGACAGAGCTGTAGGAGGGTCCCTGAGAAGTGGGACCTGAGGGTGCAGGTACTTAGCCCCAGGATGAGTCCCTCTTGGTATGAGCCAAGTCCCGGGGTCTGCGAGGGCCAGGGTCTGCAGGGACCGGGGTCTGGGAGGACCAGAGTCTGTGGGGACTCAGCCTCATCAGACTTCCTCCAGCCTCTGTAAGCATCGCACCTGGGCCCACGGGGCATCAGGCAGCGGGGAGGGGGGGGGAGGGGGGGCCCGGGGGGGGGGGGGGCTGCGCGCCCATGGAAGCTAAGTAACAGGCTCAAGGGCGCCTCACAGGGGCCACACATATAACATTTCCATCATGGCAGAAATCTCTCTTAAAGAATTAAAAGGAAAATTGTATTTAAAAAACCCCTATGAATGTCAACTAAAGAAAACGTTGATGCCCTAGCCAGTTTGGCTCAGTGGATAGAGCATCGGCCTGCGGACTAAAGGGTCCCAGGTTCGGTTCCGGCCAAGGACACACGCACGCCCGGGTTGCGGGCTCGATCTCCCCAAAGTGGGGGGCGCGCAGGAGGCAGCTGGTCAATGATTCTCTCTCACCATGGATGTTTCTGTCTCTCCCGCTCCGTTCCTCTCTGAAATCAACGTTAAAAATACGTTAAGAAAAGAAAAGAAAATGATAACGGACGGCCTGAGAGCCACACTCTGCCGATGGAGGTGGTTACACTGTCACGGTGGTGTGGGCGGCTGCTCCTCAGGCCGGCTCAGGGCAGGTGGGATGACGCGTGGGAAGTGCTTTGAAAGGGGCCCAGCTGGCGCCTGGGGTCGCTTCCCCAGCCCCGTGTGCGCTTGGCCCACAGAAGCCCCACAAGGCATCCGCCTGGGTGAGCCCCACCTCCCCCCATCCCTCCCCCAGCCGCTGTCCCATTGGACAGACTGGGTTAAACTATTCAATTCACACAATCACGAAACCTTCATTAAGGACTAACCTGTGGACTGCACGGGCGTAAGGGCCAGGGAATGGAACGGTTCAACGGTTCTCACCAATGCACCCCACTTCCTCACTGGGCTCCCCACCAGGAAGCTGCATCGGCGGAGAATGAGCAGCACAGGGCCCCGCCCGTCATTTACACCAACTTCCTGTCTTTCCGGGGACAGCTAAGGCCCCGAGGCTGACACCTGAGGAAGGTCACCCAGCAGGTGCGGTGGCGTCAGAGCGGCCTCCTGCCTGTCTCGCCCGTGGCCTCCGGCCCTGGGCCCTCCACACGCACTTCAGGCCAGCACCAGGACCCCGGGGAGGGGTGCAGCCAGCCCCTCCGCCTTCAGACCAAGAACGAGTGGGCAGGGACTCATCCTCATGGCCCTCCTCTGCGTGGCCACTGTCCCCACGGCAGGCGCTCCCCAACTGCATGAAGGAGACACTCAGAATCCCCCCACTCAGGAAAGCCAAGTGAGCCTGGGGGGGAGGAGCAGCCCTGCTCTCGCCTGCCCGGCCCACGCCATGCTCGAAGGGGCCTCTGCGCAGCGGTGCTCAGCGTGGCCAGGACGTTAGAAACTTAGGGCACCAGGGACCTCAGCATGAGCCACGTGGATGTGCATGTCACATGGATGCCAGCATGGCTCCAAGTCAGCTCCTGCCACTCTGCCAGGGAGGGGAGACCTGAGGGGAGCAGACCCGGGGAGGGGGGGGAGGGGAGGGGAGAAGGGTAAGAGGGAGGGGAGGGTAAGAGGTGAGGAGGGGAGGGTAAGAGGGAGGGGAGAGTAAGAGGGGGAGGAGGGAAGGATAAGGGGAGAGGAGGGGAGGGTAAGGGGGGAGGAGGGAAGGGTAAGAGGGAGGGGAGGGTAAGAGGTGAGGAGCAGAGCAGGACTAGGGCGCAGGTTGGAGGGGGGGGGAGGGGGGAGGGCAGGCTGCATTCACAGGACCGCCTGTCCTCCGGGGACCCCTAGGGGCTGAAGGGCAACCTCAGGAACGGGTTTCGCCCCGGCTTTCAGGTAAGCCCATCCCCCCCAAACTCCTCCTAACTGTGCCCCGACCCTCACTGCCCCTTGATGAGGAATCAGAGCTGGCCCTGCACTCAGCGCCCCTGGGAGTGTCTGTCAGCACCATTTAAGGAGAAGAGAGTGAGCCTCAGGGGACCTGGACCTCGCACTGTGAAGAGCCACCACGTACAGGCAGCTCTGCCTGGGACCTGAGCCTCAGTTTCCCCACTTGCTCTGAGGGGAGCGGGGCGGGGCGGGGGTACAGGCGGGGGGCACCGAGGTGGTGGCGGCGGGAGGGACGGGCCAACGCCCTTTATCATTAACAGACCCGCCGGGCAGACCTGGGGCGATTCCTGGGCTCCGCGCGGCGCCAAGCGCTTTCCGGGGATCAGCCCCCTAATCCTCGCGGGACCCCAGGGTGGGGTCTCTCACTATCCCCGTCGCACGCCTGGGAATTGAGCAAGTTCAGAGCGGTGAAGCGATGCGCCTCAGGGCACCCTGCTCCGAGGGAGGCGCTGGGAACCCGGCTCCCCGATTCCGGGGCGCAAAGCCGGGCGCGGAGACGTGGGGAGCTCCGGGCGGCGGGCAGCGGCAGCGCCGGGAGAGTGCGCCCCCCGCCCCGCCCCGCCCGCCCGCTCACCTCGCGTACTTGGTCTTCTGGAAATCCAGGAGCCGGGGGAACATCGCGCGGGTCCCCTCGGCGTCCAGCCCGGCTCAGAGGACGCGAACTTGGCGGCCCGGGAGGCGAGCGCGCGGCGGGGCGCAGCAGACAGGCGGGCGCGGCGGGGGCGCGCGGGGCGCGGGGGCCGGGAGCCGCCGACGCAAATCCCGAGCAGATGGTGGCGGGGCGGGGCGGGGCGGGGGGCTCCCGGCCAATCGCCTTGGCGCCCTCCCTGTGCGGGGCGGACGCCTCGCCCGAGGTTGGGGGGTCAGCGGGCGAGGGGCGGGGGTCTCCTGTGCCCGATTCGCTCAGCCCCTGCGCGGTAGATTTTAAGTCAGAAGGCGGCGGGCCCTGGAAGTGGCGACACCCCTGCGCGCCCGCCCTCGCCCGACGTGGCCGCCCCCCCCCCCCCCCCAGTGGACTTGTAGCTCGCGCTTCCCCACCGCCAGCGCCACCCACCTGGTCTCTTTAAGGCGCGACGACCCCAAAGGATCCGCCCCGAATGCAGTCGCCGGGGACCCCCCACCATGAGGCTGTGACTCTGGGGACCCTCAGGACCCCCAAGTCACAGACACACGCATTTGGCTGCCGGAACCCGGGGTACCGGGGAGCTGCCCGCGCCCTCTGCGTCTCCTCCGAAATCCAGCTTTCTCCTGTGGGAGACCTTGGCCGCATCTGGCTGTGGGAAGCCACCTGCTGGGAAGCGGTGACACCCTTGGGGGCTGCTGGATAGAAGGGCAGATCCCAGAATTAAAGGGCAAGCCCCTCCTCCCCCACCCCCCCACGCCCAGCCGCGCGCGCACACACACACACCCCTCCCCAGCCCCAGCTCCGGCTGCTGTAGATAGCAGCGCTTTGAGGCCCTCCTGCGCAGTCCAGAAATCTCCCCCCTCACACCTGCCGCCCCAGGTGCCGGAACAGGAGGAGGAAGACAGGGACTCCCTAGCGCTTCTCTGCAGCCAAATGTGGGCCCCGGGGGCACACACACCTGTTCCTGGGGAGGACCCTGGGCTGGGGGATGAGGGCTGGGGATGAGGGCTGGAGTGGAGACCAGAAAAGGGGGGAGGGGGAGGAGATCCAGGGATGTTCACAGGTGAACCCACAGACCCTGTTGATGGATTAGAAGGGGGGGATGGCCCTCACTGGTGTGGCTCAGTGGATAGAGCGTCAGCCTGCAGACTGAAGGGTCCCGGGTTCAATTCCTGGTCAGGGCACATGCCCGGGTTTCAGGCTCAATCCCCAGTGGGGGGCACACAGGAGGCAGCTGATCCATGATTCTCTCTCAT
Organism: Corynorhinus townsendii; assembly: GCA_026230045.1. Classification (NCBI taxonomy): domain Eukaryota; kingdom Metazoa; phylum Chordata; class Mammalia; order Chiroptera; family Vespertilionidae; genus Corynorhinus; species Corynorhinus townsendii. The sequence continues at coordinate 170,155,755 of JAPDVU010000006.1, read as the reverse complement.
CACTGACGTTTCTCTCTCCCTCTCCCTTCCTCTCTGAAATCCATAAAAAAAAAATATTTTTCTAAAAAAGTGGCGGATGAAGGGGACAGAGGCGTCAGGAATGACCCCTGACACTGCCGCTTGGGCGGTGGGGCGGGTAGGGGGAGGAGACCAGAGGCGGAGCAGCAGGGAGGTGGAAGGTGCCGGATGAGCTTGAGGTCAAGGTGGACATGAGGGGAAGGCCAAGGGGAGAGCTGTGGGCCGAGGGTCTGGCAGGACGGGGAGCCCCCAGGCGGGGAGGGACAGGAGGGAGGAGCTGTAAGTGCCCCTCGGAGCCCTGGGTCCCGATTGCCCACCGGGCCTCCCAGAGCCACAGCGCTAGGGTAGTCCCCAGCCTGTTGCCAGCCCGTTACGTAAAATGAAATACAGCGGACGGTGCAGGCCCGGGTCCCAGGGCCGCGTTTCCAGTCCTCACAGCCACGCGTGGCCAGGGGCTCCCTTGGGGGACCCTCTCCAAGGCTCAGGGTCGCATTCAGGAAGCTGGTCTCAGGCGGCTGTAGACGTTGCGTCCTGCTGGGAGGGAACCCATATTCTCACGGGGAGTCATGGTCAAGAACGGCGAGGCTGTGGTGGCAGTGGTGGCAGTGCCTCCTGTCCCCTCAGATGGGGGAGAGTGGGGCTGAGAGGGACCAGGGGGCCCGCCCTGCAGCCCAGCGCTCTGCTCACAGGACTCTCAGACCCAGGAGCCGAGTCCAACCGAAGCAGGTGAGGCCGAGCCCTGGCTTCACGGCCTCCTCCTGCCCTGCCCTGCCCTCCGTGGCAGCTGCTCGGACCCCACCCCACCCCACCCCAGGCCTCACTGTCAGCCCCCCCAGGACACCCCGTCCCTGGGGGCCAGCCACGCCGCCTCCTCGGCCCTCAGCCTCTATCCCTAAAAGGTCCCGCTGGCTTTGCAAAGGTCAACGCCCCAGAGGACCGACCTCCAGCGGCCCCCCTCCCCGGGCTCCACGGAGCCGCAGCTCCCGAAGGCGGAGGGGGCCGCAGGTTTGGGCCAGGCCTCCCCCGGCTCTGGCCGCTTTGGCAGAGGGCTCGGCAGGACCCAGAGGAGACCCCTGAAAGGAAACACAACCTTGGGAATAGGTTTTATTTTTCTCCGAGAGCAAAAGAAGTCGACTAAGAAGCAGGTTGCTATTTTTACTGCCAGCATCCAGTTGTTATGGCAACCAAGGCCTGCTCCTGCACCAGGAGTTAGGGTTGGGCTGTGAGTGTGCCCAGGAGGAGACAAAGTGGGCGCCCGGGTGGCAGGAGACAAGCCCCCCCACTCCTGGGAGTAGGTGCCCGAGCCTCCTCTCGAGAGGGCCTGCCCCGCTGCGGCAGTGACAACGCATGGGCAGAGAAGTAACCCAGCCCTCCCGCTCTCCCCTGGGGACGGCACCAGCGCTCCCCTCCCCCCAGGCCAGGGCGGCCTTCCTGGGACTCCACCACCCAGGCCTGGCTCCGCCACCACCCAGTTTGGTGCCTAGGGCCAGGGGCTGGGCACTCCAGCCTCGGCGTCCTGCTTGGGCTTGGCAGTCTCCTGCTTATAAAATAGGGGTGACAGTCGCTAACTTGCAGGGTGGCCCAAGGAACCCGACATCATTACCGAGAGCGTGTTTCCCCTTTAATCCTCTTTGTAACTCTGCCCAGCCAGCCACACGGGACTGGAAATCGCCTAACCCTGAGCCCTCCCCCTCACCTTCCCCCCCCCCCCCCCAGCTGCTCTTCAGAGAGGCGTGTGGGAGCAGGTAGGTGAGATAAAGCCCTCCCGCCCTCCCGGCTTCTCCCCACTCCCCCAGCCCTGAGCCCATCGGCAGCCCCTCCCACGAGGCCAGCCTCTGCCATCTGTCCCTGGGGTGCCACGCACCTTCTGACCGGATTCTCCTCCCCCCACCTCTATGGGTGGCTTTAATCCGGAGTCACCCGCCTGGGGGTGAGGGTGGGGGCTGCGCGGTGTGGCCGAGGGAACACTGTGGATCCTCAGCCCTGGGCATGGGGCCGCTGCCTGGAATGCAAACCTTTGGAAGCTCACCGTCGCACTGAGGCTGCCTCCTCGGGTTCCGCCCAAGGAAGTCGCAGAACTTACTCGGGGTGAGAACTACAGCGTCGTGCATACCAGTGCACGGCTGGATGCATCTGAGCCACCTGCCACATGCCTTCCGGGCTCCCCATGAGGCATGCAGCTACATTAGGGATGGGATCCTAGAGGTGAGGAAACCAAGGCTGAGAGAGGAGAGTGGACTTCCTCAAGGACGCAAGCTGCTACAAGCGAGCTGGGGTGTAAACCCCCGATCACCGGCCTCCAGGGCCCAGCTCCCAGCCACGGTGCCTGGGCCAGCAACCTCACAACCACCACATGGGCCTAAACCAGCACGAATCCATGCCTTCATTTCAGTTACACTTTCCAGCTTGAAAATTCCCCAGGTGATTCTTTGAGGAGGCGGGAGGGGGGGAGCAGGGGGGGGCATTTCTCGCTGAGCCCCTTTTCCGTTCAATAATCCGTGTCTGTCCTTCTTTCCGTTCTCAAATGTACTATCATCGCTGCCTCAGGTCCTTGACTGCTGACTGCACCCTCTGGGCCACTTGAGCTCTATTGGTGACGTTTCTCTTGTGATGGGCTGCTTTTCCTGTTTCTTCGCACGTCTAGTGATTTTTCTGTTCGATACCAGCACTGTCCATGGAACGCTGAAGAGAGTCTGGATTTTGTTATGTTCCTCTGAAGAGGGGTGTGTTTTCTGTTTCAACAGGCAGTTACCATCTGTGGCTCCTTCCCTCCCAGAGTCACCCTCACAAACACTTTCTGGCTCTTTGGTCAGCCCCTGACTTTGACCTCCGACCCTCCGAACCAGAAAGGCTATAGGGCGTGGCACACAGCCACAAACCTGCAAATGTTGCTGTCTTCCAAAATTCCCTCCTTTTTCTGTCTGCTCTCGTCACTCTTCACATAATATCTGTATCTATTGTGCCATGCCAGCACAGCCAAGGGTTCGGCGAGCCTGAGGGAGGGAGGGCCGGCGAAGGATGAAGAAAAGACAGACAAAGAGAATAAGCTGGGGCTCGGTGGATCTCCTGTGCCTGGCTGAGGCCACAGAGAGAGATCCAGCTGGCAAGCTGAGCCTTTATTTTATAGCCAGAGGTAAACAAGGACGCGGTCACCATAGTTACAATGTTCTTGTGAGTTTCACTTGTTTTGGCAGCACTTGCTGCACCTCCCACAGCCCATTAGCTGCCCAGGAAGGATCTAGGGAGGTCATAAGGTCAAGCTTAATGATGCTAAGAGGACTTGTGTGAGGCTTTGCCCGCAGGTCAGTCCAAGGCTTAACCCTATAACCGCTCCCTACAATCTATAATCGATACTTATATCTTACCCTTGTGTGTGTCTACTAAAAATAGGTTAACCCGGCTGGCATGGCTCAGTGGTTGAGCATCAACCCAGGAACCAGGAGGTCACCGGTTCACTCCCGGTCAGGGCACAGGCCCAGGTTGTAGGCTCCATTCCCAGTGAGGGTTGTGCAGGAGGTAGCCGATCGATGATGCTTCTCCCTCATCCATGTTTCTATCTCTCTTCCTCTCTCTCTAAAAAAAAAAAAAAAAAAAAAATCAATAAAAATAGCTTATATATGTGTACATAGGTATCTCAGATCTAAGTCTGACACCCCCCCCCCCAGGGGTCCCGGAGTGTGAGAGGGCGCTCTGCAAAGTTGCTGTCACTCACAGCTCCTGCGTTGAGTGTCTGCCCCCTGGTGGTCAGTGCATGTCACAGCTACCAGACAGTTGGCAGGTGGCTTAGGCTTTTGTATATATATGGATATTTTCCAGATTCTCTTTTGTACGTGTTTCCATAAAACGACTGGAGAGTCAGTCCAGCCTGGCTCCTCTGTCCTCTGTTGTCACCAAGAGCCGGACTCCCATCCTTCGTTCTCTGTTCGGCCCACTGTGTGCCGGGCCTGGCAGGACAGGCCTGTGCAGTCGCTGCCCGGCCAGGGAGCCGTGGGCTCTTCCCCCGCCGGCTCGCCCTCCCGAGCCAGCCTCAGGCCTTCCCAGAAAGGAAAAGCAGGTCCCAGCGCCAGGCTTGCCACTGGCCACACACTGGCTCCCGGGGAGCGGGCTCTCAGGTGAGATCAGTGCGAGGAGATTGGCTAAGGGGCTGTTCTCAGGGCCACGCGGGGCGGGGTGGCGGAGGCAGGAAGGGGCAGCCGAGGCTGGGCTGCTGGGCGCTGTGGACAGGGGCCTCAGCAGGTCCAGAAGGGACTTTGGAAGCTGGGAGGCCCTTCGAGGTTTCCCACGGGTGAGTGGGTTGGGTCTTCACACCCCCACCTCGCAGTCACTGGTTCAGCGGCAGGAGTGGGCGTGGGATGGGGGAGGGGATCCTGGAGGGGCTGACAGCTGGAGGGACCCTCATTCCTGATCAGAGCTTCCTCTGACGGGGCCCTCTGCTCTGAACGGCCGGCCCGGCAGCCTCTTCCCGGGTGCCCTGCCCTCCCTCCCAGCCTCCCTCCCACCTCCTCCAAACAAGGCCTTCTCACTCTGCTCCCCTCCTGACTCAAACCCAGAACTTCCAAAGCAGCAGAGTTGAGGCAGGAAGCAGCTGGGTGAGGGGCCTGGGGCTATTGTCCAAACCCGCAGGAGGGGGCCGGGGTCACACCACATTGGCTAAGTGCCCAAGGGCATCATTCAAAGCAATCAGATTCATTTTCTTATTGATTTCAGAGAGGAACAGAGAGCGGGAGAGAGGGAGAGAGAGAGAAACATCAATGATGAGAGAGAATCATTGACCAGCTGCCTCCTGCACACCCCCTACCTGGGGATCCAGCCCGAAACCCCGGGCACATGCCCTTGACCCAAATTAAACCCAGGACCCTTCAGTCCGCAGGCCGATGCTCTATCCACTGGGCCACACCAGCCAGGGCCAGGCTCCTTTTCTAAGAGGGCACCGGGGCTAAGAGACCTTAGAGGACGAAGCCAAACTCAAGTCCAGACTCTGCACGGACGTGGGGGCCTTGGATTAAAACACAACAAACAAACAAACAAACAAAGCAGGCGCCAAAGGCAGGTGCATCAGGAAGACCCCGAGCTGTCCGTTGTGGTAGGAAGATCCTTGCTAGGGGTGAGGTGACTTCCCACGTGGGAAAACCCTCCAGACCTGCGTGTAAAAGACAGAGATCACGTGAAAACATTCACCGCCTGGTGCGGGGCGGTAAGTAGGCACTAACCCTTTTGCTTTCCTTCTGTGTGTGTGTGTGTGTGTGTGTGTGTGTGTGTGTGTGTGAGAGAAGCACCAGATGCCACGTAATCTAGGCAGGTCCTGCTCACCTGTGCTTTTCTCAACACGTTGGGCTTTGGAGCAACCGATCCCGACCCAGGGGGCATGGGAGGGGGAGGGGGAGGGGCGGGGCCAGTGCTGGCACTTGTGTTATCTCAAACAGCTCACACTCTCTGGGCCTCGTGTTGGTTTCCGAAATTGTGGCGTTGACCTAGAACAACAGCACCAGAGGAGGAAAGCTGGAGTAATCGTACTCCCTCGGCTCTGACTTGGCCCTTCTCTCCCGGGCTTCGCTAACATGCCAGCCCTGCCCCATCCGCCTGGGGGCCCGTTTCCTGGTTACTGGACACCCCTGATCCCAGGCCCCCCCAAGACAGGAGCGGAAGCCCAGGATCCAGCCTTGGAGCGTCCCCTTGGGTCTCGTTGCTGGGCCTTGCTGCCCTCTGGTGGTCAGAAGTAGAATGATCACCGTTAAAAAAAGGTGACCGTCCCGGCCACTGGCTCTGATGGGGCTGAGGGTGGGGGAGAGGGTGGGGGAGGGCCTTTTCTAAGGGACACCCAGGGCGTTCCATTGCAGACAGACCCGCAACGTGGGCAGCGGGTGGGGCCGATGCCTGCCGCGGTGAGGGTGGGGAAGGGAACGAGAGATGGGAAGAACGACGGGGCTGGAGCGAGGCCGGCCCAGGCGAGCCGGGAGAGGTGAACACGGCGCAGGCCCCGGCAGACCGCGGCTTGGCCGGGGAGGTGGGGTGGGCGGGTGTCCGTACCCCATCGCCTCAGGGTGCCTCCCAGCGATGCTCCCAAGGAGGCGGAAGGGGCTGCGGTGGCCGGTTACAGAGGAGGATGCGGGACCGGCGGGAGCGGAGAGGCCGGCGGGCTGGCTTCCAACTGGATCTGGGAAGTAGCATCTGCCCTGTGTGCTGAGGGTGCGGAGACCAAAATGCAAACGTACAAAGGCCAGGGCGCACATCGGGGCAGAACCCACCACCCGCGGCGACCGGCCCGCAGGCCAAGGCCACCAGCCGCGAGCCCCCAGGTCGGCCCGGAGCAGGCTGGCCGCCGAGGACCAAGCGGAGAAGCCAGGCATGCTCCTCCCGGGCCTCGTCCTCGTCCTCACGGGGGACGGAGGTCCTGCTTCCAGGCCGCGCCCCCCCCGCAGGCCCACCGAGGCCCCTCCCCTGCTAGAAGCTTCTCCCGCCTCCGCAGCCCGAGCGGCCCCCACCCCGAGGCCCCAGGCGGGCGGCACGGCCTGCAGAGACGGGAGGGCGCTGCAGCAAGTGCCGGGGCGTGGCGGCCGAGCGCTGGGGTGGGGCTTTGGGGAAACTCCCAGCCCATCGCACCGTCCGTCCAGGGGCCGCCGGCTGCGGGCACACGGGTCGCAGGAGCAGGGCCGCGGGTTCCCAGGCTCACGCGGATCTCAGAAAGCACGGGACTCGGGCCAGTTACCGCGCCCCCAGGGGCTCAGCGTGCGGACTGCGACTTGGCTGCTTCCCTGGGAAAGACTTCCCAGGCGGCTGCAAGCCCTCAGGCACCGCCCGGAGTCCCCGAAGAGCCGATTCGGATCCCTTTGGTCAGGGTTCCCTTTCGCCTTGATGCTGGGCGAGCAAGCCCGGGAGGCCCGCGCAGCCGGCAGCGAAGAACGTGCACCCCGAGTGGCGGAACCCGCGTGCTGTCAGGGCCTTGCCCGCTGTTCTGGAAGTGCTCCCTCCCGCCCGGCATCTTCCCCGCGCCCTCATGACGTCACTGCTTTAACCCTGGTTCTCGCCAGGAACCTGGCGCTCCGAGAGGTTAGGTGACTTACCTGGGACACACCCCTTGGGAGCCCCTGAGCCAGGCTGTGGACTGCAGTGCCCTCTGGGTGCAGTGTGGCCCGGCCTGGCCTCCCTCCTAGGCCTCCCTCGGGCATGTGCAGTCCACCCCCCTTCACTCCGGCCCTCAGCCCCCGCCCCCACCCCCCCCCGGGCCTGGAGTTTAGGTAGGAACCCCCCGGGAGCGGTTCTCATCTCCGGACGGTGCCCAGGAGAAAGGGCACCTGCCAGGATGGAAGGCCCCGCCTCTCTCCGGGGTTGGCACCAGGCCAGGCACCTGGGGCATTCTGCCGCGATGACAGAGGCTCCTGAGCATCCTTCCACCCTCCATGCCGGCAGGAACTGAGCCCAGCTGTCCTCAAGGTGAGCCGGGGGCCAGGGTCATTAGTGAGTCACACACACACGGGTCAGGCTCGCTGGCACAAATCCAGCATGCTCTCCGACAACACTTGTCCATGGTGCCCAATCAAACCCAGACAATAAAGCCGTAAAACAAACACGGAGCGAGTGGGCAGCAGCCCTCCGGTCCAGCCCATTCCGGCTGCCAAGGGCAGAGGCCGGAGCTCCGTTCTGCCAGCGCCGAGCTCCCATGACTCTAGGCCACGGGGACGCAGTGTGAAAGGGAGTGACGTGCTGTGGTCTATGGGAAGGTGATAAGTGCTACATGGAAACAAGGACGGAGCGGGCCGGGGATGTGAGAAAGTGTGGAGGTTACCATTTTTCATGGGGCATCCAGGTGTCTGTGCCAGTTCTCTAATAACCAAGACATTGACCTGCCGGTGAAGGAAGTCTGGCCATGGGATCATGCCCTTGGCATTCACCTCATCATGCACCCTATTACTCAGATGGATGGTAGGCTAGCCTACCAGAGACTCAGCCGTGGCACCAGCAGGCACACCACACCCTGTGAAGTGGGGGTGTCACTCTACAATAGACAGCAGGTGCCTGCGACCTAGGGATGGTAGTGTTTCCTTGCATCTTAGACCTAATAATCCACTTAAAATACTTGTTTTCATCTACATAACTGTAGGTTGGCTGAATTTCCAGATTCGCGTACCCCAAGGGTCCCCTATGACTCCAAGGAACGGAGTCATACTTCCGGTAAGTTGAAACTGGTGCGTCTACCCCAGATCTGTTTCAGGGTCTTCCTTTGTTGAAGGCAGAGAGAAGGGGTTACTGACCTAGATGGAATAATGGATTCCAAAGAACAAGGAAACAATTGAGTGGCTTTCAAAATGAAGTCGAGGAATGTGTCCAGAAGCATGGGGTTTCCTTGGTCACCTCTTTACGTGCCTTCCCTCAGCCCACAGGAAACGGCCACCTGAGAACCAAGAACCAGCGAGACACGGCTCCTGCCCTGTGTCTTGACTTCGGTGGTTAGCTATGTGGGCACTTACATGTGTGCATTTATAAATTTACATACGACTGCACGTATCTGTCTGATGCACAGCCCCTGCCCCTTAAGTCCAGGTGAAGTGACCTCGTTATGTGCTCTTATTGTACCCTGCTTCGCAATTGTGTTTAAGTCTGCCCTGCCATGCTCACTGAGGGAAAGAGGCCTGTTTGGCGAGCATGGAAGGTGCTTCCTAATTGTTGTTAACATAAAAAAAACACTGAAACCTATAATGAGTTTTTGTGAGTTTATTTGAGCCAAACTGTCGACATATGCCAGGAAGCAGAACCTCGACGAAGTGAGATAATGCTCCGGAGAATGGCGGGTTACATTTGTATTTATAAATTGCCATCAAAGGAAAGGGACGTAGGTGGGTTACATGAAATTCATTGGTGATAGATTAAGGAGGTGGGATAAAGCAAAGCGGGGAAACCCCTGGGATTGGATAAAAAATGAAATGATGGACACATACTTAGGTGGGAGCAGGAACAATCAACATGATAATAAAGGAATCTGTGGTCTCTGTCCTGGCGTCCACCACATTAGGCTGTGCCCCAGGGGCCCCAGAAAAAGGGAAGTTACTAGTCACCCAGACATTTCAAGGGTATGTTATCATAGATGCAAAAAGACAGATAGGCTCAGTTAAGGTAAAGGTGACCTTGTCAGTGAAGATGCCGGCCTAGGACGTAACTGCCCACCGTAACTGCGTTTAGTTAAAGTTTAATTTCAGACCATCCTCTGTGGTTCCTTGAGGTCTCTGAGTTTGCAAGACCGCCATGCAGGCCTCCCTGAGCCTGTCAGGTCAGCATGTGGCCCCTTTCGTCCACAATGTTATTGAACGAATGCATAAATGTGAGGTGGAAGCCTCTCCTAGGGACCCAAAAAGCATGGGCCTTGGAGAAGTGGGGCTTCCATTCTCAGGCCCAACACTTGGCAACAGGTTAATATTTCTGAGCCTCAGTTTTCAAATCTATAAAGTGGGAATGCAATAGTCGCTACACAGGGTTGCTATAACATCAAGTAAGATGATGCACATAAACAGTATAGACGATGATTGACACATGGCGGGCCTTTTAATATTAAAAAAATATTAATCCTAGCGCTTACTCTTCCCCAAGCGCATGCGCGGCGCTGGAGGCGTCGTCCCCCAAGCCCCGCCCAGCGCGCCCCTGTGCGTCCCCACGCTTGCGCGTGTTTGACCGGAACTTTAACCCGGGCCAGAGGTGAAGGGGCGGGACCTCGCAGCACGCCTGCGCCGTGAGAGGCCCGTGCGCCGAAGGGGCGGACCGCGCAAGCGCGCAGAGCGCCCCGGCTCCGGAGCATAAACAAGAGCGGGGAGGGATGAGGCGGCGATTGATCCCGGGGCAGCGAACAGCGGCGACTCCGGCGGCGAGCGGGGCCCGGCGCCGACCCTGAGTGCACGCGACCCCCGTCCCGCGCGCGAGCCTCCGGCCGGGACCACCCGCCCGCCGCGCGCCCACCATGAACCTGGCCAGTCAGAGCGGCGAGGCTGGCGCTGACCAGCTGCTCTTCGCCAACTTCAACCAGGACGTCACGTAAGGCCGGGGCCGGGGGTCGGGGGCCGGGTCGGAGGGGCCGGGCCGGGGTCGGAGGGCCGGGACCGGGAGCCCGGGCGGGTCCCTGGGGTGGGCCTGGGGTGTCGCGGGAGGGGCGCCCTGCTTGGGGACCCTCGGGGCACTGCCCTCTCTGGGCGGGGAGAGTGACGAGATACGGAGGTATTTCACCCACCGGCTGGAGGCTTTCCCTTTGTGGACCCCATTTCTCTCAAAGTTGGGCCGAACTTTGTGGCCTGACCTGTTGTCTCGCCCCCTCCGCCCAGGTGGGAGCGGGGTCCTTCCCGTGTCCCGGCAGCCCCGTTCTCGCCCGTTTCCCCCCTTCAGGCCCTTCTCCTAGTCTCCTCGTCATCCCAGGGCCCCTCTCCCCGCTTTTCTTTCCTCCTCTTCACGTCTCGCTGTTCTTTTTGGCAGGAAACTTTGGTGTCCTCCCCGGGCAGGAAACAAACTTAGCAATAATCCTGGCCTCCGACCTGGGGAGACTCTGAGCCCCGGGGGGTGTGACAGGAATACGAGGGGGAGCCTGGGCTGTGAGGATAGTTACCAGCGGAGGCCTGGGCAGCAGGAAGGATGAGTTGCCGGGCCGCAGGCAGGAGAGCCATCCTGGGGAGTGAGTAAGAGGAAGTGATGTAAGAGGGGGAGTGGGTCATTGGCTTTCCAATGAGTAGTTGGTTGAGTTGTCACTGGTTGAGTGCAATCCGCAAAGTAGAAAACGAGATTTAAAAAAAATAAAATAAAAAATTAAAGCTTGATTGTAGGCCAAATAGAAGGTGGTGGGCACGCACTGCGACGCACAGATCACATATCCTGGGAATGTACGCTTGAAACCTATGTGATCTTATTGACCAGTATCACCCCAATACATTTAACTTAAAAAGGCATTAAATAAACGGGGGGGGGGGGGTGGGGCTGGGACAACTTGACTGGAGAATGGCCAGCCCCAGGTCGGTGGCATGCAGCCGGTCCCCGGGTTGTGCGGCGAATGCAGACAGTCGCACGGGGGGCTGCGTGGAGGGTGGAAGGGAGCAGGTGACTACTCCAACCACAGGTGAGGAAACGCAGTCCAGAACGGCTCCTGGACCTTAGGACTGGTTAGCGGTGCAGCGGGGGCAGGACTGACATCCGTTCCCAGAATTCTCCCTCATGTTCCTTCCACTCGGCCACGCAGGTTATTCTACCGCAGAGGAGGATTCTGAGGGGAGTGAGTTTAGAAATCAGACTGTTGCAGCCTTTAAGGATTAAAGCAACCAAATGCCACAGCGGCCTACGTGACGGAAAGCCAGTGCAGCAGAAGCAATGGGGACAACCTGTTGCATGTGGTTGTGGTTGGGATAGGCTGTGTTAGCCAGGTAGCGAGTAGGACATTTCAAACCAACCGTGACTGACTGACTTAGCCCTTAGCATCTTTTTTTTTTTTTTTTTTTTTTGCCCTTAGCATCCTGAGACCAGTAAAAAATAAAATAAAAATAGAAATGGTAGATTGCTGGGGTGATTTATGTCTTGTATAAATTAGAGAATTTCCAAAACATTTCCTACCATTCTCTCACTTTTTCACTCCACATCTTTTATATTGAAAGGAAATAAAATGTGACCACGCATTCTCTCTGCTGTCATTTCAAATAGGCACCAAATTCCCTATATAGTAGAAGGCTGTCACTCTGTCTGGCCTGCAAAGAGACCTTTTTACAGCTGGAAATCAGGTGCTTCCCCACCCTTCTGGGAGTCCTGAAGTTATTAGTTCAAGAGAAGATTTCTGTGTTACGATTTTTACTTGCCAAAGAGGCCTTGATAGAGTATGAGCCTAAATCGTAAGGGATAGCAAGTTAAGATTATACAAAAAGTTTGTTGATTGAAATGACTAATTTATTTTAAATCTATACTTGAAAAATACAAAAGCCCCTGAGGAACAGCCTTACAGTTTGCAGCGTTCCCTCCCTTGCCCAGCTCCAGAACTTATTTTAATAGAGGAACACGGTTTTTCACAAGATGAAGAACATTGGTCTCGGACCCACATTCACTGTATTTAGTGAGGAAGTCTGGAAGCCACTTCATAGGAGACGTGTAGGTGACACAGTGACGCCTAACATCAGCACGCCTCGCATACCCACTGCCTGCTGCCTCTCCTGTCGTGCTGATAATGGTCTCAGTGTTGTGGGTTTCGCCCTGTGATTCTTATCCTGAAAGTATGAATAAGTTTTATTTGTTTTTTACCTTCTGTTTTGTTTTTAACTAGACCAGAGACGACCCAACAGCAGATGAGCCCCATCTTCTTGACCTTACGTGGTCAGTTCTGGTCCTAGTTTCTGAAAGTAACACTGTGGAAGGCTTATGTTGGAGGAATTTTTGGCTTTTTGAAAGGGAAGGTAACAAACAAATAGGGGGCAGATGCCAGTTGAATCTCAAATGCAAATGTCAAAGATGGAACTCTTCCAGGGGATACCACTGGTCTGTGGGAAGAGATTCGGCAATGCCTGGTATAGGCTCCATTTCTAATCGGGATGGGATAAAGAGGAACTTGATTTTCAAGTCTTCTGTTTGCGGAAGTGATGTGCACGTTTGGGAAAGTTAAGGTAGAGAGACGATAGGCGCACTCGTTACAATTTATTGCTTTCTTCAACCAGGGCTTTTCTAGGTTACAGGTATTATTCTGAGTAGGTCACTTCTGTCCTCCTTTTCCTCCTCAGTGAGTTGATGGGCTTAGGAGGAGGTGATTTTTTGGACCTTCCATCTTAAAGATAGAGGTCATTCGCCTGCTGCGAGGGGATGTGTTTGAGGAGGTGGGTGGAAAGGGACTGCATAGCTGTCAGCACTTGGTGCGACCTGCTGGACACCTGATGCATTGAAGGAGAAGTGAAGATTACCCCCAATCTCTGGTTTGAGTTTGGTAAACAGTGATAAATGGCATTATGGGAGAAAGGATCACGGAAGGAGCCGGTTTGGAGGAAATGATGAACTCTGCTTTGGAATCCCACTGGAGGCCTGTGATGCGAGTGGTTGAGCCGGAGACGAGCCTGTGCGGCGATGAACTTAGTGAATAGTGCGCAGGCCCACCCGGTGGATGCCTCTTCATGGCCGTGGGCCCTCTCCTCTTAACACTGGGCTCTCTAACCTTTCTGACGAGGAAGGTAATGGAAAGGAAAGCCTTTACAGACTGATCATTTGGAGAAGGTAAAGAAAAGAAAAAGATACAATTCACATTTTCATTTTTTAGTGGAAATCACTGTCTTTTAGATATTGAATACTCAAGTTTAAGTTCAGTGACAGACTTGCAGATAAAGATGGTGGACCAGGAGGAATCCAAGATGGCGGCGTAGGTTAAACACCTAAACTGCTGCCTCGCACAACAATTTCAAAACTACAACTAAAAGACAAAATGTCCATCACCCAGAACCACGGGAAAGCTGGCTGAGTGGAAGTTCTACAACTAGAAGGAAAGAGAAAAGAGCATTGAGACGTGCACAAGCGCTGAAAAGCTGAGGTATGGAGGTGCACGATCCTGGCTGGCGGCAGGCGTTGCTTTTTTCAACCTGAAGGGAGACAAGACCCCGATTACTCTGAAATCCAGTTTCTGGGGGGACGCGGGGGACCCAAACTCCTACATGGAGAAGCTGGCCTGTCTGCCATCGGGTCAGAAAGTGAGGGTGGCTTACTTGCAGAGCTGCGCACAGGAATAATTGTTTACTGCGCTGGGGCGCGGGGACGCGGTCGGAGACACAGAGCTGGCTAACTGGCAGCCATCGCTGTTTGCCACGCCCTAGCCTAGTGACGACCTAAGACTCCGCCCCGCACAACCTACAAACCCACCCAAACTCCAAGCAGCGGCTTTAGCATAGGAATGGCCTGCCTTATCGCAGCTTAACCTAGCAAACTTGCATCCCAGGTCAGACAGCTCTAAAACCTCCAAACCCCAAGCAAAGGGGAAAACTGTAGCTCCTGCTGGGTGGCCTCAGACAGTAGCTGACCTGCACCCCATTGGAGATCCAGAAGCCAGTGTACCTAGTGGTCAGTGTGAGACACCAGATTTCAACTCCTCACATCCATAAGTGACACATTCAAGAGGCAGACTCAGTGAGCACCAAAGCCCCACTGAAACAAGTCCTGCCCCATAAGCGTGTCTTCAGCACAGCAGTTCTTCCATTATAGACACAGTGAGTGCTCACAGCTAATTGGCCTGGAGGTCAATTCCTCCCAGTGTACCAACAGCACTCAAGGCTTAACTACACCAAGACTTTGCACTCAGCCCACAAAGGGGTATACCAAGAGCGTCCACCTCAGGTGATTGGGGAGGCTGAGCCACTGCCCCCTATAGGTCACCTACCACACAAAGCCACTCCATCAACACAGGGAAGCAGCCAAAATGCGGAGACAAAGAAACATGATACGAATGAAAGAAACGGAGTAAAGGAAACTACTGGACGACATAGATTTCAGAACCGCATTTATAAGGTTACTCAAGAATCTTCTAAAAACCGCTGAGAAACTTGATGAGACCTTTAAGGATCTTAATGAGAATGCCAAAAAATTGGAAAAGGACCAGTCAGAAATGAAGCATACACTGTCTGAAATAAAGAATATACAGAAACTCAACTGTAGATCAACATACCCCAAGAATCAAACCAAAGATCTGAAATATGAGGAAACAAAAAACACCCAACCAGAAAAACAAAAAGAAAAGCCAAAAATATGAAGATAGTGTAAGGAGCCTCTGGGACAACTTTAAGCGAACCAACATCTGAATTTTTGGGGTGCCAGAAGAAGAGAGAGCGCAAAATATTGAAAACCTATTAGAAGAAATAATGACAGAAAACTTTCCCTACCTGGTGAAAGAAATAGACTTACAAGTTGAGGAAGCGCACAGAACCCCATACAAGAGGAATCCAAAGAGGACCACACCAAGACACATCATAATTAAAATGCCAAGGGCAAAAGACAAAGAGAGAATCTTGAAAGCAGCAAGAGAAAAATGGTTAGTTACCTACAAGGGAGTACCCATACGATTGTCAGCTGATTTCTCAACAGAAACTTTGCAGGCCAGAAGGGAGTGGCAAGAAATATTCAAAGTGATGAACAGCAAGAACCTACAACCAAGATTACTCTACACAGCAAAGCTATCATTCAGAGTTGAAGGTCAGATAAAGAGCTTCACAGACAAAAAAAGCTAAAGGAGTTCATCACCACCAAACCAGGATTACATGAAAGGCTGAAGGGTATTCTTTAAGAAGAGGAAGAAGAAAAAGGTAAAGATAAAAATTATGAACAACAAAATGACATCAAATACATACCTACCAACAAGTGAATCTAAAAATCAAGTGAATGAAAAATCTGAAGAACAGAATGGACTGGTGAATATAATAGAATCAGGGACATAGAAAGGGAGTGGACTGATGATTCTCAGGGGAAGCAAGTGTGAGGAGTGCGGGAAGAGATTGGACAAAAATCTTACTCCTATGGATGAAGACAGTGGCAGGGGGAAGGGCATGGGGTGGGGTGGGGAATCAGGTGGAGGGGAGCTATGGGGGGAAAAAAGAGGAACACCTGTAATAATCTGAACAATAAGGATTTATTTTGGCTCACCCCCAAAACACTAATAAAATGCCAATCAATAAAATACCAAAAAGATGTTTGTAGGATTTTTTTAAATCCTCACCTGAGGATACTTTCATTGATTCTGGAGAGAAAGGAGTGGGCGAGGGAGGAGGCATCAACGTGCGGCACAGGTCAGTCGCCTCCTGCACGCACCCCGACCATGAATTCCGTGTACACATATCAAGGAATAATGGGAGTATTTTTGTCTGCACCATTGCTTGGTAGACCACGTGCTTATTGTTCTAGCTATGGAGGTTATTATTCCAGCTATGGATTTAATGCCCTCGATCCGTTGCAGAATATCTGAAAGAACGCCCCAGTTCTGATGTTGATCAGCGGAGCGCAGTATCAAATCCTGCCTGCTTGGAGTGCATCTGAGAACCTGACAGATCAAGAGCCAGGCCCTCACTAATGAATTACAGCTCATCATTTCGTCCATGAAGAGGCTTATTTCACCTATAATACTAATGAGCTTGGCGACTTGGTTTCTAAATCAACAAGAAATTAGAAAGGGAAGGGGCCAGTGATGGTAGGGTCACAAGGGGAATCGTATATAATAAAAGGCTAATATGCAAATCAACCACACAGTGGAACAACTGGTCGCTATGATGAGCACTGACCACCAGGGGGCAGATGCTCAACAGAGGGGCTGCCCCCTGGTGGTCAGTGTGCTCCTACAGGGGGAGAGCCACTCAGCCAGAAGCCACAGCGGCAGTAGTGGGAGCCTCCCCCCACCTATGCAGCAGTGCTAAGGATGTCTGCAGGCAGTGGGCCTAAGCTGTCAGTGGGCCATCCTCCAAGGGCTCCAGGACTGCAAGAGGGCACAGGCCAGGCTGAGGGACACCCCTGCCCCCTGAGTGCATGAGTTTTGTGCACCGGGCCTCCAGTGATAATAGAAAAATGACTTTTCAATCAGAAATGGTGGGGGGAGGTGGTGCTGCGCTAGCACCCTTAGTTAGCTGGAAAAGTTTTTCCCGAGCACAAGTTCCCAGAAGTCACGGGCACTGAGATTTTGTTGTCTTTTTAGCCTTGGTGATGCTGGTATTTGTGCTGGTTCCTTTATTACTTTTCAAGATATTCACCGGTAACACTTTGTGGATATAATTAATTCAATGTAGTGCACTGTTTTCACAAAGAAAAAGGATGTGAGCTGAAGCAAGTTTCTGTGTCTAAGATAAACCAATGCGATCCTAAAGGCGAAGAGAGCTGAGAGCTCTGTTCACGCACCACAGTGGGCCCTTGACCAGAGGGAACGGCAGCCCCCCTCCCTGGGTGCCCCCCGCAGGCTGCAACAGTCTGGACGTGTGGCCCCACCACTTTGCGTACGGGACTTGGGCAGTTACGGACTCGGGGATCCCTGTGGCTCCTGGAACCAGTCCCCTCGCCCCCCACACTGAGGGACGGCTGAGTTTTGGGGGAGTCAGAAGCTATAAACATTTTTACTGTGCAGGGTGGGCGCCCCTCACCCCCACATTGTTCAGGGGTTAGCTGTAGATTTATATATGTATGTGAGAGAGAGGGTGGGAATCTCAGGTTTTTAGAAATAGCTGAGACCTTCGTAGTGTGAAGTGTCTTGTCTTCATTCTTCCTAGGCCTCTGGCTTCCCTTCCACCTCGCCTCCACCCGTGGTCGTGTTCTCCCAGCACTGAGTACACGCCCGGCCCCAGGACCCGATTGTTTGCATGCCTACTGCTTCCTGCTTTCCTCTCCTCTCTTTCTGGAGGCTGTGCTTTCTTCTTTCTTCCCGGGGTCAGTCACGTCCTGGAGAGCAGGGGTCTGCCGAGGGCCCCTTCGGTGGTGTCACAGCTCTGCTGGGGAGGGGTCTCGAGAGCCCCAGAGGCCCCTCCGAGCCCCGAGGCAGAAGCAGCAGAGCCTTGGCTGGGTCCTTGCAGCGAAGGACACGAAGACAACTGTGCAGTCTTGCCATTCCGGATCCTCCGCTTTGGGGGCCGTTACTTCCCTCCCACCGCTCAGCCACACTTGGTGGTTGGACTGCACTGGGGAGGCCCGCGCTGCAGCGCAGAGGCGGCGTCACCACGGGCTGTAAACCTGTGGGCTGGAATGTGCTCACTGAGCTTGGACTCTCGCAGAGGCCGGCATGTGTATCGGGTCACCTGAGAAACCCACTTTGTTTTGAGGGGATCATTAACTTAGGGCATAATTCATGTCAAATTTATAGTTTTAAGTCTTAAATAAGGTACTATGTTTTATTGACCCTCACCTTATCCTAGCTGTGGGGCGTGTCAACTCCCTTTGTCCCCTCTTTCCTGCTCAGCCACCACTCCCCGGGTACAGCCACATGAAACGGTGGTGCTAACGCTGGGGAGAGAGGTGGTTGCTGGGCCACGGAGCAGTGTGTGCATTGTGCTGTCTACACGTATCAGCTCTTATTTCTGCATTTGGCTTTTTTGCAGGTCCCTAGCTGTTGGTAGTAAGTCCGGTTATAAATTTTTCTCCCTTTCTTCTGTGGATAAGCTGGAACAGATCTATGAATGCAGTAAGTGTTTGCTTTATTTTCCCCTCTTAAACAATACAGACACATTTAACGGGAATTGATGTGCATTCTTAAGTCAGACACTGATTCAAGTCCAGGTGCCCTGACCAGTTCTCTTCTTCCACCTTAGTCCACCGCGAGGTGGCTGCTGGGAACAGTTGTGTGTGTCCTCCCAGATCTTTTCTGTTTGTTTGCATACTTCCAAATGTACATACCTGATTTACGGGTTGGTTTTTCCAGTACCTGGCGTCATGCTGTGTATTACTCTGTGATTCCCCCGTTTCCATGCCACTGACAGCGCTCGGGTCTGTCAGGCAGGGCTTCCGGGGGTTGGAGGTTTCGCAGCCCCGTGGGAATGTTTGTTTCTTCAGCTGCCGTCGGCTGGGATTTGCGTAGCCAGCCCGTGTGAGGCCAGCTGGCGTGGAAGGGGCATGAGCTGACTTCTCGCTCGTCGCTGTGTGGCTTTAGAGGGGTTACTTCACCTCGGGCCTCGGGGCTAGACATCTCGTATTTGTTCCTGGTTCCATCCACTCTGTAGGCATTTATTGAGGACCTGCTGTCTGCCAGCTGTTTGTTGGTGGAGATCGTGGTAGTGACAAAGTTCCTGCTCTCGTGACACTTACATTTAAACGGAGGAAGGCAAAGCCAAGTGCACATTTCTGTGCGTGGCAGGCGGGGACACGCAGACACACACAGATACCACCTGGCCCATCAGCCTAAGCTGAAGCCCCGGGAAGAAGGTTGAGTCTGGCCCACCAGGAAGTCGGCCGCAGCCTTGTGGTCAGTCAGCTCCCTGACTCCAGTTCCGCCTGGCGGTGAAGTTGATTTGTTCTGCCCTCGGCCTGCCCCTGCCCCTGGCGCTCACCAACGCCTCTAAAAAAGCCCCGCCCCGCCCCGCCGGGAGCAGGAGATGTGCTCTGGGGATCCCTCCGGTAGCCGCGAGGTGATGCGCTTGCTCATCTCAAGTGGGTGTCCGTGTTTCCGAAAACCCCCCACTGGCTGCCTCCACGAGACCCACGCAGGATGGCGCCCAGTAAGGGATTTCAGAAGGGGGGCTGGTCTCTGGACAAAGCTCCCTTGGGCTCTTCCAGTGACCGAAGCGTTTACTAAAACTAATCCCAGCCGCGGCCAGGGCTGTGCTGCTAATCAGTTGTTGCGGTCGTGACTAGTCGTCTGCTCTGCGATCCACAGCATTTCCCGTTCGGAGCCCCGGTGCTTGTGAGAATG
Source organism: Corynorhinus townsendii (assembly GCA_026230045.1). NCBI lineage: Eukaryota > Metazoa > Chordata > Mammalia > Chiroptera > Vespertilionidae > Corynorhinus > Corynorhinus townsendii. Next base: position 170,136,395 of record JAPDVU010000006.1, on the reverse strand, counting down.
CCTGACCCTCACTCTCCCTCAGCTGCGTCCGTCTGATGACGGATTTGTCCTCTTGAAGTTTATTCACTGGTTTTGGGCACCTCGTTTCTCAGTGGGTTTTGGTGGGACAAAATGTGTGTCTGGATAGCGTTGTTAAGGGAGTGGTGACTGCTGACCGACGTGGTGATGTCTTTGTTCTTCTTAGTGACCTTTGGCCTTTAAAAAGTAGGTGGCGAAGTGGATGTAGAACTGTTGGGGGGTAAAGACTTTATTTTTTTACATATTTTCTATTGATTTTAGAGAAAGAGGAAGGAAGAGGGAGAGAGAGAAACGTCGCTCAGTTGTCTCCCGTACACACCCCACTTGAGACTCAAACCCAAAACCCAGATGTGTGCCCTGGCTGGGAATCGAACCAGCGACCTTCCATGCGTGGGATGAAGCTCAACCAACGGAGCTAAGCAGCCAGGGCTGGAGGGTCGTACTGAAACCGCAGCCGTTAAGTTCTTCCCTCCTAGAACTGCATCCCCTCCTCTTTCACAGACGTGCACTGAGTTAGAGAAAAGGGAGTCTCCTAGAAAACAGGTTAGCTGCTGAGCCAAGGTGGGTTTCTGCCATTTTTGTACACACAGGCTCAGAGCGCAGGAGGGTCCTTGATGCCTCAGAGTTCAGCCTGGGCTCAGGACTGGCTCACCCTCCTAACTCCTAACCATCACATGCAGTCAGGTCCGCTCTCGGCCTCTGTTGCTGACACAGAAGAGCGAGCCAGGGCTGGGTTTGGGGAGAGCGGGACTGACAGCTGCTGGGTCTTTGGTTTAATTAAGCAAGGAAGCCTTTGCCCAGCAGGGGCAGGGCCGGGGGGCGATTTTGTTGTTTTGTACTATGTGTATTGTTGTCCTCCCAAACTTAAAGGAGAGTTGGGAGGACTCCCGTGCATGCTTTGCTGCGCTTGGTTGTGGATGCCCGCTTGTATTCTTCTTTATGTCCTTTGTTAGTTAGAAGGCAGATAATATGCAAGTCTGTGGTATCCCTCCATGGACTACTGCTATGAAAGCCTACCCTGTTAGGCAAAATATCCTGGCATTTTATAAGGTTCTGAGCTGGGGAAACTTCCCTCACGAAGCATCCGTTCTGGGAGTCAACATGAGCAGACTGGTCCTTGCCTCCGCCAAAGTGACCAGAGCCTGCTTCCCTGATCCAAACGCCTCCCGCCCGGCCGTGGCTCAGTGGTGAGTGTCTACCTATGAGCCAGGTCATGGGGTCGATTCCCGGTCAGGGAATCACATGCTGGGGTTGCGGGCTCGATCCTCAGTGTGGGGTGTGTATGAGGCAACCAATCAATGGTTCTCTCTCATCGTTAATGTTTCTTCAATGATTCTCTCTCATCATTAATGTTTCTATCTCTCTCTCCCTCTCCCTTCCTCTCTGAAATCAATAAAAATATATTTAAAAAAGAAAGAAAGAAATGCCTCGGAGACAATGCGCCTTTTATCACACAGCGAGCCGTCGCTGCCTGCACAGGCCCTCGTCCTCAGAAGGATCTGAGAGAGGTGCTTTCTGACGTCGCTCTGAAGTGACAGGCCGTGCACGGGTTGGCACAGTTTCAGTGAGCCTGACAGTACCGGGTCGTGCCGGGGAGAAACTCCAGCAGCCTCCCTGCTTAAATCGGCTGTAATGGAAGCTGGGGTCTCTCCAGGCCCAGGCACCCGCAGCCCGAGTGCTGACTGGCACTGTGTCTTGGTAACGCGCCATCTTCCGTGATTACGGTGTGCAGCCTTGCTTCTCTGGCTTTCCATGTGATTGCAGCACCCTCCAGTCACCAGCCTGACGCATCACGCACCTTCATTTCCTGGGAGGGCTGAGCCGTGTGCCCTTCCCCTTGGCAGTAAGTGACTGCTGGGTACATGGGTCTGTGTGTGTTGGTGTGTTAAATGTTCCTTGGAGCCCACATGGCGTGGCTCAGTGGTTGAGTATCAACCTGTGAACCAGGAGGTCATGGTTTAATTCCCAGTCAGGGCACATGCTCGGAGCTTGGTCCCCAGGCTTGATCCCCAGGCTGGGCTGCAGGAGGCAGCCAGTCAGTGATTCTCATCATCGATGTTTCTCTCTCTCTCTCCCTCTCCCCCCGCCCCCCATCCCCTCCTCTCTGAAATCAATAGAAATGTGTAAAAAGAAAGGAAGTGCCCTGGGCCCTGGCCAGTGTAGCTCAGTGGTTAGAGCATCTTTCTCTGCACTGAAGGGTTGTGGGTTTGATCCCTGGTCAGGGTGTGTGTGACGCAGCCAGTCGATCTTTCTCTTTCTCTTCCTTCCTCTCTTCCTAGAATCGGTGAAAACATATCTTCGGGTGAGGATTTAAAGATTCCCTGGGCCCTGGCTGGCATGCTCAGTGGTTAGAGCATACCCCTGCATACCAGAGAGTCTCGGGTTTGATTTTCGGTCAAGGGCATGTACTTGGGTTGTGGGTTCGTTCCCCTGACCTGGTCAGGGCATACGTGGGAGGCAGCGGATCAATGTGTTTCTCTTTTTCTCTGTCCCTCCCTCCCTCTCTTGTCCCTCCCGTGCCCCTCCCTCCTCCTCTCTATTAAAAAAAGTCCATGGAAAACCTGCCCTCACCCCTTGGGCGAGGACTGAAAACGCATCCCCTGGGAGTCGGTGTAGTGAACGCGGGGAAGAGCCTGAAGTGACCCGGAGAGAAGCAGTGAGCCTTAGCCTTCCCCTGGGGGCAGGGTGGCTGCTCGTGCAGGCGCGCCCCTGAACAGACCCCGCACCGTCCCTGGGCTGGGGACTCGCAGGGGAACCTTCTGTGCTGTTGTTTGTTCCTAAGTGACAGGAATGGGTGGCTCCAGGTGTCGGTGGCCTTGGCCTTGGCCTGGCTCCTGGAGTTGGATGACACTCTTTGGTGTTTCCCCCAGGAAAGCCCAGTGTTGGTATGACTTGGCCTGCACGAGCCCTCGTGAATGCAAGTGTTGTAGGACCCAGGGCCCCTGGTCTCCGAGGAGACCCTGGTGAGGTCCCGCCCTGACACCTTGCTCCTCCCCGCTGTCCCTGTCTCCCTGTGCTTACATCAGATCTTAGTATATTGGCCAAAATTCAAATTTCCGCAGTAGTCTGCCTGTGTGTGTGTTTCAACAGATGAGTCTAAGATAAGAAATACGTTTGTCGCCTTTTTTTAAAATATGTTTTTGTTGATTTTAGAGAGGAAGGGAGAGGGATGCAGAGAGAGAAATGTCATCTACATGCTGTCAGAAGCACCTGTTTTAAGTGTACAATTCGATGGGTTTTACTGTATTTACTAAGCTGTACTGCTATCATAATCTAACTTAAAACATTCTTATCGTTCCCCAAATGAAACCCTGAGTCCATCAGCGGTCACTCCCCGTTTCCCTCCGCCGCCTCACCCCTGGGCAAGCGCTAATCTGCCTTCTGCCTCTAGAGCTTGGCGGCTCTGGGCATTTCAGATAAATGGAGCCCGACCCGCCTGGCTCTTGTACTTGGGATGCTCGCAGGGTTCCCCATGAGGGAGCATGGTCTAGCCACACCATGGCTTTTCTTTTCATTGCTCAGAGACATTACGTTGTGCGGCTAGACCACCTTTTGCTGGTGGACATTTGGGTGTGACTCTTAAAGAAGGCTGCTGTGAACATTTGGGTACAAGTTGTTGGGTGGGTGTGTGTTTTCATTTCTCTCTGTTTAAAAATATACCTATGTTTTTGTTGATTTAAAGAGAGGAAGGGAGAGGGCAGGAAGAAATACTGATTGCCTGGCGCAGCCTGGCATGTGCCCTGTCTGTGAATGGAACCGTGACCTCCTGGTTCACGGGCAGACACTCAGCCGCTGAGCCACCTCAGCTGGGCTGCTCCTCGCCTTTACCTGTGTCCCCTTTGCCCGCTTTTCTGTTGGGTGGTTTGTCTCTTGTCGATCTAAAGCAATGTAACCCTTTGCCGCCCGCGGGTTGCCGATATTTCTTCTGGATTGGCGTTGGCTTTTGGCCCTGTTTATGGTCTTTGCCGCTCTGAGGTCTGGGATTTCTGCCGCTCGAATGCCTTTGCCTTCTCTCTGAGGCTTCTCTCTGGAACAGCTTGTCCTGTTCGGGTGGCACGGCATGGTCTCCTGTGTCGTCTCGGCTCTCCCTGCAGTTCTCCGTCCACCTGGTATTCGCGTGATGGAGGACGTCTTCCATTTTCAGCCACAGACTGGAGAACGTATTTTCCTACGTCCTTATCTGTCTAGAGGGGCTTACCGGACTGACTTACGGGTAAAGGTCAGGGTGATGACCTTTGAAACTTCAGAAAAGAAAAAATAGGCAGAAAGTGAATGTTTGTTAAATCAGATGATGGGCCTATGGAGGGGTTCAGTATCTCTTTAATGACTATTGGAGCAGTGGCTGAGCATTGACCTATGAACCAGGAGGTCAGGGTTCAATTCCCAGTCAGGGCACACGCCCAGGTTGCGGGCTTGAGCCCCAGGGTGGGGTGTGCAGGAGGCAGCCGATCAGTGATGAGCTCTCATCATGGATGCTTCTCCCTCTCCCTCTCCAAAATCAATAAAATACAGGGAAAAAAATAGCTTTGCTGCCTCCATACACACACCCTCTGTTTTTAAAGTTCTAAGAGTTCTCACCTTTTTTTCCCATTAAAATTTCAGGCTTACCATTGGGTGGGAAAGGTGAACACACACCCTCGCCAGTAGTTCTGGGCGTCAGCAGAGCCTCCCTTACGGCTTCCCCAGGAGCCTGGCCAACTGGGGGCCAGTGTGCCGCCGTCTTTGGGGGCAGCGTTCACACACAGAACGGCAGATGCGGAGTCACCCGACGGCAGTTGGCCGCATCTCTGCTTCATGGGCCTCCGGGCTGTCCAGCTCTTAGCTGTCAAGGATAAAGCTGCTGGGAGCGTTCTTGTGCCGCTCCTTTGTGGACATTTGTCTTAGGTGACCATCTAGGGGAAGAACGGGGGATTCCTTTCATAAGAAACGACCAGAGTTCCCTATGTGTGCGTCCTGCCCTCCTCCCCTGCAGAGCTGTGTGCGAGGCTGGCCGCTCTGTGCCCTCGCCAGCACGCGGTGGCGTCAGTCTTTCCCGCGTTAGCATGCTGATGTGTGTATGGCGGTCCTCATTGTGGTTTTGAGCTGAATTTCCCTGATGGTGCCGGGCACTTTCGTGTCCTTGTTAGCCGTTTGTATAGCTTTGGTGAAATGTCTGTTCAGATCTCTCGTTCCTTTCTAAATCTGGTTGGTTGTCTTGTATTATTGAGTTGCTGTTAGCTGTTCTGGGTGCCAGTCCTTTGTCAGATAACGTCTTGCGAGAATTTTTCCCCTCCTCTGTGGCTTGTCTTATCTGTTGAGCAAACATGTTGACTTTTGATGAAGTCTGATTGTTTTTCATTTACGATCTGTGCGTGCTGTGTCCTTTCTGAGAAACCTTTGCGTGCCATCAAGTCGTGAAGACATGGTTCAGTGCTCTCTTTGAGGCTCTTGGACGTGGCTTATGGCTGTTTGCAGTTCCAAGCAGCCTTGCCGCCCGGCCAGCATGCTCAGTGGTTGAGCACTGGACGTTGCAGCGTCAGCTTTTCTGTCAGTGGAGTGCTCACCTGGATGGTGTGAGGTGGGAGTGAAGGCTGAGTTTTTCCTGTTTGGCCGTTTGTTGAAAAGATGTGTGTTCCTTCATGGGTCGCTTTGGCGCTGAAAAGCATCCTTTAAGTGCGGGTCTAGTTCCGCTGCTTACTCTTCCAGCGATTGTCAGTCTTTGTGTCAGAGCATGCTGTCTGGCGGACTGCAGCTTCCTTTACACACTGAGCGCTGAAGTCATGGTGTGAGCCCTTCCACCCAGGTCTTTTCCCTGATAGCCTAGGATGGTCTAGATGCTTCGCCGTTCTGGTTTTGAAAGCAGTTATTGTCAACAGAACTGTCTGCTCGGAGGGCGTTGACGGAAAGACGAACTTGGGGAGCGTTGCTGAGTGAATGGGTGGGCACACGCTCACAACACCTGGCACCGCAGCCCTCCTCAGGAGACAGGCTGCGGGTGGAGGCAGTCGAGACTCACTCTGCCCTTTTCTTACATTCGAGAACTCTCTCTGCACCTGGATCTGAACTTCCCACGGCGGGAAGGAGAGATTGGGGTGAGGGCCGTCAGGGGGCTGGGTGAAGGGATGTCTGTGGCGGGGCCACCGTACCTGCCCCTTCCGGGCAGGATGCTGTCTGCATACATGTTTCATTTGGTCTTCTGAGGGGGGTGTCCCCTCTTGCGGGAGCAGGGGGGTGGGGGGGAGGAGCTTGACTTGGGCCGGCATCTGCCATCCCCTCCTGCAGTTCTGAGAGTGACAGTCACCTCCCTTCACATACGGAAAGCAAGACTCAGAGTGAGTTGTTCGGAGTCTCGGTGGGGCCTGGCCTGTCAGTACCATTACCGAGGCCGGGGACAGCTGTGAGCAGGAGGTGCGGCCTCTGTCCTCATGGGGCGTACAGTCCAGACCGGGTACAAGGGGCAGCCGGTGGGCAGATGCGCATGATGACAGGTGACCGCCAGGGAGGAGGGACCAGGGTGATGTGGAGAGCAACCAGGAAGCCTCCCTTTGACGGGGAGGCTGCTGCAGGGCAGCGTCTGAGCAGAGGGGGGCCCTCCATGCAGAATGCAGGCCCTTCCTGGCAGGGGGACCCCGAGAGTTGTGTGTACGTGGCTCCTAAGTGGTGGACTTGACTCTGGTGCTGCTCCGGGGTCGTCCCCGCAGCCCGGCCCTGTCGCCGGCGCCCACTGAATAGCCCCCAAGTGCTCTGCTGCACGCAACCTGCACTTAGACAGCGTTCGCGTGTGCCAGCAGCCTGTGCCTGCTGATGTGGGTGCGTGTGTGTTTCCTGCTTACAGCTGACACCGAAGACGTGTGCATCGTGGAAAGACTGTTCTCGAGCAGCTTGGTGGCCATCGTCAGCCTCAAAGCTCCTCGGAAGCTAAAAGTTTGCCACTTTAAGAAAGGAACTGAGATCTGCAACTACAGCTACTCCAACACCATCCTGGCCGTGAAGCTGAACAGGCAGGTGAGCGCCAGCGCTGGGAGTCGGGCTCGCTCTGCCCGTGTCTCCGTGTGCGGGTGGCTGCGGCGGCGCTGTCACGGCCCTCCCAGAGGCCTCGGCGCCTCCAGGACAGACGCGGTCCTGAGCCAGCGTTTCTGGTCCGAGCCCCTGCTCACCTCACCCAGCACCCCGCCTCGACACGGCGCGCGCTATGTTGCTCGGATCACTCCCTGATGAATGCCCTGGCCCTCTGCCGCCGCTGTCCGCATCCTTCCGGCATGCGTGTCTGTAGCAGCCCTCACGGACGTCCTGTCCTTGTGCCTCGATGGGGTTCTGTAGGAGCTCCGCGCTCGTTTCTGCCCACCAGCCTGGGTAAACTGGCGTTCTCCCGTGTCCTGCAGGTTCCAGGGGCTGCGGGCAGTGTTAAGTGAGGGCCGACCGATGTCCACGCCGTCATCCTTAGAGTTGAGTCATCGTTTATTTAGCTTCTTTTGCTTTTATACATGTTACTTTCAAAAATGTGTTAGCATCTTCTTCCTCCTTTTTCAAACTTAATTGAACTTTTTATTTAAGATGATGTGCGCTTATGCCTCGGCCAGTGTTCAGTGGTTAGCGCACTGACCCATGCACCGAAGGGTGGTGGGTGACTCCAGTCAAGGGCGCATACCTGGGTTGCAGCCAACCCATCGAGGCGTCTCTCACATCGATGTTTCCCTTTCTCTCTCCCCCTCACTCCCTCCTTCCCACTCTGAAAAAGCAGTGGGAAGAACACCCTCAGGTAAAGATTAACCACCCCCCAAGAAGTGATACCAGTTTATTGCTTTTAGTATCTTCCCCAAAACAAGAGTGTGGGCCCAGAGTGTGGGCTCCGTGGGCTGTGCTCACAAATGCAGCCCCGGCTGCCGGTTCACAGCGGAGGGGCCTGTGCAGGGCGGCCTGAGGGGCCGCGGACCCCGCGGGCGCTGCTGCCGCTGCTGCCACGTGACCGCTGACCTGGCGGAAACAGGATTGGTCTGTTGACGGAAAACGCTGGTTAAAATGGGAGATTTTAAGGCCTAACATGGTGAGCCTTCTTAAAGCTTAAACACGTGGGTGTCCCAGGGCAGCAGCGGCTGAGTGCGTGCGTGCCACCTGCGAACCGGCCCGGTGCCGGGAGGATTCTTACTGTCAGGAGCTCCCTCCCTTCCGCCTCATCCCGCTGCGCCCAGTTCAACATCAGGTGTTCAGTCGCCAGCCCACCCAAGGCGCTCGGTGTGGTTTTCGTGAGGGGTGAGGGGTGAGCGACCAACAAACCAAAAACAAACACGCTTTCTTACCGCTTGGCCCCGTTTCTGTGACGTGGAACCCAATGGCGTGGTGAGCCGTCCCGGTACAGCGGCCGTGGAGACGGACGGCACACTGGCTCTGCGCGCCCTGACTGAGCTGAGGGCGGTGCTGGCCGAGCTGCCGTAATGCCGGCGCCCTCGGGAGCGTCCAGGCCGAGCGGTGCTCCGGGAACGCAAAGCGTCGTGATCCGAGAGCCCGCTGAGCGGCGGGGCGCGTGCCGCATGGGGCGCTCCTCACGCTCACCTCCCTCCTCTCTTCCAGAGGCTCATCGTGTGCCTGGAGGAGTCTCTGTACATTCACAACATTCGCGACATGAAGGTGCTGCACACCATCCGGGAGACGCCCCCGAACCCGGCGGGTGAGTGCACCCAGGAGGGCGGGGCTTCTCGGGGTGTCCTGTTGAAGACGGGGTAGGGGGGGACGGGGCGGGGAGCTCTCTCCTTCAGAACCCACGGATGGAGGCAGATTGAAGTGTATCGACCTTAAACCGGCTCCCTTCCTTCTGGCGTTGGTCTTGTGACCACATCGGTCAATGGTTTGGTCAGCTTCCAGTTTTGAGGTCACTAATCACTTCCCACCAGAGGCCTTCAATCTGCTCACAACCCTGCTGTCACCCGGGGCGGCGGGGGGGGGCCCTAGCCCAGCCCAGCCCAGCCCAGCCCAGCCCAGCAGTGGGCTGCCAGCTGCTCCGAGCCCGCCCTCCCCCTCGCGGTGTGTCTGACGACCACAAAGGAGTCCTCAGGCCCTGACTGCTCTGCTCCCGCGTCCTCAGGCCTGTGCGCGCTGTCCATCAACAATGACAACTGCTACCTGGCCTACCCCGGCAGCGCCACCATCGGAGAGGTGCAGGTCTTCGACACCATTAACCTGGTGAGGCTCCTCGGCGGCTCTTGGAAATGCTCGTCCCCGAGTGAGCGCTGTGGGCCCTGGCGCCCTTGGTGCAGCAATGCAGTGCCCACCACTGGCCGCGGGCTGGCAGGCCAGTGTGGCCGTGCAGCCCCAGCAGAGCTGCGCTTGTCCCCAGCAGCTGCCCTGGGAGCGTGGGAGGAGCCTGAGTCACCCCGGCACTTGGGGACGGACAGCTGCGCTCTTCTCAGGGTGTGAGCGCCTTTCCTCGGCCCCACCCCGCTAAGTGTGGGGGCTTGGGTGTCACGTTTGCTTCTCCCTCCCACAGAGAGCCGCCAACATGATTCCTGCTCACGACAGTCCTCTGGCCGCGCTGGCTTTCGACGCCAGTGGAACCAAGCTCGCCACTGCTTCCGAGAAGGTGAGGCTGCCGGGCCCGTGGGAAACTGTCCCGCGCACAGCCAGGCGGCCAAACCAGCCTCTGGTCCGCCAGGCCCAGAGGAGCGCCGGGACCCCACCTGGCGGCCCGTCTGCCCATGCCGGCTGTGCTGCCTGGGAGCGGCTCCGGCGGGGGAGCTGGGCACGCTTGGGCAGGAGACCGAAGTGCCCTGCGTAGCACCCTGCGTAACGCCCTGACGGGACCCACGAGGACTTGGGGGTCGAGAGTGGAAGGGGAAACGGTCGGAGGGGCGGGTCTGGGCACATTCCACGTTGCCTTTCACTCTTTCCCTCACAAAGCGGTGGTCACACTGTGCGTCTCACTTAGCTTTCTTCTCCCACTCTGCATCCTGCCGCGCTTCTCTGAGTTAAAGCGCCTTCAACAGCTGCAGCATGTTCACACACTCAGAGCTTAGTCTGTAGGTGGGAGTGTATGGAGGTCCCACCCAGAAATGGAGCGTGTGCAGCTCTGAGTATTAAGAGAGTCGGTGAGAAGCATTTCTGGGTAAAAGGACCGGGCCTTGTCTGCACACGGAGAAAAGGCCTCATCAGTCCCATCCGTGTGACCCCTTCTCAGCATCCGTGACACGGGAGCGTCCCGTCCTCTCCTCCTCACTGAACGGCTGCACGGTTTCCTTTGCTGTTCCTCTTCTTAAAAATCCCGTCCCCTCTCTCCTCCTGGAGGCTCGTTCGTTCTCCTGGCCGCTCCTCTGAGCACTGGGACCTGCCCCCGCAGCTACCTGCTGCCTGGGTTCAGCGCTGGGTGTCCCGGCGGCAGGTGGTGGGTCCCTGAGATGCTTCGAACTGAGAACCTCAAGTCCCCTCCCCTCCGAAGTCACTGGTGCTCCCCTGCACCAGCCAACCGAGTGAGACCAGGCAGCCACTCCCCGCTCCCCGCTCCAGCTCCCTGCGGCTCTGCATTCTTGACGCTCAGCCCCATGTCTGCAGTGACGATGCCACTGTTCCTGGGCCCTGTCCTGAGTCTGCTAGACCCTTCGTGTTGTTACCTCGTTGGACCCCTCATCCAGGGGCACGTTTTCCCTTTCACGTGGAGAGCTCAGAGAGGGCAAGCAGTTTTCCCAGGGCAGCGCTGGGCGGAAGCAAGGATTCGACTCCCAGCCCGCCTGTGCTCCGGACACTACAGGCCTCCCAGTACCACCGGGTCCTGTCCTCCTCCCTCGGGATTACGGCCTGGCCAGGAGGGCCTGTTACCCTTGATTAATCAAGCTCAGCTTTTATGGTTCTTACTCGGTCTTGGGGGCCAGTAAAGAGAACATTCTTCTGGGCTAGAAGGAGCAGACCCGGGATTAGCTTTTACACAGAACCCTCCTGGGCTGAGGGTTCAGACCACCAATGGCCTCCTCGGCCCCGCTGGGTCCTGGGTGCTGGGGCCGCCCTAGGTGCGGGCTTACTCCTGCCTCGGCGCTGCCGTCCAGCTGTGAGCAGCAGCTTGTCGTTAGTCAGGGCTGCACAGCGGCATGGCATGAAATGGAAATGCGCGTCTAAGGAGCCCTGAGCGCTTTGGCTGCGGAGACAAGGCCTCTGCACGGTGTTTGCACGTGTGCCGACGCCCCTGCTTCCCGAGAACCGCAGCCTGGGTGGGTCCTCCCACGCCAGAGACTCTCCGTCTTACAGAGCGGCCTCGCCCTGCACCTGCTGTCTGATGGCTGGGCAGCGCGGCCTGTCCTCTGCTCCTGTGGCGAAGGCTCGCTGAGTTCCTCACCCCCTGGTGGGGACCGCCCCTCTGGGGGTTCCTTCCTAGGCAGGTCTCTCGCTCAGTCCCGGGTGCTCAGTCCTGTCTGCCCGCAGACCCTGTGAATGCTTTAGGAGGAGGAGGGAGGGTCGCGGGGAACGGACATCCTCAGAATCGCATGTCTCACCAACAGTCATGTTCCTTCTGTCTCGTCGGGGTTTCTTGACGCAGGTCTTGCCATTGTGTAGGTGGACAGATCCCTTTAGGCCGCCATCACTTCTTTTGGTCAGTAGCTCCAAGTGTCAAGAAGGGCCGCAGTGGGGTCTGAGACGGCTAGACCAAGCATGTCAAACTCGCAGCCCATCAAGTTAGGAGGTGCTTCCCAATGCGGGGTGCACCCTAAAGCGTTTAGTTTTAATAGTCTCAGCTTCAAATGGGGTAGGAAAAAGGAAAACTGGTAAATTCCATGTTTGACTTGAAGGCTATTCATGATTAGGGTAAGTGGTGAGCGGGCATTCTGGTGAGCTGGTGGCAGGAAGTAGGTGGTTGTGTAGAGGGCCTGCTGCGGCCTGGCCAGGAGGGGCTCGGGCATGGGGCGGGGTGGGAGGCTGGCCAGGAGGGGCTCGGGCATGTGGGGGGGGTGCTGGCCAGGAGGGGCTCAGGCATGGGGGCGGGCCTGGCCAGGAGGGGCTCAGGCATGAGGGGGGGGGGGCTGGCCAGGAGGGGCTCGGGTATTGGGGGGGCTGGCCAGGAGGAGCCCACAGCGCGCTGTCATGGAGGACGTTCTGTGCTTCATTTACCGTCTGACAGGGAAGAAATGAAGCCAGCCCGTCTGTACTCGGCTAACAGCCTTGTTCTTTCCTGCCGCAGGGGACCGTGATTAGGGTGTTTTCCATTCCAGAGGGACAGAAGCTCTTTGAGTTCCGGAGAGGAGTTAAGAGGTAAGTGTAGAAGCCTCCAGAATGGAATCTGAGTGCTCTTTGGGTTCAGTTTCATGTTCTCTGTGACCAACAAGTGGAAATGTGTCCACAGGGCACCAGGTGAACGACGGGCGTGTTCAGCCCGACTGGACGGCCGGGGGTAAAGGGACATGACTAAAGGCCAGCTGAACGCAGAGCGATGGCCGGATAGGGGAGCAGAGGGACTGGCAGAGCCGGGCGGCCGTGTGCACCCGCCTGCTCCGCGGGCAGCTGCGGACTCTGACCTGGTTCACAGGCTCTGTCCTTCCTCTCTGCCCTGAAAACTGGAGCCGGCCCTTCACCTCCCCTCCCACCCCAGCCAATGGCTGCGGCTCTGCCTTTAAAAACAAGCAGACCGTGACTCCCAGCGAGGAGCTCCCTCCAGTTCGCGGCTGCCTGCCGAGCTTGCTGGGCCGTGCCTGGCACGCCTCCCTGCCCGCAGAGAAGGGGCTGTCCCGGTCACCCCTGGGCCCTCTGCCTCAGGACTCGAAGGAGAGATGGGGATCCACGCTTCAGAGCCAGGTCCCTGGGCCCCTTGTGGCCGTGCGACCTGGCTCGGCGGTACCTGACCTCTGGGGCTCGGCACCAGCCCAGTCAGGCTCCGGTAGACCCGCCTCCCGGTACTGCGAAGGTCCTGCAGGGCCTGTCACCGCGCCCTTCCCACCCTCTCATCCTGCCCCAAGGGCCCCACCTCGTGCCGGCATCACTCCCTCCCGCGGGGCAGTTCCCACGGGCGCGGTCAGCGTCCGTCCTGTGTCCGCAGCCAGGCGTCCAGCCCGCGCCCCTCGTGTTGCCCCTTGCCTTGCTCCCTGCCCCGCTCCGCACCCTCCCTTTGCTCTCCTGCTCCGTCCCCGCGTCTTACCGCTGCCAGGGAAGCTCTCCTCGCCCGCAGCCGCACCCTCCTAAACGCCTCCCTGCCTGCGTGCCCACGTGCGTGTGGCCCAGGCTGCTTTCCTGGGGTCCCCGTGTTCTCCCCCAGCCCCCCTCCCCCCGCCCGCTCCCGCGCCCTCTCGGTAAATATTGCCACTGTCCGTCCACCCAGTGTCCAGCCGGAGAGACTCGTTCTTCTCGTTCCAGGCACCTGTTAGGCCCAGGCATTCCCGGGGCTGCCCCCTCCGCGTCTCCTCCTCTGTGCCCCGTTCGTCCTCCCGCCCCACGCACACCACCCTCTGACCTCGCGCTCCCTGTGCTTTCTGCTGTCGGCCCCGTCAGTCCTCCCTCAGACGCAGCCCTGGCTCTTTGGGGGAGAGTACAGGCAGAGCACGCCCATTTGGACCCTGTCTCAGCCTCCCTTTGCTTGTAGGACTCACCCCAACTCCTCATCCTCAGCGGCCACCCAACCTCTGGCCCTTCCTTCAGCTGTTTATTTCCCTTCCTGCTGCTCCAGCCGCAGCCACACCGCGTTCGCTGCCTCAGAAGGGCAACCCGCCTCCACGGGGACCTGGCCCGTGCTGTCCCCGCTGCCTGGCTGTCACGTTGGTGCCTCTGAGTCTGCGGCCGGTGTCCCTCGGGCCAAGCTTCCGGCGGAAGCACCTCCGCCCCCCGCCACACCACTTCTGTAGTGGCTCCCACATCTGTCCTAGCGCCCCTTCACGGGCAGCCGGCAGAGCTGAACACACCTTGCTGGGACAGGCGGGCAGGGCCGCCCCGCTGGGCCCCAGCGCGTGCTGCGGGGCTGGGCGCGGGGTGCTCCTTGAGTCTGCGCCCAGTGACTAGACCTTCCTGTGGACGGGCCGTGCTCCCGGGACTGGGAAGAAACGCAGGCTGTTTGCTGGCTTCAGGGTTTTTACAGTGACTTCACGACTTACCGTAGGGAGTGAGTGTTGAATGTTGAAGGTTGACTCTATTAGACGTCACCACAGTGGCCCGTTTACCCTCGGCACGTTAAGAATTGCTGTAAGTTAAGTTAAGGAAAACGGGCTGTGTAAGAACATAATAAAGAATTGCTGTCACGCTCCCAGCGTTTTTCTCTCACAATGTCCGGGAAGGACTGGAGCAAGGAGGCGGCTCCAGCAGATGCGGTGGCTGTCGGGGAACTTGCCTCCCCTGCGCGTTGGTTACGGGCCCTTGGGAGGCGGCTGGTGGCCCCGGGGCTCGGTGACAGCTAACCCTCCCGCCCACAGGTGCGTGAGCATCTGCTCGCTGGCCTTCAGCATGGACGGCATGTTCCTCTCCGCCTCCAGCAACACGGAGACTGTGCACATCTTCAAACTCGAGACCGTGAAGGAAAAGTGAGTTGCAAACATTCGATCGTTTGAAAAACAGCAGCGCACTTTGTCCAGTGCACACTGACGGTGCGCACGGGAGCCCGGACTCGCTGCCTCCTGGCTCCTGCCGGGGCAGGCCCTGCGCGGGCTCTGGATAAGTGTCCCCGAGTCTGCACGCGGCAGGGAGGGATCTGTCTCGTGAGGCACTCTAATGCGGGAGGTGCTGTGCGTGAGGCTGGCGGCAGGGCGCGGGGCTGCCGTGGTCAGTGCAGACGTCCGCCTCGGCACACCGCTGCGCACAGAAGCCCGTCTGCGCTCACTGCCCGGTGCCAGAGCGCCTGTCGCCAGGCTGCCCGTGGTGGGTGCGTTCCTAAAGCAGGTGATGTGAGTCGTGTGTCACCGCCATGGGCATGTGTGGCGTGAAGCGCTGCTGCTTGTTCTACAATGTCAGCCCTCCCCCAGGCCAGGCTTGCTCAGGGCGCACTCCTGCTCCAGGGAGCACTTCAGTAACTCGCAGATGCGCTCCAGGTGAGCAGCGACGAACCGGGCTGTGGGCACGGAGCAACCTCAGTGTGCTCAGAGGTGTCCGAGACGTTCTCTTAAAAAGACCCAGGGCGGTCGTGTGTGGGGCCTGTGCGTCTCCTGTTTGCTGCTGATCGTTTCGGTAATCCAGGCAGCCACGCGGGAGGGGCAGGCTGTTCAGAGACTGTACTTCCGGCCCCCTTTTCCTTGAAGGAGGGGGTTTCTCTTTAGATTTCGGGCTGATCCTTATCTCTGTGGTGGGACGTGGTCCTCTCCGGAGGAGTCACGCTTCTGCCGGCTCCCTCCAGGCCGCAGGAGGAGCCCTCCACCTGGACCGGCTACTTCGGGAAGATGCTCCTGAACTCCACCAGCTACCTGCCCTCCCAGGTCACGGAGATGTTCAACCAAGGCAGGGCCTTCGCCACGGTCCGCCTGCCCTTCTGCGGCCACAAGAACATCTGCTCCCTGACCACGTGAGTGCCAGCCTCCCTCCCGTGAGCAGGTCCGGAGGCGGCGCTGGGCGGTCCCCTGACCCTCCTTCCAGCCTGAGAACAGTCGCAGACCTCAGCCTTGATGGAGCCGAGGTTTGCGTGCAGCGGGGGCTCGCACGGGCACCGTGGGCGTCGGACGCGAGTGCTCCTGCGGCTCCCCCCTGCAGAGGCTCCCTCTGTGTCTGCAGCCCTTGTGGCGATAGGTCAGGGCATCGAGCCCCCTGGGAACCTCGCTGGCGCGGCTGGGAGCGTGCTGCCATGGCCTCGCTCTGACTCTAGATGTTCTAGACGTTATGTCCATCCTTTCTGTCCGCCTGCCTAGTTGAAGAAGTCTTAGGAAACCGCCCGACCTTAGTAGTCGGGGAGCTGGGAGACCGATTGCCGCCACCTGCTCTCCCTGGGGCGCCGGCGCGCTTTCCGGGTCAGGACGCCCTCGGCTTCCGTGCTGGGACCGGAAGCAGCACAGTGGGCGCGGCCTTGGTCCTGCACACACAGTGTGTCGCTCAGCTACATGTGTGCTCGCTTTGGGGGCGGGGCTCCCCGGGCCTGGCCAAAGGCGAGGCTGCTAGTTAGTAACTCGGTGAAAGGGCGGTCCAGGATGTGGCTGCTCTTCCTTCCACTAGAATCCAGAAGATCCCCCGCCTGCTGGTGGGAGCGTCCGACGGCTACCTGTACATGTACAACCTGGACCCCCAGGAGGGCGGCGAGTGCACCCTCATGAAGCAGCACAAGTAAGTCGGCCTCTCCGCCCTCCTCGGCTTCCTCGCGGCCAGGCTGCTGTGGGCCCTGCGAGCGTGCGTTTCCCTGAGAGACGGCGGCCCAGGCCGTTCAGGAGCCCGCCTTCCCAGACAGGGCGGGGTGGGCGCAGGCGCCCCCTCTCCCCCCCATCTGCCAGGGACCATGCGCTGCTGGCGGGGACGGCGGGAAGTGGTCAGCGCTCCCCTGCCCTTCCTGGGGGCGGGGCTTCCCGCCTCCCCGAGGGACCGGCTGCAGGTGGATGGGGGATTTCACACTCACAAGAAAGACTGTCGCAGCCCGTCCGCCCGCACAGTCAGGGCGCATTCTGAGGGCCTGCGGTCCTACTGTGAGAGGGTTTCTCTGAAAAGAGGAGTTGGTGTTGGCTCGTGGGGAAGCAGGGCGTTGTGGGCTTTTGTTTTTGCTGCTGCTTGTCTCCCAGAAGCTGTCCCGGCCGTGCTGATGGTTGGGTGCGTGGGGGGAGTATTCATAGCGACGCCTCTTTATGGCCACCAGCCTCCATGCAATAAGCTGGTCTCTTAGGCATGTCTTTTTGTCAGACTTTACATGTAAAGTTCGTGTGAACACACCCCCGTCCCCGCAGTGTTCAAGTGCACATGCGTGTCCTGGCGACTGGCCTTCTCCTCTGTCGCTGCAGGTCTGGCCCTCCGGCCCGAGGCCCTGCCGGTGCGCTCCGCCGGTCCTCACTGTGTGTGTTCCTGTCCACTTTCTCCAGGTTGGATGGCAGCATGGAGACAACCAATGAGATCTTAGACTCTGCCTCTCACGACTGCCCCTTGGTGACTCAGACCTACAGCACAGCTGCGGCCAAAGGCCCTCACGCGCCTGCATCTCCCACGAGACTGGGTAAGGCTGAGGGAGACGCAGGCCTGGGAGGTCAGTGAGGCCGGGACCGCCCCGCGTGCTTGCGCGCTGTTTCCCTCCTCAGAGGGCCGCCCTCTCGGTGTTGGGCAGCGGAGTGGCGTCCTCAGGCAGAGCCAGCTGTGAGGCGGAGTCGGTTTTCTTCCTCTGAAGAAAACGGTCCTGGCTCAGGCCGCTCTGGGGGACAGGACTTGTGCCCGGCTCGCTGCCTCCCCAGCGTCTGTGCCGGGGCCTTGCTCTCCGCCTGTCTGACCTTCCTCAAGCTGAGGGCCCTCCTGGCCCGGGGCCCTGGGAGGAGGCATGCTGTGGCAGAAGCTGTCGGTCCGCGTGCAGACAGACAGGTGGCCAGTCTGGCCATGGCTGTTCACTGCTGGGAGTTCTTCTCCCCGGGAACGTCAGCGTGCCTCCTGCTGCTCGCGCTCCTCTTCGCAGGGCGCGGAGGGTCTGTGGCGCCAGTGTGGAGCACCCACGTTAGTTTGAGGTGCACTTCGTGCTCCCGCTCCCTGGGAAAGCACAGCCTGTCCCCGGGGAAGCCCGTGCTCTCTGCAGACACAAATGACGCATCCTGAGCTGCGGCGGCTGCAGAGAGCTCTTCAGTCACCAGAGGGAGTAGAAGGCAGTCTGCACGGTCGCCCCCGAGGGCCTATCCAGCTCTGGTGACTGCGCTCTCTTTGCAGCCTACACAGACGAGCTGGGGGCCGTGGGCGGCGCGTGCCTGGAGGAGGAAGCCAGCGCCCTGCGGCTGGAGGAAGACAGTGAGCACCCTCCCATGATTCTCCGGACGGACTGACCTTGAGCTGTGAACTCTGACCCCACAGCAGAGAACACTGGCTGACAGGAGGACTTTGTGTTATGCTGCTATGAACTTTGACCTGAGCTGGGGGAGAGGACGGCAGAGACTTACCGAGAGAGAAAGGCTGTAGCTGTAGGCTCTTTCCCTCCCGAGAAATACATGTTTCACTTCAGCGGCTTCTAACCTGCTATGAATTCAGCTTTTGTTTGTTTTCTCTTTTTGCCAAAAGTAACTGGCGAAGCCCTTGAAACCTCCTTGCTTTGTTTGCATGCGTTCATGTGCCAAGCCAGCACAGGGCAGCCAGGAGCCACTGGCTGCCAGGGGGTGTGGTTTCTCAGCTGTGTGCACGGGGCGCGCAGGGCAGAGCAGGCCTGCTCGTCCAGCGGGTTCTGCTTGACCAGGTCCCAGGCCCCGGGCGGGGCGGCAGGGGTCCTCCCAGAGCCCCTCCTGGACCATGTTCTCCTCTTTATTTTGTTAATTAAATTTTTTCCAAATTGGACTCTGGGTTTCTTCCATGGCGGAGCTCTGCTTCCCATCTTGTTTCCCACGTGGTGTGGACAGCGGCCCTTCCTGTGCTCACACCCTTTCCTCCCCCGGGGAGTGGACTCGAAGGCCGCCTCGGAGCACCGGGCCAGGGCGCGTCTGCTCGGAGCATCGGGCCAGAGCGCGTCTCCTCGGTCACTAAGCAGTCCGTCCGGTCTGCGCGTCAGCCTCCTGCTGACTCCTGTGTGTGTTGTCTTCGTCTCGTCGACAGGAAAGCTGGTAGCGGTTCCCACGTCCATGTGTAGCACAGGCTAGGGTCACAGTCCCGAGCTGTCCCCACCACCCCTCCGGGCCCTCACGTGTGTCGGGAGTGGAGACGGAGGAGCGCCGAGGAGTTGGCTGTGAGCACCTGCGCGGGGATAGGTGCCTTCTATTTCAAGCTTGCGGAGTTGTGCAGACTGAGGGGTGGGCTGAGGTCCGGGCTCCGCCGGCTCCCCTTTGCTTTATGGAATTTAACCTCAGGGGCCTTGAACTCTCTTGCAAACCAAGACGCTCAGGGCAGGGTCCAAGGAGCGTGAGTGGCGTTGCTGGCGTGGAAACGTCCTGGGTCTTGGGACGTGGCGGCTGAAGGCACAGGCAGAAGAGCGGAGTCCCGGGTGTGCCTCGCTTTCCCCGCCCGGTTCTGGCCGAGGAGGGCCAGCGTGTGTTTCCAGTCGTGTTCGTGTCTTGGTCGTAAGAGGGAAGAGAGGGCTGCGGGCAGGGATGGCCCTCGGGTCGCGGCCTGGAATTAAGAGGAGCCTCCAGTGAGCTGAGACCTCTGCACACGGTGATGGCAGCAACATGCCGTGCCGCGCGGGCAGAGGTGACGGGGTGTGCGCCTGGCTTTCCTCCGACGTCGGGGGCACGTGGTCCCGGATCCTGAGGACCCGGGCTCCCCGGGAACAGGCCGGGACGAGCTGCCGAGTCCCGGTTGAGGAGAGGCCGAGCAGGCTCTTTGGTGTCGGCCCAGAACACTCCTCACGCTCCCCCAAATGTGGCGCACATCTGTCCCGGGCGAGCGCGATGGGAGACCGTGTCGGAGGTGCTGGTTTCTCGTGGTCAGAGGCGCGTGGTGTCTTCCGTCTTCGTTCGGGATTGGTGGTCCGCAGATGTGGGACTTCCCCTCCCTGTGTCAGCCTCAGCTTCCTCAGCTTCCAGGTGGGCTGTTAGAAGAGAAGACTTGCCCGGCCTCCGTGCGGGGCCCGGCGCTCCGCAGACGGGGAAGCCGTGTGGCCGGCCTGTGCTGGGCACGGCGCTCCGCAGACGGGGAAGCCGTGTGGCCGGCCTGTGCTGGGCCCGGCGCTCCGCAGACGGGGAAGCCGTGTGGCCGGCCTGTGCTGGGCCCGGCGCTCCGCAGACGGGGAAGCCGTGTGGCCGGCCTGTGCTGGGCCCGGCGCTCCGCAGACGGGGAAGCCGTGTGGCCGGCCTGTGCTGGGCCCGGCGCTCCGCAGACGGGGAAGCCGTGTGGCCGGACTGTGCTGGGCCCGGCGCTCCGCAGACGGGGAAGCCGTGTGGCCGGACTGTGCTGGGCCCGGCGCTCCGCAGACGGGGAAGCCGTGTGGCCGGCCTGTGCTGGGCCCGGCGCTCCGCAGACGGGGAAGCCGTGTGGCCGGCCTGTGCTGGGCCCGGCGCTCCGCAGACGGGGAAGCCGTGTGGCCGGACTGTGCTGGGCCCGGCGCTCCGCAGACGGGGAAGCCGTGTGGCCGGACTGTGCTGGGCCCGGCGCTCCGCAGACGGGGAAGCCGTGTGGCCGGACTGTGCTGGGCCCGGCGCTGGGGAGGGAGAACCGAGGCTCTGCATGGTCGGCCGACTCGCCCTGGGGGAGGGCTTCGCTGCTTCTCCTTTCCCGCCTCATGGCCACGAGCTCATCCCTGGTGCTCGCGCCCACAGGCCTGAGGCTGAGGCGTGGCGGCTGCCGAGGACCCGCAGCCCGGTGCCGACTGCTGCGCTCCAGACCACACGAGCTATTTCATTACGTCTTGTTGTCTAGATCGCAGAACAGATGACCTAGAGGGGTGGGGACCAAACCAGAAACTCACTCAGAGGAACCCGTGGGCTGGGAGCAAGGGGACCAGATCAACTGCACCTGCGTCACTCCCGGGCCGATTCTGCGCGTGCTGGCGGCATACCTGGCGCAGGCTCCGGGACGGGACACGGGAGGGCCCCTGCTCGCAGGGTCCCTGTGCGGGGAACGCACCAATGAACACAGAAGCAGAAACTGGTCCTACGGATCGAAGGCAGTTTTTATTCAGGTGAGTTCCTGAGTGCAGGCCGTGGGAAAGGCGAGATACTGACAAGCATGATTCCCGGCCAAGGTGTGCGCGGCCCTTCGTTGCGCCTCTCCTGCGCCTGGTTCCAGGACCCGCGACAGCTCTGGTGGTGGCGGGGGCGACTTGCCGAGCTGGACAGACAGCACTGCCTGCTGTGGCCGGCGGGTGTTGACCACCCGGATCCGCACCTCATTCCAGAGCACATCTTCCGGCCGGGACAGCACCTGAGCTCCCTCCTCCGCTCACCTGCGCGGCCCAGAGGGTCCCCACGCTCCGCCGGCTCACAGGTTCGTCTGAGGAGGAGAGAAGAGAAAGGACCTTGCCTCCCCACGGCCAGCAGCGGCACACCGAAGAGACGAGAAGTGCTCAGGTCACAGCACGGAACACGGGATGTTGGTGAATGGAAGCATGCTCCGGGCTTGCTCCCGCTCTCACGTGGCGGGATGGCGGCGGACGGCGGCGGACGGGAGCCACGTCTGTTGTTTGTTCCCGCCCCGACTCAGAGCCTGCCTTTGCCCGTGGGAGTGGCGGGTCCTGTGTAAAACGTGTGTGTGACACCAGCTAGCCCAGCTGCCGGGCCAAATGCGTTGTCTGCGCGTGTGCTTAACCTCAGGTGCCGGGGCGGGCGCGGGCTGCGCGCCGGCTGCAAGGACCCGGCCCTCGGGACGGTGTGGTCTGGAGGAGGATGGCGAGGGGATCCTCCCGTGAGCGTCTTCTCGCTGAGAGGACGTGACGGCGGCCGGGCGCCACGCAGACGGAGCTCACGGATGTAGATTTAGCTGGTCCCCAGGTCGTGGTTCTTGGCCGGTGTTGTACCTTTTCATCCTGTGGATTTCGCAAAGCACAGAGAGGAAGTGGAATTCGAGGCGTGGCCAGCCCTTCCAGTCCTTCCTTCTCTGGCATCTGACCAGGAAAGTCTTTAATTTGGAAAAAGTTAATCTTTTTAAAGCTCAGAATTGAAGGGGCTGTTTAGATCCTTTCCCCTCCGCTCGCTCTTCACGGAGCTGTCATTTCACTGCATTTCCTTGGTGGTGGGCGTGTCGTGTGTGCGGTGGGCGTGAGCGTCTGAGCCGAGGGTGAGTGCGCCCTGCTTACACTCCAAACCGGCTCGGGCTGCAGACCGCGCTGCTGCATCTCACAACCACGCTGAGAGAGTCAGCTGTGCTGGCCGGGTGGCTCAGTGGCTGGGCATCACCCCATGCACTGGGAGTGGCTGGTCTGTTCCCGGTCAGGGCACATTCCCCGGGGTGTGGGCTCAATCTCCAGTAGGGGGCGTGCAGAGGCGGCTGGTCCATGTTTCTCTCTTAAAAAAAAACACAACGCGAATAAAACACTTTAAAAACTAAAAGATGGAACCTGTGCTGCGTTTGTTCTGTTTCCATTGAATCGCTGCCTAGTCATTACGGTCATTTGCACCATCCTTTAAACACCCGCAATTCTACTAGAACATGGCGGCAGAGAACTCCGGACCCTGCAGCTGGCGGAACCCGAAGGTTTTCTTCCAGAACCGAGGTTAGTCCTTGGTGAAGTCGACTGTGCACTTCTTTCTCCTGGAATTTTGGCCTCGTCTGGAAGAGTGGAAATCTGACTTCAGGGGACAGGGCGGGCGCCGGTGAGTGGCCCTGGAGGTGGTGGGCGGGGCCGGCCTGCGGGTCCCCGTCGCCCTGTCTGCGGCCGCTTGGCGGCTTCCGGAAGCACACCCTGCCGCACTGCACTGCTTTGTCCGTTTCTCCCGTGGGGGGGGGGGGGGGGCAGGGGGGAGGGTGTGGTCCCCACATCCCAGCCTGGGAAGCGTGTGTGTGTGATGGTCCACCCCGGGGCAGGCAGGCAGCAGGCGCCGGCGCTGACGGGAGGGCGGGGTCGGAGCTGTTGGAACCACATCCCTTCCTGAGACTCAGCATCCCTCCCTGAGACTCAGCATCCCTCCCTGAGACTCAGCATCCCTCCCTGAGACTCAGTCCACCATCTCGTGGCTCCCGTGCGCCTCGGGGCCGCCGTCCCGCGTGAGGAGACAGTGCTGCGCTTCGGCTTCTCCGGGGAAGAACAGGAGACCACACACCTCTCCGTGGGCGGGGCGTGGGTCCTGTTTTGTGACGAGCACGTGGGGGCTCCCTCCTGTGTTCCTCGTGGGTTAGCACGCAGGTGTCCCGAGTTCCTAGGACAGCAGTGTGGCTGGGGCCGCCCGGCCCACGAGGTGGGACTCGGCTGGTCCACGCACACTGAGCTCGCCTGTGCGGGCCAGGCCACTGCGCGGGCCAATCGCGAGGGATGGGGGACTTGACCAGGACGAAGTACACGTCACCCGCTCCGACCGGAGAGCCCGTCAGTAAGAGGAAGCGGGCTGAGGAGGTAAGCCCCGGGCCGCTCGGGCGCCCTGTTTACACGAACGCGGGGCTGTCCTTGCTCATCGCGTGGCCTCCCGGGAGGAAGTGCCAGGGGTGCTGGCGTGCCACTAGCCGGGACCTGAAAGAGGAGTGTGGAGGTCGTGACCTCCAGAAGGAAGGGCCGCAGCGCGGACAGGGAGGAGGCCGGGCAGGGCACAGGAGGAGGCCTGACGCCATGCTGGGCTCCCCAGGGGACCCTCCTCACGCTCCTCCCGTCGGGAGATGCCCAAGGCCGTGGGGGATGTGGGCACGTCACACTAACCTGCTGGTTTTGAACTCCACTGCCTGTGGTGCTTCGAGTGGGCGCTTCCCGTCACCCGGCTGGGGGCCCTGCAGGTGGACGGCTCCCTTTGTAATGTCGGGGCTACCGATTGCTTTCAGGGACGCGTCAGCTGTGCTCGTCCCCAGCCCTCATGGGGTCCTCCGCAGGGCGGCCAGCCGTGGCCCCTCGGCGAGGCCTCCGCAGGCCACGGTCTCCGGCACAGACGGTACCTGTGAGCCCCCAGTGTCGCCGAGTCTGGCCGGAGGGCGGGGTTAGAAGGTGCTGCGTGTGCAGGCACAGCCCCCCCCCCCCCCGCAGCTGTGTTTACTACGACAGCGAAAGGCGTTCCTCTCTTGGCTTTCTCAGACATGCCTCCTGCCGTCTGGCGCTCGCTGCCTGTAAACCTCCGCTCCCCGCTCAGCGGCACTCGGCTCCTTCCTCGCCAGCTCGGCAGCTCGGCTGTGGGCACAGTCATTTCCCAGGGACCCTGGCAATGTGCTGCCTCTCCCACCGGGGCCGGCACCTTCCTACTGCAGACATGGGCGGACCCCGTGTCCCCACCGGCCCCTCCCACGCCCTGTGGTCTCTCTCCTTAAGTGGCCAAAAGGTCAGGCACCACACCTGGCCCGAGCTTCTCCGTTATTCCCGTGTTCTTGCCGCACGGGACAGGCCCCGAGCCACGCCTTCCAGACGCTCGTGTTCTCATTTCTAGTATTTTTAACTTGGTTTTAGATGGAGGAGGGGAGGGGGAGAGAGAGAAACATCGATGAGAGATTCATCACTGATCCGCTGCCTCCTGTACGTCCCCTGTTGTGGACTGTGCCCACAACCCAGGCAGGTGTCCTGACCGGGAATCAGACCTGGTGAGGGCACATGCCCAGGTTGTAGGTTCGATCCCCAGTGTGGGGCGTGCAGGAGGCCACCGGTCCATGGGTTCTCCCTCATTGATGTTTCTCTCTCTCTCCCCCTCTCCCTTCCTCTCTCTGACATCAACAAAAACATATTTAAAGAAGAAAAGAAAGATTAACAATCCAGGTGAAAGGTTTACTGGGTGTTTGTTGTTCTGTTCTTGTAAAATCGACATTTGTCAAGACAAAAGGTTGTGGGGAGGAAATAAACATAAAAAGGTGGGAGACGTGTGCACCGGTGGGGGTGTGTGCGCCTCTAGTGGGCAGCGTGCAGAAGCTGTTGGTCTGGGGCCACGTGGCCAAGGCCTTCGCGTGCAGTGCGGCGCTGCCAGCGCTCCGCGTGGTGTCCTGCCGGGGCGCTGGAGACGCGCGCTGCAGGGACATCCTGGGACCACCCCCCAGTGCAGGGTTCCCCGAGACTCCGGGGTGCGGCCAGCAAGGCCTGGTCACGAGCCAGGACCGCGGGGCCCGTGACTCCTCTGTGACCTCGTGCGCGGCTCCAGCATGGAGACTGGATAAGACCAGCCCACTGTCACCCTGCCCACCACTGTCAAGTGTGTGTGGGCGTGTCTCCGTGTGTTGCTGTGTGGGTGTCTCTGCACGTGTGTGCCTGTGCGCACACGCACACGGATTCTGTGTGTCCCTGTGCGTGTCACTGCGTGGCCTCGCACGCTGGCGACTGCTGCCCAGTGGAACCAGGCTGAGCGGCAGGCGCTGTGGCTGCCGAGCTTGCAGGCTGCAGACGTCCTTAAAGAGGCGAAGGACACAGGCTGCAGCCGAGGCGGCACCCGCGGCAGAAATGGAGTCACAGGACAGGATCCAGGCGGCCCCTGGGTCAGTGCCAGCGCCCGGGCGGAGTGCCCCCACCCTGGAGGCACCACGGCCCCCAGCAGGCACCCTTCCGCACCCACCACACCCTGGAGGACGAAACCGTGGGGAGGACCCGTGATGCAAATGTAAACCTTGTTGCTCCCCCAAATCACTCCCACTCGGAAGCTCATCTCGTCATGGAATTCACCATCCCAATGAGGACCACAGGGACCAGAACGGACCCCAGGGCCTGCTTCCCACTTAACTTTTGGAATCTTTCCCCCTAAGCTCCAGTCCCTCTGCTCCCTCTGAAGAATATTCTAGATGCTCTAGTGCAGCCCCCATCACGGTGAATGCCAGCACTTCCTTCTGGGGAAGACTCTACCCCCACCCCTGGCAACCATGTGACCCAAGCTGGGCCAATCAGAATTCTTCCCTGGGAGTTTTCACACTGGGACAGAGGACCAGGTTCTCTGGGAGATGAAGGTGGTAGCTGTGAGCCAGGAGCTGGGGGTGGGGCCTGGTCTGTGGGGTGAAGACAGGTCTGCACCCAGAGGGGGTTCCCACACCTTGCAGCTTGGGCTGGTAAGCAGGTCCCCCTAGTTGGTGATTCTCTGGGAGAATCCTAGCGACCACCACTCTGGCCCTCAACACCCCATCTCCTGACCCAGGAGGAGGCGCCAGGTGCCCTCGGTGCCAGAAAAGCCTCTGGGCACGGCCCCCCATCCTTCCTCGGGTCACAAAGCGCCCCCGCCCCAGCTCCCGGGGCATGGGAGGCGACCACAGCCCAAGAAAACGGAGATGACGCTGGATTGGAAGCCGTCAGACCCTCACACAGCCTTTGGCTAGAGGGGGACTTGCTCTGGGCAGAGCCCACACATCTCGGGAGCTGAGATTCCCGGGGACATCGGACCCCGCTGAGAGCAAGATTCTGAAAACCAGGTAAGCTGTGTCCCTGTGACATGGGGGGAGGGGGGAAGGGGTGACACCGGACACGGACAGAGGTCCCAAGCCCTTCTCCCGGGCAGAGTTCTCTCCCCCGGAACCCTCACCGAGCCGCACCCACTGGGTTGCACGCATCCCGCAGGGCAGCGCCGCTGTGTTCCCTGAGCCCTGCCTGCCGCCACTTCGGTTCTTCACATCTTCCTTTTCACAACTCCCTTCTCCCGCTCTCTCCCACCACATCCTTTCCTCCCAACCCACCCACCCCTCCTTGGGGTCAAAGGGCATCTGCAAATTCCCCGACCTTCTGCCCATCGAGGGGGAGTCCCCGTGCCTGCCCGAGCCCGGCGGGCCCGTGACCGCCACCACGAACAGAGAACACTGCGAGCCCGCGTTGTCACGTGTGAGCTTCCTGTCACAGGTGCCACTGAGTGACCACACAGCAGGGCTGAGCTATGCCCCCCAAACTCACATGCGGAGGTCCTGGCCCCAGGACTGGCCTCCCCCACCCCCAGGGAGGACGGGGAGAGGGGCTCTGCAGCCCCCACAGTCCACCCTGAGCACACAGCATCTCCGGGACCACAGCCCTCCGACCCGCCCTTCGCCAGCGGGGCACGGAGCGCAGACCGGGGTCGCGGGCCGGACGGCAGGGTCGTGGGCTTTCTGCTGCAGAACCGGAAGCCATTAAACCCTTAACCGCCCTCAGGGGCGTGCGGCGTCCGCAGTCCTCCGCCGGGTAGGAGAGTTCGCCAAGATGAGCTCCTCGCAGGGACGGAGGGGCGGGCCGGCCAGCGCCAGGCCTCGGAGCCGCGGCCCCGGAGGACCGAGCAGCCCCAGCGGCCTCGGGCCGGACCCCACTCCACGGGCTCCCGCCGCAGCTGTGACCACGCCCGGCCTCGGTGGCGTCCGCCCAGCCCAGGAGGGCTTCCGGGGCCGAGGAACCCTCACGGACCAAGGTGCGCAGTTCGGAACTTGGGGTCAGGCTGGGCCCAGAATTTGAGCGCCTGGGCAAGGGTCACATGGCCCAAGGCCCACAGGCCACGGGTCTAAATCCTGAGGCTGTGACTCAAGCGAACGGACGGCTACGCAGACGGTTCCGTCTCCGAGCAGAAGGCAGGGGAGGGGGTCTTCTCTGACCGGTTCCCTCCCTCCCGCCCTCGCCATCATCTCCATCTCCCCCTCCTCCATCTCCGTCTCCCTCTCCCGCTCCCGCTCCCGGATCTCTACCTCTGTCTCATCACCCCCTCCATCTGTGAAGCACCCCAGGCAATGACTTCACCCGGCCCTGGCCCCCGGACCGGAGCTGCCTGGAGAGGGTCTCGGGAGATCTGGCTTGGCTCACCTGCTTGGTCAGACATTCCTGGGCGGGTGAATCATAAGCGTATCCCGCTAGGTACAGCGTGGAAACAAGTGAACCCCAAACCCCAAAGGCCAGTGCTGTCTTGTCCCCACCCCCTGTGGACGTGCCGGGGAGGGGCTGGGAGCTCGGGGGAGGGGCAGAGAGGGGAGGGGAGGGGAGGGGAGAATCAGGAGAAGGAGGCAGGCAGGGCGGGTCCGGAGTCTCTGCCACTGGCCAGTTTGGCTCCGGGGGCTTCACAGATGCAGAGGCTGAGGCCCAGAGAGGGCGAGCACCCTGCCCGGGGACACACAGCCGGGGTGCCAGGCAGCGCGCGCAGCTCTGCGGGTGGGGTGGCGCCAGCGACTGTGCCACTGTTTTCTTAGCACTTGGGAACAGATGGCTCCGCTCCCACCCACAGAGCCAAACATTTTCCCTGGTTACCCTGCTAATTGCTCACAGCCTCCTCCTGTAAACAGAGGACAAAAGCTCCTTCGCAGCGACTGAGGGCGCGTCCCGCCTCCGATCCACTGGAGAGGCCGCAGGGGGCCAGGGGAGCCCCGGTGAGCCCGGTGTGGCCCGGCCTCGGCGCCCACCCGTCCGGTCCGCGGAGGGAGGCTGGCTCGGGTCCGAGGGCGGTCTCAGGTCAGGCCCCGCCCCTTACGCTTTCCAGCGCCGCTTTTCTCGCGGTGAAATGGGTGTATTTTCAGAGCAGCAGCGGGCGCTGCTGGGTGGGTGCCCTGGGACCTGGGGTGTGTGTAAAATCGGATCCCTCTTCCCGCATCCGTCCGGGGTCAGTACAGAGGGGAGCAGGCCTTGAGACGATGTCATTCTGCCCCCCACCACACCCCCTACAGCACCCCATTCCCCCAGCTTCTCTCCCTTACCCAGCCCTCCCTCCACCGGGCGAGTGCTTCCACCTTCCTGGGCCTGGTCCCCGTCTGTAAAGTGGGGTGTTATGAGCCTCCCTCAGGTGATGCCTGATCCCCAGCGGGTGCCTGGGGCCCTCCCTACCCCCTCAGTCTGGGAGGCTCCCTGGAGGAGGGGCTGTGGCTTCACAGACATGGGGGTGGGGCGGAGGGTGTGTGTCGATAGGCAGGCGGAGGGAATTAACCATGTGGGTAAAGGCTGGGGTGAGAGTCGACTCGTGGGGGGTGAAGCAGGTGGAAATGGGGTGCGGCTGGTGCTCGGGGAGACTGGGTGGGAGGGAAGGGAGGCGCTGGAAGGCGGTTTGGGGTCCGGGATGGGCAGGAGCACAGAAGGGTGGGGAGCAGAGCGAGGAAGGAGGGCAGGGCTCCCCTCCCCCGCCGCATCCCCAGCAGAACCGCCTAAGGCAGTGGTGCTCCCGCCACGGCCCCGCTCCGCCCGCCGCGGACCAGCCTCCGGCCCCCGGGACCCTTCCCGCCGCACCTCTGGCCAGGGGAGGCCGAGGCCACACGTGGCTGGGCGACCCTGATCCCGGCGCCCCAGCGACTCCCTGTGACCTCAGGCCTGGGGGCGGGGCCGCTGCCTGTAGTTTCCTCCCCAATCCCAGTGTGGAGGGAGGGGGAGGGGAGTCGGGGGGCGCAGGCTGGGCTGCACCGACCCCACCCTGTCCCGCTCAGCACGCGGGTCCCTGCCCCTCTTGGGGGGGGGGGGTCTTGGTGTGTTTCCTCCAGAGGCTCACTGCGATGGGTGCTGGCGGCGCAGGCAGAGGCGGCGGACCCTCTGCCCCGGGAAGGGACGTTTTACTTTAAAAATGTATCTCCATTGATGTCAGACAGGAAGGGGGAGGGAGAGGAGGAGAAGCATCCGTGATGAGAAGCTGCCTCCTGCACGCCCCCCACTGGGGATGGAGCCCACAACCTGGGCCTGGGCCCTGACGGGGAATCGACCCCTGACCTCCTGGTTCAGAGGTCGATGCTCAGCCAGGGAGCCAGCCGGCAGGGCAGGGAAGGGACGTCTTGTCGTGGGCAGCTCGGGGTCTTCCGTTCAGGGCAGGAACCGGGCTTGGCACCAGGGAGACGGAGGCAGGGGAGACCTGCCCCGCGGCGTGTCCATCTGCCGCCCAGACAGCGCCCACGCAGCCCCTCCCTCCGCTGTCCAGCGCCCTCCCCCTCCGTCTGGCCCTTGCTGCGTGTACAGGTTGACGGGAAGGTCTAATGGCTTTACGTTAATAAGTTGGGAATAATTAGGTTTGCGTGGCAGGAAGATGGCTCAGCCTGCCTGCGCCCTGGGCAGCGGCGGGGTGGGGGAGCCCCGGGGCCCTCTCTCTCCTCCTTTCTCCCCAGCATCTTACTAGGACAAGTGCCAACACAGGGAGAGTGGGAGGAACCGTGCGGAGCGGTGCTCGCTGCCTGCTGTTGGCGCGTTTGCGTCTGACGGCGTCCGTCTCCAAACCACCCGCCACCGCCGTCCACTCTCCCAGTGAAGGCCAAAGCCAGCCACGGACACGGCGCGCTTGGCCCGAGCGTGCCTGTCGCCAGGCAGCGGTCACGTTTGCGTTTTGTTTTGTTTGAGGCAAAATTTACCAACAGTGAGATGCTCGCACCTAGGCTGAGCCTTTGCTGAGTTTTGACAGGTGGACACTTTCTCCAGGTGCAGAGCGTGACCATCACCCCGTGGGGTCCCCTCATCCCCCACCCTCCCAAGGCCATCGCCACCTCGGCCACCTCGGATTCAGGCCGGTGGTCTGGGATCCCTGTGAACGGAGCCCCGAGGCGTGTCCTTCGTGTCTGTCTGTCTCACAGCGCCGTGCACTTGCGGTCCGTTCCCGTGGGTGGGGCCTCCGTGGTGCGTTCCTTTTCGGTGCCGAGCAGCACTCCACGGCGTGGAGAGACCGGTCTCGTCAACCATCTCCCGCCTGCTCCCCCTTCCCAGCACACAGGGTTGCACGTGCCCGGGTTCCGGGTTCCGTCCCCGGAGGCAGCTGATCCATGATTTCTCTCTCTCCTCAAAAATCTTTAAGATAATAAATACAAATATAAATATAAATATAACTATAAATATAAATATATATATATATATAAAACCATAAGCGACCGGTTGACCACGTGACCGGTCATTATGATGCTCACTGACCACCAGGGGGCAGATGCTCAGCGCAGGAGCTGCCCCTGGTGGTCAGTGCGCTCTGACAGCGGGAACCTGCTCGGAGAGCTTACCGAGCGGCAGCAGGCACAGCGGTGCAGCGCCCGGCCCGGACTTGGGCTCCTCCCCAGCCACCTGCCGCTTTGCGCACTGCTACATCCCTCGGGGATGTCAGACTGCTGGTTTCGGCCCAATCCCTGGCCAGCCTGCGAGACAGTCCGACATCCCCTCAGGGGTCCCGGATAGCGAGAGGGTGCAGGCCAGGCTGAGGGATCCCACCAGTGCATGAATCCGTGCCCAGGGCCTCTCATAAATAAATAAATAGATAGATAAATAAACAAATAAAGCCGCGTGTCACACACAGCGAGTAATGGCTACCCGCACCCAGGACAGCTCGGCGTGGCTTCCGGCACAGTCTCCAGGCCAAGGCAGCATCAGACTCGGCCCTTTAAGGGTAATAACTTGGCCCTCGCCCGTTTGGCTCAGTGGATAGAGCGGCAGTCAATAGCCGGAAGGGTCCGATCCAGGGCACATACCACGGTTACAGGCTCCTCCCTGGCCCGGGCCCTGGTCTGGCACGTGCAGGTAGGTGGCAACCAATCCAACACGCCGATATTTCTCTTTCCCTCTGAAAATCATCGGGAAAACACCCTCAGGTGGGATTAAAAACCAGTAATGACCCCTGGCCCAGGGAGTGGGGGACACGCCCCACCCGCGCACATAGGCTGGGTGCCTGGCCGCCACTTCACTCGCAAACATCGGGCTCCTGCTGTCTGCCAGGCCGCCACGGGCCCCGGGCCGTTGCTCTGGGCACAGCCCAGGGCTGTGACCGCAGCTCAGGCAGAGGCGCTGGGGGCGGGGGGCTCCCGGGAGATGCCAGGCGTCTAAGGCGGGAGGAGGAGCTGGTCTGGTGGAGCACGAGGGGAGGGCGTCCAGGTAGCAGCCCCACGCGCCCTGGCACGCACCTGCGGGAATCCCACCCAGGTGACGGCTCTGGGTGGAGAGGGGACTCAGCTGATTCCCACGCACAGCCTCAGCCCCGGGCCAGACCGGGAGCAGCGGGGGCCGCCGCAGCCCCTAAACCTGACGGAATCCCGGGGTCCCCAGCGCAGGGGCTTCCCAACTCTGAGTCTGTCCCGGGGACCTGTCCCGCTCACCTACCCGGCGCGGTCGTCTCCTCCCTGCGGACCTGGGGTAGGAGGGCGGGGGTGTCCCAGGCCTGAGGTTAGGGGGTGGGGGGCGGGCTAGGTCAGCCGCAGGTCACCGGGTCGCCGCCACTACACCCACCCTGGGATGTTGGGGTCAGGGAGACCTCAGCCTCGGCCCCGCCCGTCTCTGCGGAGCCGCGGGATGGGGAGGCGGGGCGGGGGCGGGGGCGGGGGCGGGGAGGCGGGGCTCCGCGGGGGGCGGAGCGCGGGGCCCCCGGCTGTGCTCGCCGCTGCCTCTGCGCCCCCCGGACACGCACACCGACCTGGGGGCCGGCCGACCGGGACCCACGCAGGACGCCGGCGGCGCCCGGCCCGAGGCGGGGTGCGGGGTGAGGGGTGCGGGGTGGGGGGCGCGAGCGCCCAGGGGTCCCGGCGCGGGGGCGACGGGCGCGCCGGGGACCCCCAGGCCGGGCCAGGCCGAGGTGAGCTGTGACCACGGAGGTGGCGGGCGGGCGGGGCCGGCGGGGATGCGGGGACCTGTCGGAGCCTTTGTCTGCGGCGCGCGCGCGCGGCCCCACTCCGCCGGCTCGGGCCGCCAAGTCCAGGGACGCGGGCACGTGACCCTGGGGACCCTAAGTCCCCACCACCCCACGTCCTGTCCCGGGAAGGGGGGCCTCCCTACCCCGCCGCGTCCGGGATCCGGGCCGGGCCCTCCCCCCACCAGCCCGGCTGCGAGCGCCGACCCGACCTGGAAGCGGCGGTGGCCGTGGCCCAGGCCTGCCCTGCTGGGGCTGGGCGCCACCTCCTCCGCGGGCACGGGCACGGGCTCAGGGCCCTTCCACCTGCGTCTCCCCTGGCCCCCGCTCTCCATCTCGCCCTTCCCACCAGTTCCCCCCCTCCCCCGTTCCCCCGCCCCCCCCCACCCCCACCCCGTTCCCCCGTTCCCCCGCTCCCGGCTCCTGGAAAGGCCGCTGGCAGAGGCGGGGCCTGTGCGCCGAGGGCGGGAGGGCACCTCGCTGTGGGGTCTGCCCTTTGCGGGGCCGCGGGCCTGGGAGCCAACTTTGTTGCTGATGGGCAGACAGAAGGGGGCGGGGGGCGCGGGGCGCGATGCTGTGAACCTGCAACTGCGGGGACCAGGGGGTGGGCGGCTCCTGGCTCCAGCCCCAGCCAGCTGCCCTCGGAGGCTCCAGAAGGGGTGACCAGAGCATCTAAGCCCACTTTCCTTGGGCAGGATTGGGGGGGCGGTCTGGGAGGCTGGTGGTGGGAAGAGCAGCAGAGAGCTCCTCGCCGGCCTGGGCACGGGGCGGGCATCCAAGGGCGTCCAGCTGCCCAGGCTGCGGCCACAGGGGTGCAAGGCCAGGAGGCCCTGCCGGCCGGCTCTCCACAGAGTCCAGGTCCCCTGGCCCCTCCGTGGGGATGGAGCAGCCTCTGAGGGGGCAGCCAGGCCGGGGTCCGGGCAGCCTACACTCAGTGCCCAGGGCACACTCAGAGCCAGCGTCCACTCGGTCACAGTGAAACTGGGGACCAGAGGGGTCAGTGCCACACAACCCCTGGGCGTGGCTCTGCCTCAGCTGCCCTCCCTCCGAGTGCGGCAGGAGCCGGGTTTGGGGACTGGGGCTGGGAGCCCTTGGGCCCCGCTGTGCCTGGCCGTGGTGGCGTGTGACCGCCGGGCCCTCCCTGAGGCCGCCTTCCCTGGAGCCACCCTGCTGGGAGGCTCGCCATCTTCCTCGTCCACGGCTGGGAGGTGGGGAAACTGAGGCCCAGGGGTGGCCTGTGGCCTCTCAGGGCTCCCTGGCGGGCATGGAGGGGTCCCAGGGGGGTTGGGGGGCAGAGGAGAGCCCCATCCAGTCTGGCCTCTTTCAGCCCCTGTGCGTGCTCTACATTTTAATTAAAGGGGGACTGGGGAGGGGGAGGGGGCTGGGGCGACCTGAGGCTCTGAGCGTGAGGACCTGGGAGGGGGGAGTGGAGGCCCGTGGCTGGGAGAGGTGGGGGCGCCTCCTCAGGGCACCCCCTGCTACCACCTGCGCAGCCTGGCCCTGCAGGCCATGATGCCGTGTTAGGGCCATGGGTTAACGGCAGGGGGGTCACGGCCCCCACCTCCAGGAGGGGCCTGGGGAGCGCGCGGGGATGGTGGCTGGGCCCCCATGTGCGTGGCGGCTGCCTGCTTCCCACTGAGCCAGGCAGGATGGGCCCCCTCCTGGCTGGATGCTGAGCCATCGCCTTCCCCCGTGGCACAGCCTGTCAGCCGGGCAGAGACCTCACGCGAAGGCCAGGCGTGTCCGCTGGGTGTCTCCTGACGCTGCTGAGCAGGCCCTGGATCGGGGTGCAGGCGGCCTGCAGGGCTGGCAGATGGAGCGGCGGAGCACCCATGCTAGCAGCTGCTGCTCTGCTGCCGGCCCCGTCCCAGCCCCTCACGTCTGCGGGGGAGCTGGTGGGCGCCGAGGGCTCCAGGGGGAGACCCTGCCCAGGGCCAGTCATCCAAACCCAGGCCCTGCTCAGCCGGCCCCAGATGTGGCGGAGGCCCGGGTGGGGCTCAGGGAGACGGGGTCCTGTGGGGGGTGTCTGGCTTCCCAGCCGCCAGAGGGAGAAGCCCCCTCCCCTTGCTCACAGCTTGTGGTACCCACCAGCCGGCCAGCGCCAGCCGGGGGGTAGAATTGCCCCCCCCCCCAGGACCAACCTGGAAGTAGGGATGGCCCTAGCACCCATACAAGTCTCTGGGGAGCCAGAAGGGGGCACTGTGGGGAATCCCTGGGGGCTAGGGAGTGGGTAAACTGAGGCAGGAGAGCTGCAGGAAAAGCGCAGGCAGAAAGGGAAGTGAGGGAGTGCCCTGACCGGTGGCTCAGTGGTTAGCGTGTCCACCAGCACACCAAAAGGTCTCGGGTTCAAATCCCGGTCAAGGACATGTACCTGGATTGCAGGTTTCATCCCTGGCCCCCGTCAGGGCGCGTGCAGGAGGCAGCCAGTCATGTGTCTCTCCATCGATGTTCCTCTCTCCCTCCCTCCCTCCCTCCCTCCTGCTGCCTCCCTCCTTCCATTCTCTCTGAAAATCGAGGGAGAAATACCCTCGGGTGAGGATTAAGAGACAGAAAGGAAAGAGAGAAGGAAAGCAGGCTGAGTGCAGCTGTGGGCCACCTCCGAGGACTCCGTGGTAACCCTGGGCTCGGGGGCCCGGAGACCCAGAGGAGCCACTCTCGGGGCCGGTGCCACGGTGCCCGTCTCCGTCTGATCCTCTCCAGTGAGCGTAATCCGTTTGGTGGTCGGTAAGCGAATAGGTCATTAGAGAAACTAGTGGATAAATACTTTAAGTAACAAGCTACCCCACACACAGGTGGGCAGGGCCAGGCTGCACGGGGTGACAGGGGCGCCCCGGGGTCTCTCCCTCGCGGATCGATGAGCTCCTTTCTGAAGGCGAGGCCAGAGGAAGGCCTTGCTGCCCGTGACAGGGTCGGCCCCTGAGCGGCGTGAGGGCTCCGTGCCCACAGGCCTGGGTTTGCCTCGGGGCTCCCGGCTTACCACCTGTGAGACCCCTAATGCTCACGCTCCTCGCTGCGAAATGAGTGACCTGGTGGCCCTGCACTCAGGGTGTCGTCTGTTCTGACTGCCCGCCAAGCCCGGGCATCAGACCTCCAAATGCTTCCCCCTCCATCTGTTTCCCTCATGCCCTCCTCGCCACCCCGTGCAGGCCTCACCGTGCCCACCGTGCCACCCCATGCAGGCCTCGCCGTGCCACCCCGTGCAGGCCTCCACCGTGCCCGCCTCACCAGCAGTCCCGAGGCAGCACGTGGTGGAGGGCTCAGCGGGTGGTGAGCAACGAGGATGGCGGGTGCAGGCGGGGTGACCGGGCAGCAGCAGGGCCACCCTCCGGGCCCCTCAGCCTCCCTCTCTCCACAGCCCGGGCCGCCATGGGCTCCGTGGGCAGCCAGTGCCTCAAGGAGCCGGGCATGGTGGGCACGTCGGGCAGGAGCGTGGTAACGAGCTTCAGCTTCGACAGCCGCCCGCTGGAGGAGGAGGCGGCCGCAGGGGCAGCTCCGGGCGGGGACGGTGCAACCCCGATTCTCACGGACTCTGGTGAGTGAGGGTGTGGGCGAGGTCCGTGCTGGCCCCAAGCAGGGGTGCCCGGCCAGCCCTCGGGAGGCAGCGTGGAGGATGGGTGCGGCCGTACAACAGGCCAGGGTCACCCCTTCACGTCCGGCCGCCTCTTCGGGCCGGGGCCGGCGCCCGGCTGAGGGTGCTCTTCTGGAGGGGCTTCCGTGACGCAGGTGGGAGGCGCGTGGCCACGCGTGCACTGACCCGGCGTACACTGCCATCGGGGGTGACACAAGCCGCCTGGTCACATCCGCGGGCCAAGGCAAGCGCGCCTCCCTCCGCGGAGAGGGGGCGGCCGCGAGGAGGGCCGGCGGGCGGGGCACAGGCCTGGTTCTGGCCCGGCCGCTGCCCTGGGCCGCCTGCCTCGGCCTCTCTGGGCCTCGAGGACACAGGCCTGAGACCAGACGTGCAGAGCGGGCGGCGTGCGGGCTCGTGGTGGCCTGTGGTGCTCACCTGCCGCCTCCATCCGGCGCAGAGGGGCGGGCGCCCGACGACCGCTACCACGCCATCTACTTCGCCATGCTGCTGGCGGGCGTGGGCTTCCTGCTACCCTACAACAGCTTCATCACCGACGTGGACTACCTGCACCACAAGTTCCCAGGTGGGTCCCCCCGCCACGCGCCGCCGCCGCCAGAGGGCCCAGCGCTCAGCCCCGCCGCCCCCAGGCCCCGCAGCCGGGCCGCGTGGGAATCCTGGCTCAGCCGTGAGCTGCTGAGTGACCGAGGGTCGCCACGCGCCCTCTGGGCCATCCCAGTGAGGAGGCGGCGCCTGGGGGTGTGGGGACCGGCGGGCTCCCCTGAGCACTGCTGCTGCCCCCCACTCCCCCCGCAGGGACCTCGATCGTGTTCGACATGAGCCTCACCTACATCCTGGTGGCGCTCGTGGCCGTGCTGCTGAACAACGCGCTGGTGGAGCGGCTGAGCCTGCACACGAGGATCACGGCCGGTGCGCCTCCGTGTTCCCGCCCCCACGCCTGGCCCCTCACTCCCCGGCCTGTACCACGGGCCCCGCCTTGGAATGGTGCAGGGCTCCCTGGGAAGGGAGGTCAGGCCCGTGGTGGGTGCCCCGCACGCCGGCATGTTGTCTGCCCTATGCGGTCCCGGGGCCCCGCTCTCCCCTCTGCCTAGTCCGCTTCCCTTCCCCACTCCTCTACGTTGGCATCAGCTTCCTGGGCCAGCACCTCCTCCGGGAAGCCTTCCCGTGCCCCTCTTAGGCCCCAGGGCGACCCAGCAACCCGGGTGTGAAGGGCAGTGGCAGAGCGAGGGCCCCTGGACCTGGCACGACAGGAGAGGTGGGCGAGCGGAGCCCACGCCCATTGCCCCCACCCGCTGCCGTCTCCCCCGCAGGCTACCTCTTGGCCTTGGGCCCCCTCCTCTTCATCAGCATCTGTGACGTGTGGCTGCAGCTCTTCTCCCGGGACCAGGCCTATGCCATCAACCTGGCCGCCGTGGGCACCGTGGCCTTCGGCTGCACAGGTAGGGGCCGGGGGAGGGAGCAGGGACAGGTGGGGGGCCCTGAGCCCCTCAGTGTCCACTGGCCCAGCCCACCCCAGCCCCGCTGGTGTGGAAGGTGGGAGGCTCGGTCCCTCCCTTCCCCTCCTCTCGTGGCGACAACCAGCTTCAAGGCCCAGCGCTAAGGGCGCCTCCTCCAGGGAGCCATGTGGTGTGACCTCCTGGTTCATAGGTCGATGCTCAACCGCATCGGCTGGGCAGACCAAGGCTTCTTGAGCTAATGTCCTTACCCAGGCAGGGCACTCAGGTCCGTGTTAAAAACACAAGTGCCGGTAGGTTATTACTGAGCCCGCAAGCAACTCTCAGATGATTTTGAGGATCTCCAGAATTATGTTTGGAGACACTGCAAGCTACATTGGGTCAATCTGTTTCTTCTCGTTTCAACTGAACCGAATTTACAGAAAACAAAAAACAGTGTGGGTAGGGAGCGGGCAACCCCGCCTGCTCAGGCTGACCTTCGGGGACTGTGGCCCTCATTCAGCCCTGCGCCTCTTCCTGTGCCCGTGTTGGTGAGGATGAGAGAGGTTACGCTGCAGTAACAAGTGAGCCAGAAAGCTCAGCAGCTTAAAAATCAAGACGTATCTGTGGCTCTTGCTCCACATTCCACACGTGGATGGAACTGTCTCCCAGCGACGCAGGCTGATGGTGGCCCCAGCTGTAACGTGGGGCCCCTCCGGTCACCGCGGGGGGGCGGGGGGCCGAGAGACTGGGTGTCCCAGGCTTTTCTCTGCCTCATGCAGAGTGACGCGTGTCATTTCATCGGGCAGATGGGTCAGGGCGCCCGCTGCCCCGCGGCAGGTGTGAGGGAGGCAGGACACGCCCGCCGGGGGACGGGTCTCCCCACCCGGCGAGGTGGCTGGGCCCCGCGCCTCCACCCCAGCGGTGCTGACGGCGTCCTGTCTTTCGCCCCCTTGCCCCCGTGTCCTCGAACTTGGGCGTGTGTCCGTGCTGGCAGTGCTAGTGGTGTCACGACTGCTGCTCTCTCTCTCTCTCCCAAGTGCAGCAATCCAGCTTCTACGGGTACACGGGCATGCTGCCCAGGCGGTACACCCAGGGGGTGATGACCGGAGAGAGTGAGTGTGGGCAGCCCCGGGGGGGCAGGGGGCGGGGAGGGAGGTCCCGGGCTGCCTGGCCTCTGAGGGACACACCAGCTCTGGGCCTGCCTGGCTGGGGAAGCCGTGGCTCTGGGAAGCTGTGCCTCGGAGCGTGGGCCTGGGTCTGGGAGTGCCTATGCCTGTGTGTGGTGTGCGCTTCGTGTCGGCGTGTGTCTGCGTGTGTGTCTGCGTGCATGTGTCTGTGCTTGTGTCTGTGCCTGTGTGCGTATATGTGTCTATGCGTGTGTGCGCATTTCTTTGTGTGTACGTGTCTGTATTTGCGTGCATGTGTGTGTGCATGTTATGTGCATGTGTGCGTGTCTCTGTGTGCGCGTCTGCGTGTGTGCGCGTGTGTGTGTGTGAGGGTAGCTCTCCTGTACCATGAGGGCGCCACCCCTCAGCACGGCTCTCCGCAGAGCAGCGGCCCACGAGCCACCGCGCCCGGCACCCCCCTTGCTTCTCAGTCTCGTTTCCCAGGCCGCCCGCCGTCTCCCCGCCTCAGGGTGGCTCTCCAAAGCACCTGTCGTGGAGGCCTCCCCTCCTCCCTGCGGGGGCAGCTGCTCCCTTTCGGCTCTGCACACATGAGCCTGCCGTGCCCGCCCCGCCCCGCCCCACCCTCTACTGCCCCCACCCCCACCCCCGCAGCTGTTTGCATCCTCTCTCCACTGCATCCCAGCAAGGCAGGGTCCCTGCCATCCCCGCTGCGTCCCCAGCAGGCACTTGGGAAATGCTCCCCGGGGGCGTGAGCTGCGGTGTCGGGGAGGGGGTCTGGGTGGGCACATGGGGCAGCTCATTGCCTGTCTGGGGGCTGGGCGGGCTGGGCAGACGGGAGTGGAGGCCGAGGGCCCGGTGCCCAGGCAGAAGAGGGGCCGACGGGCAGAGCACCCAGGACCAGCAAGCCTGGGGGCGACTGTGCAGGGGGCGCCGGTCAGGGGTGAGCGAGGGGGTGTGTGTGCAGGTGGGCTCAGTGGGGGCGGGGTGTGCAGGGGGCTGAGCAGGGGCTGAGGGAGCCGGCCCTCCCCCGCAGGCACGGCAGGCGTGATGGTGTCCCTGAGCCGCATCGTCACCAAGCTGCTGCTGCCGGGCGAGCGCGCCAGCACGCTCATCTTCTTCCTGGTCTCCGCCGGCCTCGAGCTGCTCTGCTTCCTGCTGCACCTGCTGGTCCGGCGCAGCCGCTTCGTGCGCCACCACACGGTGCGGCCACGCGACGGCCACACGGGCCCCAGGGGCTACCGCGTGCACCACGACGTGGCCGCCGGGGACGTCTGCTTTGTGAGTTTTGGCCAGCACCACATGCAGCCCCCAGGCGACCGAGGGCCTGTGTGGCCCATGTGCCGTGGCCCGTGTGCCGTGGCCCATGTGCCGTGGCCCAGGACCCTCCCTGGGGCCCCTGTCTCGCGTGGACCAAGAGCTCGTCCTTGCAGCTCCGCGTGTCTGTGGCCGAGGCCCCCATCCTGGGGCGGTGCCTGCCGGGTGCGGGATGCGGGGTGTGGCTCAGAAGGCCGCCACCCGGCCGGCGGGGCGGGGAGAGCAGGACGGTGGCACAGACACTGCTCTCCAGCGAGTCTCCCCCTCGGCCAGGACACAGCAGTTAACCCGGGACACCGAACCCCTTGGATCCCAGAGACCCCAAGACGGGCAGAGGGTGGCGTGCTGAGACCAGACCCGCGCTGGGAAAGGACGGGGACGGGGGCTGCTTCCTGGCCCGGGGGTTCCCGAGGAGGGGCCCCAGGGCTGAGACGCCGCCTGTGTGCAGGGGAGGGAGGTGTGAAGGGCGGGGGGACAGGCGCTGGGAACGGAAAGCTGAGAGGCTCAGGCCGGGAGGAGCTCTGGGTTGGGGGAGTAAGAGCAGCAGGGCCCCCCCAAACCCTGTCACACCCCGTCCTCCAGGAGAACCAAGGCCCGGCCCTGGCCAACAACGGCGGGTCCCCGAAGGACAGCCCGGCCCACGAGGTGACGGTCGGCGAGCGGGGAGCCTACACGCGCTTTGACGTGCCTCAGGCGAGAGTGGAGCGGAGCTGGCCCTCCTTCCGCGGTGGGTGGGCCGGGCCGCGCGCAGCAGCTCCTGTGGGTGGCGCCCGGGCGGGGCGGGGGGTGGAGGGGAGGGTGCTGACCGAGCCCGCCGCCCACAGCCCTGCTGCTGCACCGCTACGTGGTGGCCCGCGCCATCTGGGCCGACATGCTGTCCATCGCCGTGACCTACTTCATCACGCTGTGCCTGTTCCCCGGCCTCGAGTCCGAGATCCGACACTGCGTGCTGGGCGAGTGGCTGCCCATCCTCGTCATGGCCGTGTTCAACCTCTCGGACTTCGTGGGCAAGGTGCGCGCCGCCCCGGGGGTCACAGGCGGGCGCCGGCCATGGGGATGTGGGGAAGGGGGGGTCCTGGGCGGGGTGGGAGCCCAGCAGCCCTGTGTGCCCCAGCCCGGCCCTGGAGCGTCACCTGTGCCCAGAGGCGTGCGGCTCCCGCCCTCCTGGCTGCCGGGCCCGGGCGTGGCTCAAGGAGCCAGAGCGGCACGTGCTGCGGGTGTGGGCGGGTCCGCGTCCCGCCGGGCCGCTGTGGCCTCGTGAATGGAGGATGCGGGGCTCGGGGAGGCCATTTGCCTGA
Source organism: Corynorhinus townsendii (assembly GCA_026230045.1). NCBI lineage: Eukaryota > Metazoa > Chordata > Mammalia > Chiroptera > Vespertilionidae > Corynorhinus > Corynorhinus townsendii. The sequence continues at coordinate 170,095,577 of JAPDVU010000006.1, read as the reverse complement.
GGCCACAGCTGGGAGCCTGAGGAGTTCCAGTGTGTGCTCTGAGAGGGATCCCGATATTCCCGCTGTTTGAGGGGCCTGACCCCGACCCTCTGGGCTCCGTGACCTCATTTCTCAAGTAGGTTCCAGAGCTGCACCCGAGGGGCCCGTGCAGCGTGCGGATGGGCGGGCACCCAGCAGGGGCTGCTGTGCTGTAGCGGGGCTTGGGGTTTTCGGGGACCAGGCAGGACTGAGCCGGCACTGCCTGGGCAGGAGGGCGTCTGGAGGCTGCGTGGGCTGGGGGGTGCGGGGCCCACACGCCTGCTCCCTCCCGCAGATCCTGGCTGCACTGCCCATGGACTGGCGGGGCACGCACCTGCTGGCCTGCTCCTGCCTGCGCGTGGTCTTCATCCCGCTCTTCATCCTGTGCGTCTACCCCAGCGGCATGCCTGCCCTGCGCCACCCGGCCTGGCCCTGCGTCTTCTCCCTGCTCATGGGCATCAGCAACGGCTACTTCGGCAGCGTGCCCATGATCCTGGCCGCCGGCAAGGTGGGGCCCCGGCAGCGGGAGCTGGCAGGTAGGCAGGGGCCCCGGTGCCCTGGGAGCCAAAGCCACAGCCCCGGGCTCCCCATCACCCTCAGGGAGCTGGCTGGTGCGGGACACTGCGGTCACCCGCTCCTGCGCTCAGCCTACGGCTGCGTAGTCTGGGGAGACAGACCACAAAGAACGACAATGAAGCGGAGAAAGGGGATGGCGAGCCAGGCGGGGGGCTCGCATCACAGCGGCCTGGGCCGGCGTCACTGAGGAGGCGGCTTCTGAGCAAAGACTGGAGGAAGGGGGGAGGGGGGGCAGCCCTGTGACAGTGCAAGGGAAGAGCCGTGCCAGGCCCCGGGGCAGAGGCTGGGCCTGGGGCAGGGAGGGGCGGGGGCCTGGAAGGAGTGCTGGGTTCTGCGTGGACAGTGGTCCCCGCGCGGCTGATGGTTGGGGGGAGAAAGGGACGGGAGCCGAGGGACTCGAGTTTGGGGCCGATGCTCAAGGCAAGAGGCTCCCTGGCCATCAGCGGAGCTGGAGGGAGCTTCGGTGGGAGAGGGGCCAGGGCTGGGCTCCGGCTGCACCTTCCAGAAGCCCATCCGCATCCTCAGCTGCCCATGACCCAGAAGCAACTGGAGAGACGCCACCAGACCTGGGCCCGTGTGACAGTCCTCGTGTGGCCTTCCTGGTCACCGCGGCCCCGGGTGCCAGGCCTCAGCCCAGCCCGCGGTGGAGGGGCGGCGGCCGCGTCCCGGGCGCTCAGGTCCGCTCTGGTCCGCAGGGAACACCATGACCGTGTCCTACATGACGGGGCTGACGCTGGGCTCGGCCGTGGCTTACTGCACCTACAGCCTCACCCGGGGCGCCCACAGGAGCTGCCTCGAGGCCCCCGCCACCAACGCCTCCCTCCCCACCAGCCTCTGAGCCGGGGCCACCCTGCCCCGCCCGCGTGCCTGCGGGGCCGGCCTCCTCCCGTGCCGATACCGCCACCTCCCGGGCCCACCGCCCATCACTGCGGCCCAGGGTCCCGCCAAGGTCTCGGAGCCTCGACGTGACCGACCCGGACTCGCCCACACTGTGCCCTGCGCCTCACGCCGCCGCCCTCGGCTGCGTCCAGTGCTCTGAGTCTCAGCCGTCCCACTGGGAGAGCAGTCACCAGCCAGTGTCCCTTCTGCGACCCCACCCCCAGGTCAGCTCTGAGGGGCCCCCTCTGTCACCCCAATCACAACGTCACCGCCCCCGAGCCAGCCCTTCACCTGGGCCCACGGCCCCCAGCCTTAGCCCTGGCTTTCCTGGACCCCGGGTTTGCAGGGAGGAACGGGAGCCCCGGGTCTGAGTGTCAGACCAGTCTGTGCCAGCCTGGACACCCGGGACCCCTCCCTCACCCGGGCCCCACCTGATGCCACAGGCCTGGGGGTCCGCCTGCCCCAGGACCTGCTCCTCCGTCTGAGTGGGGGCCCACCCCTGGCTGAAGTCAACTCCAGCCCTAAGCCTTGACCCCCATCCAGCAAAGCCCATGGAGGGGCCCGAGTCCCTGGCAGGTAGAGAGGGTCCCCTGAGCCGGGGCTCCAGGTTGGCTCAGTACGAGTTAAGGGGACTCCGGGGCGTCGGCCTGCCCTCCATACCCACCACGCTGCGTGGCGATGCCCCCCGCTGTGTCCCACCCTGTCTGTCACTCACTGTACCGCACTGGCCATTAAACGAAGCAGAAAACCTGCGGCCTGCATCTGAGCGGCGTCTGTGCCGGTGGGGCTTGGGGCGGGGCTGGGCGGGACGAGGCCACCGCAGAGCTGGGACCCGGGCTTCCCACCTGGAAAGGGACCCTGCCTGCACCCAAGCTGGAAGTTTCCAGGAGGTGGGAGGGGATAGGTGGGGTAGAGGAGGGTCTCCATGCCTGGACAGGTGTGTGGGGAGGGGATGGAGGCCCTCAGGTCAGGGAAACGGCCATTGCCCACCCCCCGCCCCGCCCCATCCCCGAGTGGGAGCAGAGAGACAAGGAGGCAGCTTGCCCCCCACCCCTCGCCCCGCAGACTTAGAGCCGGGACCTGCGGGAAGCTGCCGGGCTCTGCTGATGTGTGTGACAGACAACCTCCCGCTCTGCCCTGTGCTGTTTCTCCCAGGAGGGGCTGGTGCACTCCTGCGTGTGGGTCAGCGAAGAAGTGGGGAGGACGGGGGGCCAACCACGTCGGCGGGGCGGGCAGGGGCCGCCAGGGGGCGCTGGCGCACCGCTGCTCCCGTGTCTTCGGGTGCGGGCGGGCCGTGACCGCCGGTGACTGAATGGAGCAGCTTCCCAGCCCTTGGGCAGGGGGTCCGCTGCTCCATCTGCGGGGCTCAGGGCCATTCCGACCCCCGCCCCGTCTTCTGCTGGGAGCGCGCACTTTCCAATGGAAAGAGAAAGGAGCTGCGCGCCCCCCCCCACACACACACACTGGCCCAGAACTCGGCGCCGATGGGCGGGCCGGGGACCGGTCACCTGCGGGGACGTGGCTGCTGCAGCCACGAGCTTTCCTCTCATTTCAATGAACTCCCTGCCGAGGGCCGCACGCAGGGGACCCCAGCTCCTGCCCCCGAGCCCAGCGCCGCCCGCGCCACGTCCTCGCGGAGCCGCAGGCCCCTGAAGGGCCATCCGGGCGACGGCGCTGCCCAACCTCGGCTTTTCTTTCCCATGAAACGTTCACGCAGAATTCGCCAGCAGCATGCCAACAGAAACCAAAGACGTTAGACAGGGTTCCCCCTAAGAGAACGCGGAGGCTGGCTTCTTCCCTTCCGAGTGTCTGGACGAGGGTGAGGGTGAGGGTGAGGGTTAGGATTTGGTTTATGGATAGGGTTAGGGTTAGGGGTTAGGGTGAGGGTTAGGGTTAGGATTTGGTTAGGGTTAGGATTTGGGTTATGGTTAGGGTTAGGGATGGAGTTAGGGTTGGGGATGGGGTTGGAGTTTAGGGTTAGGGTAGGGTTAGAGATAAGGATAGGGTTTGTTCTAGGGTAGGGTTAGGGAATAGGGTTAGACTTTGGATTACGGTTAGGGTTTGAATTAGGGTTAGGATTAGGGATAAGGATAGAGTTAGGAATTAGGATAGGGTTAGGATTTGGTTTATGGATAGGGTTAGGGTTAGGGGTTATGGTTATGGTTATGGTTAGAGACAAGGTTTGGGGTGCCGTTAGGGTTAGGCTTTCACTATTGGGGTCTTGGTTAGGGCCGGTCACTGTCTCCCATCATTTAACCTCCAATCGCCTCCTGGTCCCCGTGCACGCGGCGGAGGAACAGGCGGACCCAGCGCACCATCGTTCTGTGCGCGGTGGCCAGGCAGGAGCTTGTCGGCTCAGGCTGGGACCTGCCCCCAGGGAGAGGAGGGTGGCAGCACCCAGACCGGGGCCGAGCTGCCCTGACCCTGCAGGGACCCCCTCACTCCCACCCCCCGAGCTCAGGCCACTAGACCAGAGCATCGTCTTCCGGTGTGAGCCCGGCTTGGAGCTGTTCCCAATGTTAGTGACAAGAAATGAGCCCCGGCCGGTGTTGCTCAGTGGGTAGAGCAGTGCCCTGGGCTGCGGGCTCCTGGTTCCATTCCAGTCAGGGCATGTGCTCGGGTTTTGGGCCGGATCCCCAGGAGCAGGCGTGCAGGAGGCAGCCGATCAATGATTCTCTCTCATCACTGATGTTCCTCTCTTTCTCCCTCGTCCTCTCTGAAATCATTAAAAAAATATATATTTTTAAAAAATAAATAAAGAGAAAATGCAGGCCCCACCTGGCGGTGAGCGCTTCCTGCCCTGATGGGTGGAACAGCAGCTGCTAAACGCCTGCGTTCTACCTGAGGGAAACATGGCGGGTGCAGCCGATACACTTCCCTTCCTTCCTGTTAACGCCCGTGGAGAGCGGTGGCCGGCGGACATCCCGCCCCTGTGCCCGGGAAGGCCAGCGCCGCCCGCCCGCCCCGCCCGCCCCACCCCCCTGCGGAGCCCGCCAGCCCCTGAAAGGAACCATCCAGACAACGCGCTTTCCAATTACAGCTTTTTCTTTTCTTTTTTGCTTTTTATGAAAAAGATCACACAGAATTCGCCAACAAACAAAATTCCAGAAGAAACTAAACAAACTGAACAATTCCCCCAAAAGATAAAACCGAAGTCTGGCTTTCCTTTCCCTTAAGATTGTCTGGGCAGCCTCCGCCTCCCTCGAGGGCGGGGCTGCTAAGTGCTTCCCAGGCCGACCCGGGGGCTCGGGCCCCCTCGGCCTCTGCTCTCTCCAACTCCTCCCTGTGGGGGCGCGTACAGTACACCGGGGCCGGGGCAGGGGTGGGCAGGGTGGGGTGTGCTTGGGACGAGGGGGGCCCGTGAAGCTGGGTGCTAGACACTCACCATCTAACAGGAAATAAAAAATAATATTCTGCACGTCAGAATGTGTTCGCTTTTTTTTTTTTATAATTTCATAGCTATTTTTCACAGTTTTAAAAAGTTTATATTTATATATTTTATATATATTTATCTTTATATATAATTAAAAAGTGGACTCCATTTAAAGGTGTATCATACAGGGGAGCGTCTCGGTACAATAAAACTGTACAGGTAAGAAGTGCCGCCTCCCTCGGGCTGGCCGCCAGGGTTTCAGCACCATGGGGTTGTCTGTAGTGTGAGGGTCTGTACCAGGCGGGTGGGCCCTGGCCGGGGTCTTGGAGCACGCAGCCCCCTCCGCCTGGCGCTTGGCCAATGCCGGGCGCCCTCACCTGGCTCTGTCCCCAAGTCCAGGGCATCCTGAGAGGGTAGGGGCCGGGTCCCTGGCAGGTGCCCAGCGCAGGCCTGGCCTGGCCAGTGAGGCTGGTGGGCGTCGGGCTACCCCGACCCGCGGTGGGAGGCTGAGGGCAGGCTCCACGTTGAGGGGGCCGGGCACTGGGAGCCTCAGGAAGGCCCACCACGGCAGGAACCGCAGAGCGAGTGTCCGTGGGTTCCGCAGAGCGCCTGCTCAGTCCAAGTTGGCGGGGACGCGGGGTCCCAGGCCCGGCACGGCCAAGTGCTTCCAAGTGATGGCGGCGAGGCCCAGGGGCTGGGCAGAGCCACACCCCGATCGCGGAGAGGGGCCCCCTCTTGGGAGGCACCGAGGGGTTCGGAGAGGGGACTGGAGGTGTGTGCCCATGTGTGCGCACACGTGCATGCATACGTGTCCATGGCACACGTGCACGTCCACCACGCACGGCCCGCCTGGCAGCGGCGCGGCCGCGGGCGCTCAGCAGAGCACGGGCACGCCGTCCGTGGAGAAGATCATGCCGGTGGTGGGCTCGTAGGTGCCCGCCAGGTAGTACAGGCCCTCGCTGTCCTGGTGCTTCTTGGTCTTGAGCATCTGCTCGTACTGCTCCAGGCCCACCACCAGGCACTTGTGCGACACCGTCTGCACGTCGTTCTCGTCCACGTGCGAGGACTGGTACAGGGCGCGCTGCGGGGCGGAGGGCGTCAGGGAGGCCCCGCCCGGGGCCCGGGCGCGCAGGGCAGAGACCCTGACACAGGGACCCCGAGAGGGACCGCGGACAAGGAAGGGCAGGACTAAGAGGGACCCAGAGCCTGAGACAGAGGGAGACAGAGACCAACGAGCGAACACAGGCGATCCAAAGGCAGACAGAAGCAGAGACGGAGAGACGGACCGACAGACAGCACAGGGAGACGACGCCCTGACACCAAGTGGCAGACAGACCAGGACGCAGCCACTGAGGCTGATGGCACTGGGCCCGGCCGGGGCGAGGGTCTGAGGAGCTGCCACCCCCCCCCCCTCCGCCCGCCCCGCGCCCGCCTACCTCCATGAAGTCCTTCCTCTGGCTGGAGGCCCGCAGCGCGGCCGGGAGGTTACGGCTGGACTTGGGGTCCCAGTGCTGCATGGCAGACGCGGGCAGTGAGCGCCGGGCCCCCATGCCCCACCCCGGGCCGCCCCCCTCGGCGACCCCACCGCCCGCGGCGCCCACCTGGCCCTCGTGCAGGCGCCTGCCGGGGCTGGTCTCCTCGGGGTGGTAGAACCACTTGACCCGGACCACCATGTTGCTGCCCCAGGACTCCCACATGCTCTGGATGCGGCCGATGTAGGGCAGGTTGGGGCGGCCGGCCGACAGGAACACGGCGCAGTCGCCGATGCGGATCGTCTCCTTGCCGCGCACGATCGCCTTGTAGAAGAGCTTGCGGGCCTTGCCCTTCATGCCGCGGCGCTGCGGGCACGGGCAGTGGTCAGCGTGGCCCGGCCGCTGCCCGCCCGGCTGCCTCGGCCCCGCGTCACACTCGGGGGCCTGGGAGGGGCGAAGGGAAGCCAGCCCCCCGATGGCTCTGATGGGGGACGCCTCCTCAGCCCTCTAACAGGCACTTATTTAAACCCAGCGTCCCGTGCTGAGGGACTGGCGGCCCCCGCTCCCTCCAGAGCCGTGCTGGCAAAGATGCCTCGAGGCCCGCAGACTGCACGCCCGCTGTGGGCCCGGCCTGCGCTGACCCCCAATTTCCAGGCAGGAACAGCGAGATGCGGGGGGCTCGTGGCCAGGTGTCTGACAGCACATCACTCAGCCCCATGGCTGCCTCGGGGGGCCCACAGAGTACTCCCAGGGCTGGGTCTCAGGGAGTCCGAGTTCCCCCAGGGGTCCCACAGAGTGCTCCCAGGGCTGAGTCTCAGGGGGTCCGAGTTCCCCCAGGGCTGAGTCTCGGGGGGCCCACAGAGTACCCCCAGGGCTGAGTCTCAGGGGGTCCGAGTTCCCCCAGGGCTGAGTCTCGGGGGGCCCACAGAGTACCCCCAGGGCTGAGTCTCGGGGGGCCCGAGTACCCCACAGGGCAGCACAGAGCAGGAGGCCCCCCCCCAAGGCAGGCCCACTCCTCCCGGGGGCTCACAGCGCATTGTTTTCGCTTGAATCAGAGACACCTAACTTCCTCCACACCCAGCCGTCGCCCTTCTACCTGGGATCCCCGGGATCCTGCTGGTGGTGGGCTTTCTGACGTCCCGGACACTAACGGCTTGTGTCCTACAAACGGCTCACATTCTCTCCCTTCAAGGCCCAGCAAGGGCCGATTCTGGGTGAGGGGCCGCGAAGGCTGCTGAGCCGGCTCATCTCTGACACCAGTTATATGCCCGGCACCAGGCACAGGACGTGGCCTGGCCCATCCTAACACCCCATCCTCCTCCTGGCACTGTGATGAGCTCAGAGGCGGCTCAGAACCCAAGCCAAGGCACCGGACCAGCTTCCGCGTGAGCCCGGGAGGAAGGCCTCCTGTCCTGTCTGCGCTGGCAGAACGTGGGCTGGAAGGGACTGCTGCCCAGGAGGGGCGGGGCTGCTGGGAAGGAGACCAGGACGAAGGACGGATGGAGGAGCATGGGTGGATCCGAGAGGGGGCTGAGGATAACCTTCAAGTCCCTGGATCCAGCCGCACCTGAAGCCCGCCCCCCGCAGGAGCAGAGCCCTCGGCCACACTAACACGGGGACCGGACAGCGGCAGATGCCAGAACAAGGACGGGCCCCGCCCAGGGGAGGCAGGACAGCAGAGATGCCTGTCCTTGGCGCAGAGGCCTCCGCTCCCGACAGCCTCGGGCCAAGTGCCTGGGGGGTGGAGCCCAGGGTCTGCGGGGCGGGCTACCTGGGTGGGCTTGCCGAACCACTTCCAGAGCTGCCGGGCTGGCAGGAAGGCGGCAATCTTGGGCCGGTTCTCCACGGAGGGCAGGCGCTGCCGCTTGGCTAGCTCCTTGGTGGTCGGGAGGTGGACGCCCTCCCTCTTCTTGGGTCGGCTCTTGGCCCCAGGCCCAGCCTGAGCCTTGGGCTGCGGGGGCTGCGGGGGCTGCGGTGGGGGGGCCTGGGGCTGGGGCGCCGGCGCCTTCTTGCTGGGAGAGTGGGCCGAGGAGCGCGCCTTGCCGGCCTGCTTGGGCGCCTTGCTGGGGAGGGCAGGCGGGGCCGAGGGGCCTGCTGCAGGGGCGGGGGCCGCCTCGTCGTCGGAGCTGCAGGAAGACTCGTCCGTGGTGGATGAGGACGAAGAGGACGATGAGGATGAGGACGAGGATGAAGATGAGGAGGAGGAGGAGGAAGAGGAGGAGGAGGAAGAGGAAGAGGAGGAAGAGGACGAGGAAGAGGAGGAGGAGGAGGAAGAAGAGGAGGAAGAGGAGGAGGAGGAGGAGGAGGAAGAGGAGGAGGCCCTGGAGCTGGAGGCGGTGCAGCCGCGGCCGCCGCCCTGGCCATCCTCCTCGCCCTCAGTCTCTGAGCTGCTCCCGCTGCCGCTGTCGCTGCTGCTGCTGCTGCTGCTGCTGCTCTCCGACTCCTCGGCCCCATCCTGCTCAGCCTGGCCCTTGTCCGGGCTTTTGGGGACCCCTGAGTCCTCAAATGGGAGCCCAGCCCCCGGCTCTTGGGCCAGGTCGCCATCCCCAGCCTTGGGCCGGGCCGCCTTGGGCTCGCTGCTGCCCGCGGCCGGAGCGTAGCTGCCCAGCCCCAGGAGGCCCTTGGGCTCCGGGCGCCCGGCCGCCGGCTCCTCCCGCAGAAGCAGCGCCTCCTTGGCCTTCTTGCTTTTGGGCGACATGACTCCCTCGCGGTCCAGCTTGACGAGCAGCTCCGCCTCCTCCCCGGGCCTGCGGGCTCCCTTGCCGGCCGCCTCCTCAGCAGCCCGGGCCTTCTTGGGCTTGGGGCGGGTGGCGGGCATGGTGACGGGCACGGCGACGAGGGGGGCAGGGGCCAGGGCCGGGGCAGGGGCTGGCAGCTCCCCAAAGGGCTCAGGAGCTGGGCAGTTATTGAAAGTGGACGGCACGGGGCTGGGCTGGGGGGGTGCTGGGCGAGCCTTGGGGGCTTTGGTCCGCTTGTCCACGGGCTCTGGGGGGCTCTTCTTGGAACTTGGGGTGCTGATTGGCTCCAGGGCCAGCGGAGCACTGGGAACCTCCTCCGCTGGGCCCCCTTCCTCCAGGGCGGTAGCTCTGTCTGAAGAGCAGAGGCGGCACAGGTGAGGCAGGCCCAGCCTCCCAGCCTGAGAGCCCTGCCACCCTGCTCTGCTGGCTCCCGAGCTCGGCCTGTGCATGGCGCCCGCTCTGGCCTGACCCACAGCATGGCCCCAAGGGGTCTGGGAGCCTTGGCTCAGCCCGAAGCTCTTTCCTGCAGGCTCTGGAGCACTCACACCTGGAGCACTCACACCTGGAGCACACACACCTGGAGCACTCACTCACCTGGAGCACAGACACCTGGAACACTCACTCACCTGGAGCACTCACACCTGGAGCACTCACTCACCTGGAGCACTCACTCACCTGGAGCACTCACTCACCTGGAGCACTCACACCTGGAGCACTCACTCACCTGGAGCACAGACACCTGGAACACTCACTCACCTGGAGCACACACACCTGGAGCACTCACACCTGGAGCACACACACACCTGGAGCACTTAATCACCTGGAGCACTCACACCTGGAGCACACACACACTGGAGCACACACACCTGGAGCACTCACACACCTGGAGCACTCACACCTGGAGCGCACTCACACCTGGAGCACTCACACCTGGAGCACTCACACACCTGGAGCACTCACACCTGGAGCACACACACACCTGGAGCACTCACACACCTGGAGCACTCACACCTGGAGCACTCACACCTGCTCTACCTCTGACATGAACGTGCCTCCTGAGCTGCTCCCTAGCTGTGGTGGTGGGGTCTCTGTAAAGGGAGCCCCATGTGCAGCCCCCACACGCCGTTGCCAACGTACCACCCTTGGCTTTGGTGCTGGGTTTCCGCCCGCGCCCTCGCGCCTTGGTACCCGGCTCCTCGGACCCTGGCGCACCCCCGTCTTTGCCATCCCCGGTGTCTTTGCTGGTCTTCCGGCTGCGGCGCTTGGCGCTGGGCACTAGCAAGGCTGGGGATGGCTCGGCGCCTGGAGGCAAGACAGACCGGGGTCAGGCCTGGCCTCCAGAGCGACGTCAGTCATGAGAGCAGGGACGGCAGGAAGCAACGACACCATGGAGCGACCCCACGCGGCCTGCACGGCTGCGTGGTCAGGAGGGAGGCCCATCTGCAGGGACAGCTCGGGTGTCCACATACGAGCTCAGTGGGGCCCATGACGACCGGACTGGGCTAAGCAAGAGGCCGACTTCTGTGGTTCTGATGACCCACTTGGAGGCGCTCCAAACCCGAGGTTCAGGGCCCTGCCAGTTGGGCGGCACTGATCCGGGCCCGGGCTCGGCCCTACCAGCTGCGGGGCCCCTGAGAAGGCATCCCACCTCCCTGAACCTGAGTTTTCTATGGGGGGCAAAGGGGTCAGTGTCCCCTCTCACACAGGACAGAGGCAGGAACAGTTACTGACCGGCCGCCCATGCCCTGGCCTCCTGGCTTGTGCTGCCCTCATGGGCCTCAGGACAGAAGCTGGGGGACCCTGGGATCCCCTCTTTTGAGCCCATCCTGGGAATCACACACACACACACACACACACACCCCCCGTTTCTGCCATTTCTATCCCAGGGGTGCAAATGGTCCGAATGGCAGAGCCCGAGCCAGGCTGGAGGCGACAGTGGGCATGGGCCCGGGGGGCAGCGGGCGAGGGCCCGGGGGGGCAGCGGGAGAGGGCCCGGGGGGGCAGCGGGAGAGGGCCCGGGGGGGCAGCGGGAGAGGGCCCGGGGGGCAGCGGGAGAGGGCCTGGGGGGCAGCGGGAGAGGGCCTGGGGGCCGGCGGGAGAGGGCCCGGGGGGGCCGCGGGAGAGGGCCCGGGGGGGCAGCGGGAGAGGGCCCGGGGGGCAGCGGGAGAGGGCCCGGGGGCCGGCGGGGCACAGGACCACTCACACTGGATCTTGTAGTCGGGAGGCAGGAGGCGGATGTGCGAGAGGGGGATCCTCCCCGTGTCTCCGTCATCAAACTCCACCGTGATGAGGTCCCCGTCGTCCTCGAGGCCCAGCAAGCCTGTAGGGGGCGGGGCGGGGTGCCCCCAGACCAGGCGGATGAGGAGGGGCAGGAGCGGCAGCAGCCGGCCCAGGAGCCCGCGGGCAGCAGGCAGCGGCGCAGAGCGCGGCTCAGAGCCACGTGTCCCAGCCCAACGCTGGCTCCTCGGTCCAGCCGACCTGTCCCGACCTCCAGTGACCTGGGCCGGTCCTCCCACCCCCAAGACGCCCCCTAGAGCAGCACAAAGAAACTGCACGGACAGAGGAGCGTCCGTGGATGGGGGTGGCGACATGGTCTCTGCTCCGTCACGGGCCTGGAGGAGGTGATGCCACCAAGGACAGCAGGGTTTTTTGGTTAACCCTCACCGGAGGGTATTTTCATCGATTTTTAGAGCGAGCGGGAGAGAGAGGCAAAGACAGAGAAACATCGATGGGGGAGAAACACACGGATGGGTGGCCTCCTGCGCTCACCTCGACCAGGGCCCAGGCCGCAGACAAGCCTGCAACCCAGGCACATGCCCTTGACCGGAATCGAACCCGGGACCCTTCGGTCCACAGGCCGACGCTCCATCCACTGAGCCACACCAGCCAGGGCAGGACACCAGCTTTCACAAGGGAACCTGGGAAGGCTTGGCCCAGAGGTGCCAGGACCTCTGCAGGTGGGGTGGAGGGTGCAGGGGGTCCCGCTGGACAGGCTGGGGGTCCCGCGGCAGCAGGAGCTGAGGGCTTACACCTGGGGAGGCTCCGGCTGGGCACAGCGGAGGGCAGGTGGGTGCCACACCAGCGGGGTGACAGGAAGTGTGCACACTGGACAGTGGCCTCCAGCCCCAGCCCTGAGTGCCAGGCTGCCCAACCCCCAAGGCTGATGGGAGACGAGGCGCAGGCGCTGGTACCTGGGTCCCCGGGCAAGGCCTGCCTGCCACTGTCCCGAGGGCCCCTGTCACCGAGCTTCCAATCCACTTGCTGAGATCAAAGGGACGGCCTCCCAGTCGGACAGACCAGGCGGGCCGGGGCCGCGGGAAAGGACTGGGAACCCACGAGGGGAAACTCAGAGGAGCGGAAGCTACAGGAAAAATGGCCAGCCGGCGGGGCTCCCTGGCTGAGCGTCGACCCCAGGAACCTGGAGGCCACGGTTCGATCCCTGGTCAGGGCACAGGCCCCGCGTGCGGGCTCCATCCCCGGGAGGGGGCGTGCAGGAGGCACCGATCCCTGCTTCTCCCTCCGCACGGACGCATCTCTCCCTCCGCCGCGTCCTCCCTCTCGGACATCAATAAAAACAGCCTCAAAAAGATCCCAGCATTCCAGCGGGACAGAAGGGCTAGAAGGTGCAGTTGAGGACCTTTCCCCAAAATTCGAAGGAAAGCTTTAACAGACAACAGAAGAAAGACACAAGCCTCGAGGGCCAGCAGGCAGTGAGTTCCAACGAGAGTCTACGAGGGAGGAACTCTCAGAGAAGCAAGTTCCCAGGAGCAGAGAAGACACGCTCCAGACAGAGACCCTCTCCCAGACACCACCCAGCACCACGAGCACACACACCACATACACACACATACATACCACACACACCACATACACACACTACATACACACCACATATACCACATACACCACATACACCACACACACCACATACACACCACACACCACATACACACCACATATACCACATACACCACACACACCACATACACACACTACATACACACCACATATACCACATACACCACATACACACACACACCACATACACACACATACATACCACATATACCACATACACCACATACACCACACACACCACATACACACACCACACACCACATATACCACATACACACCACATACACACCACATATACCACATACACCACACACACCACATACACACACTACATACACACCACACACACACCACCCAGCACCACGAGCACACACACCACACACACACACACACACACCACGCACACCACATACACACACTACATACACACCACATATACCACATACACCACATACACCACACACACCACATACACACACTACATACACACCACACACACCACATACACACCACATATACCACATATACCACATACACCACATACACACACTACATACACACCACATATACCACATACACCACATACACCACACACACCACATACACACACCACACACACCACACACACACCACATACACACCACATATACCACATACACCACACACACCACATACACACACTACATACACACCACACACACCACATACACACCACATATACCACATATACCACATACATCACACACACCACATACACACACTACATACACACCACACACACCACATACACCACATACACACCACATATACCACATATACCACATACACCACACACACCACATACACACACTACATACACACCACACACACCACATACACACCACATACACACCACATATACCACATATACCACATACACCACACACACCACATACACACACTACATACACACCACACACACTACATACACACCACACACACACCACCCAGCACCACGAGCACACACACCACACACCACACACACCACACACCACACACCACACACACACACACACACCACGCACACCACACACCACATACACACCACATATACCACATACACACCACATATACCACATACACACCACACACCACATACACACCACACACACCACATACACACACCACACACACACCACATACACACCACACACACACCACACACCACACACACACCACATATACCACATATACCACATACACACCACACACACCACACACACATACACACCACACACACCACATACACACACCACACACACACCACACACACATACACACCACACACACCACACACACACCACATATACCACATACACCACACACACCACATACACACACCACACACCACATACACACCACACACACCACACACACACCACACAGACATACACACCACATATACCACACAGCACACACCACACACCACATACACACCACACACCACATATACACCACATATACCACATATACCACACACACCACACACCACATACACACACCACGCACACCACATACACACCACATATACCACATATACCACACACACATACACACCACAAACACACACCACACACCACACACACACATAGCACACACCACATAAATACCACATATACCACATATACCACACACGCAACACACACACACACCACACACCACACACACACCACACGCCATACACACCACACACACACCACACACACACCACATATACCACATATACCATACACACACACACACCACACACACACACCACACACACACCACACACACACACCACACACACAACACACACAACACATACACCACACAACACACAACACACAGCACACACACAACACAGCACACACACCACACAGCACACACACCACATACACATCACACACACAGCACACACACACCACACACCACCACACACAGCACACACACCACACAGCACACACACAGCACACACACACCACATACACAGCACACAGCACACACACACCACACACACCACACAAACCATACACACATCACACACCACACGCACACACCACACATACACAACACAAAACAAACCATACACACACAACACATACAAACCACTCAACACAAATCACACACACAACCACCACACAGAGCACACACATACAAACACACAACACACAGCCCACAAGAAATTCTAAATCCCAGAATAATGAGAAGATCCTCGAAGTTTCCAGACAGAAAAAGCCGTCTCCGAAGCTTTGAGGGTGACCGCGGCATTGACCTCAGACCGCGCTGGAAGCGATGCCGGGCCCGTGACTCAAAATCACTTCCACCCGGGACTGTCTCTCCAGCTCCTCGCTCCCCACAGGTCAGGGCAGGAGGGAGTTCAGACCCTGGTGTGTGTGGTGTGTGTGTGTCATGGACGTGAGAAGCGTGTCCCCGTGGCCCTCTTCCAGAGAGCGAGGCGAAGAGCCTCCACGGAAGCGAGGGAATGAGACGGGAAGAGCGTGACCTGGGGAGGTTCCCATGGCGTCACCCCCTCCTGCAGGCGAAGGGCAGGGTCAGGGGGGCCTGCGGATCAGGAAGTCCCCAGAGTGACACTCTCGAGGCCAGCGGGAGCAGTGACCCCCCGGCCCAGGGAGAGACGCTCCGGAGAGCCGAGCCAAGAGCCGCTGACCAGAGTGCGAGGACCCCCGCCGGCTCCCACCTTCAGGCACATGCGGTGTCAGCCGGCCGCGGGGGGGGGGACTGCATTTGGCGTGTTTTGGGGGTCTGCTTTTGACGCCACAAACATCCATATCCCGACTCCTGGTCCGTGGGTGCTGCTAGCTAAGGGGGGCGCCCTGTGGGTATCTGCCAGCCTTACCTACGCCTTCTGGGGAAGCTGTTTCACTTTGCCTGCCTGTTTCCAATCTCTTAGCCTGCTAACAACATCCCGCTTTCCCGGCAAAGCCGCCTTCCTCCCCCTCTGTCCCGTACAAACTTGGGAGGCCGTCCCGGCCAGGCTGGCTCAGCGCTCGCAGCATCCGCCTCGGCCTGAAGGGCATGGACCCCGGTTGCGGACTCGATCCCCAGCCCTGGCCAGGGCGCATGCAGGAGGCAACCCATCACGGCGCCTCTCCCCCTCCCTTCCACGCGCTCCAAACATCAACGGGAAAAATATGCGCGGGTGAGGGTTAGCTGATCATAATGAATAAAATGAAGTTAGGAAGCCAACCGCACTCGCTCGCTCCGGGGACGAGCACAGGGCCAGGGCCACCAATCACACACGTGACCCAAGCCCGTTGGGTGGCACTTCCACAGAAACGTACAGAGCAGAAGCAATGCGCTCTGCTCTCTGACGATAGGCGTTACGGTGGTGACACTGAGTCCCCAGGGAGCCGGCGTGACCCGAGCACAGAGCACTGCAGACCCCCGAGAGCCCGCGTCCTGGCGGCCGTGCGGACAGGCCCTGTGAGTTCTCAGTTACACAGGAGCCAATACAAGGCTTGATGCGTGAGCCACTTGGAGCTGGGTCTCAGGGACCAAAGGAATCCCTGCGGATACATTCGCAGTGAGGAGGGGTGCCGGGAGGGGAGCACCCACCTCGGACCACAGTGCCCGGGTAGAGGCACCGGTACTGCTGGCTCCAGTACGCTGCGATCCTGGTCCCTTGCGGCAAGAAGCGCGTGGAGGCCGGCCGCACGTCGATGATCTGAAAGAGCCAAGGACTGAGCACCGGGCGGTGACCAGCACCAGCCCGGCCCCCCCACCCCGCTCCCCTCCTCGCCCCCCGCCCCTCACCGCCTCCTGCAGCAGCTGTTCCAGGCAGTAGATGTGGGGCCGGTTCCCGCGTTCCCCCTCCACCACCACTCGGTATCTGCAAGGCCAGGGCAAGGGTGGGGTGGGCTGGCAGAGGCGGGGTCCCCCCGGCACCCTCCTGCCCTGCCGGCACCGGTGCCGCCTCCCAGGCCACCGAGACAGGACGCGGAGTGGAAAGCAGGGCTGACTCTCCCCTCTGGGCCTCAGTTTCCTCATCTGTACAACTAGGGGCTGCAGGTCCAAGCCGGCCCGCTGGCTGCCCTGCCCCTCCCCGTTGAGCCCCAGAACCCTCTACCGGCTCCGAGAGGGCTGTCCTCCCCGCGCGCGCGCGGGCGCCAATCCATTCACTCACTTCTACGGGGCAAGCTGCTCAGAGGGGAAGCCACATGCCCACGGGGGCCCAGCAAGGCGCCCTGAATGCAGGACGGGTGAGGCCTTCAGGCTCGGGCGCTGCTCCCCGCCCCCGGCCCGGCCCCCACTCACATGTCTGGCGAGTGCACGGTCTGCACGTGCCCGGCGTACAGCAGCTTGTCGTCCATGGGGATGAGCACACGCAGGCCATCCTTCAGCTCGTCCTTGTCGATGATGCAGGAGCGCGGGGCTGCGGGAGGGGCGGGAGGCAGCTGCAGACCCTCCTCCCTCCGGGACCTCCCTCCCCGAGGCCGGCCCAGTGCCCTTGGGAACAGGTGCCGGCAGGACCCTGCCGGGCAAGCGTGTCACGAACGTGTGCTCAGACAGGCCGGTGCAGGGACGTGCACGCACGCACTTCCGGAAAGGCCCCAGGTGGGTGCGAACCAGGTGCAGTCTACGCACGCTGCCCCTCCTCCTCCCCCTCCCAGACCACCACCCTGAGGCTGCGCATGAGGCTTGGGGTCGTCAGCACCCCTGCCGCCCGTCAGCCACCCTCGGACTTGCAGTCCTGGAATGCCGTTCGTTCTGCTGGAAAACAGCCCAACTGCCCACCGGAGGCATGAGGCCTCCACTCCCGCCCCAGCCTCCAGCACACGGCCGCGAGCACACGCCTGGCTAGCCCCCCTCCGCTCCCCCCCTCCCCGTGCAGAGGAGCGAAGTGATCCATGCACCCGCGGGCCCCTGGCCATCCCATAAACATGTCAGGAAACCCGGGTCAGCCCTGCCCCCCACGGAGATGGATACACGTCACACGGTGGCCGCTGACGGACGCACTCCCGATGAGGTGACCAAGTGCTTCGGGGCTGGCCCGGGCCCTCTTGCTCCACACTACTCCCCAGCCCAATCCCTGTCCCCAGTCTCCCCCGCCAGCTCCATACCCCTGGGGCCAAGTGCCTTGGGCTGTCCTCCAGGCACTCCCAGTCCCAGTCAGAAAGCTGACACGTGGTCTGCCCCGCCCCCTGTGACCGTCTTGGGGACAGCCCCCCACACGGTCTGCACCCCTCTGCTTCTCACCTGCTCAACAACCCACCGCACAGACCACCAACTTCCCCTCCTAACGTGCTCCCCCTCTCCGCCCCCTCCTCCCTGCTGCCCTCAGCAGCCCCACCAGCCCTCGCTGGATCCTGGAGACAGCCCCCCAACTGACTTCCTGCCCCAGCACCCCACAATTCGCTCTCGATGCAGCAGAGCTCACTCAGAACCCCTCCGACCACACTGCCCCAGGGCGGCCACTGCAGCGTCCTTTTCCTTTGGGAGAAGCCCACACGCCTCGGGAGAGTCGGGGACGGCTCTGCCTCAGCCCAGCCCAGGCCTCGCTCACTCGCTCACTCGCGGCTCCCAGCCCAGGCCTCGCTCACTCGCGGCTCCCAGCCCAGGCCTCGCTCACTCGCGGCTCCCAGCCCAGGCCTCGCTCACTCGCGGCTCCCAGCCCAGGCCGCCGGCCTTCCTCTGTTCACCGCAGGGCGGTGCCCGCTGCTCAGGGCCTTTGCACGCGCGCTCACAGCCACTCACTCCCCCGTGCTGCTCAGTCCCTGCCCTTCGCAGGCCACAGTCATTTTCCCAGGGGAACCTCCTGCACCCCACACTCAGGCCTGAGCCCACACAGCATTGTGGGTACTCACCCGGAGTCAGCGGCCGCTCCACGGCCCCGCCACGCGGCAGGTGCTCGTCCTCGGAGAAGCTGGAGTCCTGGTTGGGTTCAAAGTCCTCCTCGGCAGCCATGCTCTCCATCAGCTTGCTCACAGCGCCCCCCTTGCCCCGGTTCTGGGGACAGACACGGCAGGACAATGGCTCAGGACGCCCGGCCTGCCCGGGTAACAGTGGTGTCGGCCATGTGTGCAGTGTGGGTCCCAGCTGGGCTCACCCAGGAGGCCGAGGGGGGACAGAGCGGGCTGCCGCCGCCTGGCGGGACCTGCACATGCTCAGTGCGGGCGCCCAGTGCTGGGCGCTGCAGTTAGGCTCATCATCAAGGCAGGCGCCTCAGTGCCCTCCTTGGGGAAACTGAGGCAGCCTCTGCCGCCATGTGCCATGGACCTGAGGAGAAACGGCCGGGCCCGGGCTAGCCGGCATCTGGGGCAGGCACGCCCAGCACACCGTCTGTGTGCGGGACAGACACGCAGCCACGCCTGGGGGACCCGGGACCGACGTGGCCTGCACGGGAGCCTCACCTCCTTCTTCACCTCCTTCCCTTTGGCCTTGGCCTTGCTCCTCTTGGCGGAGGCGGCCGGGGAGCCGGCGTGAGGGGCGCGGGCCTCCGGGGGCAGGACGGGCGTGCGGGGCGGCGGCAGGGCCGCGCCGGGTCCCGCTTCCTTCCCCTTCTTCTTCTGTGGAGGAAGCGACAGAGGCGCCATGGGCGGCGGGAAGGCGAGGGGAGCCCCAGCCTGGCTCCCGGCGGCAGGGCTGTCGGCTCCCACCCGACTTGCTTTATTGCAGCCGCACAGGGTGGGGCCAGAGCAGGTGACAGCCGAGGGCACGGAGCACGGCTTCTTCTCGTGTCATTAGTATCGGGTCTTTCCACGCCCACTGGAGGCCTCCTCGGCTCCCCGTACGGTGTTGTTTAAAAAGACAGCACCGAGGCGTGTCGAAGCGTGTCTGGGCGTGCGTCCCTCCACCGATCCTGTCAAAGCAGGTACCAGTGCCCCCGGAGCATGGTGAGCCCTTCCAGAAGCTTCCACAAGCACACACCCCCCCCCCCCCGTGAGCACGAGGGCCGTGCAGACACAGGGCTTTTTAAACACGGGGGTTTTTCAGACACAGATGGAAATCTACCAAAAGCCCCATTTGCGGCCCGCGAGCAGTGTGCCCGGGAAACACTGAGGCTCCGAGCCTCTTTTTATTTTAACAGCTGCCAACCTGCCACGGCATGGGGCGTCCCAAGCCAAACACCCCGAATGGCGCCTCCGTGTTTCGCGCTTTCAAACGGCGCCAGCGCGGAGACGGCCGGCTGGTCTGTGGGCCGCTCCTGGAAGGACGGCGGAGAGCGGGCAGCTGCTGCCCGGCGCTTCCAGGAGGCCTGTTCCTTCCCACCTGCCGGGAGGCCAGGGGAGGACCGCACCCACTCAGCGCCCCGGCTGGTGAAACGGGGCCCCCGGGTGGACTGGACGTGGCCCAAGGGCACGTGGCTGAGCACAGCTTCACCATCAGAGCCAGCAGCTGGAACAACCCAACACCCGCCACGGCCCCTTCCACGGCCTCTGCCACGGCCCCCTCCACAGCCCCTTCCACGGCCCCCTCCACAGCCCCTTCCCATGGCCCCTGCCACGGCCCCCTCCACAGCCCCTTCCACGGCCCCCTCCACAGCCCCTTCCACGGCCCCCTCCACAGCCCCTTCCACGGCCCCTGCCACGGCCCCAGGCCACAGGTCCTGCCACAGCCTCAGGCCACAGCTCTAGCAATGCCACGTGCCCGGGGCCATCCAGCTGTCACAGCGGCGGGGTCCTTCCCTGCAGACGCACTGTCCGGGGAAGCAGACACAAGGGCACGAGTGCGGGAGTGACCCAGGGGCAGCAGTGAGCAGCAGGGGGGGGGTTGGGAGTCACTGTGCTTTTTGAGAGACACACACAAAACAACACAACCCAGTCCAAGGACTGAGCAGGCGGAATACGAAGAAACAGAAAAGGCGAATCCTGGGCAAATGTTGCTATGACAACAGCAGATGAGCGAAATGCAAAGCAACAGCATGAAAAAGGACAAACAGGAAACCTTACAGGGACGAAAGGCATTCGGCTCCACCCCTGTTTGGGGCAAGTATGTACAGGTGTATGTACACATATGTTTTTTTTTTTTGTCTGGTGCACGTTTTAATCCTGTTCACGTTTCTGACGTCAGGAGGCACCTTGGGGACCTCGGAGCGTTTTTAACGTGGGTATGCCCCCCTCCTCCCTCTAACGTCTGTTAGTAGGCAGTTCATCTCGGGGAGCACGTGTTTGCGCGCCTGAGGGAAGGGGGCGCGACAGCACAAACGTTACGCCTGAGTGAATACTTCTTTTGGTTAACCCTCACTCGAGGATACTCCTCCATGGGTTTTTGTAGAGAGAATGGAAAGGAGGGAGGGAAAGAGAGAGAGAGAGAAACACTGACATGAGAGAGACATAGCAACTAGTGGCCTCTTGCAGGCACCCTGACTGGGGCGGGGGTCGAACCCATAACCCTTCGGTGCGTGGGCGGGTGCTCATCACTGAGCCACCCCCGCACGTCTGCACCGAGTGGGCTTTTGCCTCCTCCCTTTGCTTTACTTCTGCTCCATCAGCTAGAAGTGGGACCTGCTCCCCAGCCGGGAAGCCTCACGACATCTTGAAGAGGAAAGACTCCACGTGTGTGTGACCGCTGCGCGCACAGAGTCGACGTTCGTTGCCGTGGTGACCGCAACAGCAAAGACCATCACCCGCCAAACCACGCAGCCGGGAAGGTCGCTGGCGGGAGGTAACGAGAACCGGGCTGGCTAGGGGGCGCGTGCTAGCCGGCCACTTAGAAACACTCGCTTTTAAAAAGCACAACAAAAGCTCGGCGTAGGGAACGCACGGCCCAGAATGCCGCGCCTGCCAACAGGAAGCGGAGCACATCTCAAAACAGCGTGCGTGCGCGGCGGCCGCTCCCGGGCAGCGTGGCGGGGCGCGCCTGACTTCCCCCGACGCCCGCTCCTTCGCTGCTCGGGCCCAAGGCTCTTCCTGCGTCCCCGGGACACAGGCTGGGCGAGCCCGGCCCTCCCACAACAGAGGCGCCCGGAGGCCGCGAGGTCGTGTGGCTGGGGGTCGGGACCCAGCTCCGGGCTGGACCTGCCACAGCTCCGCTCTGGCCGCTGTGCCCTCGGCAGGTTAGGGCCCCTGCGCAGCGCAGCTGCTCTGAGCTGCCTGCCGTGGGGGTCTGAGCGCTCAGTGGCGATGAGGGAAATACACGGCTGGTCTCGGCCCTGTCCCGACACCTGCTCCTAAATCCTGGGAACCCCCTGGGTCTCTGGAGCGGGGCTCCAGCGAGGCGACGCTTGGTCCCTCCTTTGGGGACAGGAGAGAGGCCGGAGGCTGAGGTCCTGATGGGTCATGTCTATGTCATGAGCCTCCATGAAAGCACGGGAGGTGCCGGAGGGCGGTGCCCTGGCGGGGGGAGGGGAGGGGAGGGGGGAGGGGGGAAGGCGCGGAGCGGCAGCAGTGGCCTCATCCCCCGACCCTGGCCTGCGCGCCTCTGCGGGCTGCTCCTGAGCCGTGTCCTTTATCATAAACGTCTGCACAGCGTTGTCCCGAGTCTGAGTCGTGCTGAGTCAGCACACCTGAGGTCGGGAACCCCCGGCGAACAGCGCCGGTAGCACAGGTGCCCGGGCCGGCAACTCGCCTCCGAGGGGCGATCTGGGGGCTGAGCCTTCCCTGTGGGCTCCACGCCGACCCGGCCTCAGTGTCAGGGTTGTGAGGACAGGAACCAAGATTTCTTTCGACAACAAACCACGCACCATGGTGCCCTGGGGAGAAGGCACCGGCCCCGCTCCCCCCCGCCCCACCCCCCGCCGCCCCCGGGTTGCCTGGCGTGACATCGCCGTCATCGTCACGCCAGCGCCTCCTGTCGAGGCCCCGGAAGCGTCAGCAGATGAGAAGCAAGGGGTGCGCACGCCCCGGGGTGCCTGGGAGTGACCCCTCTGCGGCCCTGCCTCGCCATCCCCACGGCCAGGGCTGGGGTGGCCTCACCCCTTTCTGCCCCTTTCTCCAGGTCCCTGTCCCGTAGCGTGTCCTCCGCAGGGCCCGGGGGGAGGCGGCAGGTGCGGCCCACTGGCTGGCGCCCTGAATGCGGGCCCCCCCCGCCACGTGGCGCATGGCAGTTCCCGTGGGACCTTCAAATGGGAGAGGCACCGCGGGCGCAGCGTCACGGAGGAGGCCTGGCATTTGATCACTGCAGTTTCCTGTGGGGTCCGTGACCCGCGCGCGCGCGCGCGCGCTGCGCACACACACTCATGTTTGGAACGTTCCTGAGTCAAGGGCAGAGCGCCTGTGTGAGGGAGGGAGGCCGGCGGACAGCTCAGGGCCTGTGTGGACACCGGGCCGCCTCCCGAGTCGGTGACAGGCTGGCCCCACCCCTGCACCGAGCTCTTACCTTCCGGGGGTCCTTCCTGTCCTTGGCGCGGCCTGTGTCCTTGCGTGGGCTCAGCGGGCCGCCCTTGCCGCAGCGGCTGGGCTTGGCGACAGCGGGCGCCGTGCTGGGCGCCGGGGCCGCGGCCGAGGCGTCGTGCAGGAAGATGCGCTCGCTGCGCCGCCGCGTCCACAGGTCATCGTCACTGGCCTCGGGCCCCGCCTCGAAGCCCGGCTCCTTGGGGCCCCGCAGCCTGCGGGCCTTGCGCCCCTTCTCCGCCGCCGCCTTGGCCTTGTTGGGGCTGGTGGGGCCGGGGCCCCGGGCCCCGGGCACGGGTGGGGCCAGGGAGGGGCCTGGCTCCCCCAGACCCTTCTTGGGCCGCAGCAGCCCAGCAGGTGACCGCTTCCGCACCTTGACCTCGCTCTCCGAGTCAGTGTACTCGAACTCCGTGCCTGGATGTGGAATGAGGGAGGCAGCTATGGACGGGGGGGCTCATGGGGCCCCCACTTCCCACCCAGCCCGCTGCCTGGCCACCAGCACGAGGCCACAGCCCATCCCTCCTCCCAGGGACCCCTCTGCCCGCGGGAGCCTCCTCTCCGCTTCCAGGGGAGAAGCCTGAGGTCGAGGAGCAGGAGGACTCACCGGGCCGCATGCCCGTGATGGCAGGCCCTGCCAGCCCCTCCCCCCAACCCGCCCTGGCTGCCCCGGGCTGCTCACCACCCTCTCCCCAAGAGCCTCAGATCCGGAGTGTGGACATTCCTGCCTGGGCTGTGGGAGCTGCTCCCCGCCTCCTGTGCTCCGTGGGAACCCCAGCAGCCCGGACAGGTGAGCGGGGAGGGCCCCGCCTGAGGACAGCGACTCCTGGGAGGCGGGCGGGAAAGCCCGGGCGAAATCCCCGGCCCAGCAGGGGCCTCTCCTCCGCTTCCTGGAGCCACGTCGTCGCAGAGCTGGGAGGTCCCTGGTACCCACTCCCCTGTACAGGGTGGCTCACGTGAACCCACGCCACCCCGGGGCCCAGCCCCTCTTCTCAACTCGAGGCCCACCCCCGCCCTTCCCACAGGAGCCAGACCCGCGAGGCCAGCCCCAAACGCACAGGCTCTGACCGCAAGGTCATGAGCTCCCAGCAGCCCCTCCGTCCTCCCACCTCCAGGCCTTCACTTCTGCCGGCCCCTCTGCCCGCGCCGCCTCTCCCGGCCTCCGCCTGGGACTGCGCTGAAGACCCACGCGTCGCCCTGGGGGCCTGTGTGCTCAGCCCGCACCGCGCAGGGCTCCCGTGCATGTCTGCCTGGCCCTCACTGCGCCAACCCAGGAAACAGCTCCCCGACCGACCGAGATCGCCTAGAGCCCCGACACGTGCGGCTCAGAGCTGGCCCAGAGCGGTGGCCGGGGACCGTGCCCGGGGGACCGTGCCCGGGGACGGGACGGCTGTGACTGCCAGAGCTGACACCACCCGAGAGGACCTGCTCCAAACGCACAGCCCGTGAGCCCAGAAGCCGGCCCAAGTCCGGCACAGGCAGCCGCCCTCGAGGGCTCCGGGCGGCCAGGCCCACGGCCCTGACAACTGCAGGCCCCGCAGAGCGACGGGCGGGGGCGGGCACACTTATGGGAAGGAGCCACTTGCAAAGCTTAATGATCCCGTTAATTAATCTTTTGTTAACAGACCTCCCGCGGCACCGGGAGGCAGCTGGGGGCTTTCATGGCTGATTAGAGTGCGGCCCTAAAACAGGCTGCAGTTCGCTGCGGGGAGGAGGGAAGGAGCCCCCCCCCCCACCCCCCACAGCCCAGATGTGCAGAAAGCTCTGCAGTCACTGTGCCGGGCTGGCGATGATGAGACTGACACACCTGCAGGAGGAGAGCCTGGAGCTGTGGGGGGGGGAGGGGGGGGCACAGAGGACAGATACCTCTGAGATGGGGGTGGGGGCACCATGAACGGCCTGAGGCAGAGGAACCGGTCCCTGCCAGAGTGCTGGGGTGAGACAGGGAAAGGGGTGCCAGGGCTGGGAGTAGGGCCCATGTCCTGACGCCCACCCAGCGTCATGGGCTCCTGTCTTCTCCCCAAATATAAGGCTTAAAGGAGGAAGAGGGGAACAGAAGAGGTAAGACACAGACAGCCCGACTGTCAGAGGGCGAGGGAGACACCGCGCCAGCAGTCGCCAAGAGCGCTGGGTGGCCACGCTGATGACCTCAGACAAAAGCTGCTCCTTTCAACAAAGAAGGAGCACGGTTAATCCGCCAGGGAGACGTGACAATTACAGACAGGAATATAACCAAAAACATACAAAAAAGACTATATGTCCTGACCAAGAAGGATTTGCCCCAAGAATGCCAGGTTCATTCAACATACCAAAAAAAACCCCCAAAACAAATCAACATGATGTACCGCATTAACGAAGGACGAAGGCCACACGAACACCTCAACAGACACCGAAAAAGAAGGCATTCCATGTTCACGGATACGAAGACTCGGTATTGCCAAGGTGCCAAGTCCTTCCCAACTTAACCTACGGAGCCAATGCCCAGGAGGTTCACTTGTGGATTCTGACAACCTGACTCTAACGCAGACACGGAGACAAAAGACGCAGCGTCGCCAGGTCGATAGGGAAGGAGAGGGACAGAGGGCTGCTGCTACCCGGCTTCAAGGCTTACTGCAAAGCTCCAGTGGCCGGCACAGGGCAGGACTGGCCGAAGAACAGGCCGGGGAAGCCAAGGGATAGAACGAAGATAGAAACAGACCCCAAGATACAGTCCAAGAGCTCTGGCCAAGGAGCAAAGGCTCTGACCGATGGAGAAAAGGCGGTCTTTTGCACAGATGGTGCTGGACAGCCACCGGCAGTAAAAACAGCCCACACAACGCCCGGCCAGGGGGCATCGAGCTACGAGCCAGGAGGTCACGGTCTGATTCCCGGTTAGGGCGCGTGCCCACGTTGGGGGCTCCATCCCCAGTGGGCGGATTCCAGCAGGCAGCCAATCAATGACTCTCATCCTGGATGAGTTTCTCTCCATCTCTCTCTGAAATCAATAAAAATATGTTTTTCAAAAACAGACACAGACCATACTCCCTTCACAAAAATTCACTCAAAATGGACCACAGGCCGTAAAATGCAGAACTATAAAGCGTCTAGAACATGGCCCTGAAGTAAATCCAGGCGACGCTGGGGTTGGTGGGGAGTTTTTAGACACGACACCATGACAGAAAGAACGGATAAACTGGACCTCGTTGAATTTAAAAAATTCTGCTTCGCAAAAAAATATCGCCAAGAGAATGAAGAGATGGGAGGGGGAAATACCTGCAAAAGATTCCACTGATCAAGGACTGTTCTCCAAAATATACGAGGCACTCTTACAAGCAACATCAAGAAAGCCAACAACCCGATCAAAAAGGGGGCCCCGCCCAGCCGGTGTGGCTCAGCGGCAGAGCGCCAACCCAGGAACCAGGAGGTCACGGTTCCATTCCCGGGGAGGGCACACGCCCAGGTTTCGGGCTCGATCCCCAGTGGGGGGGCGTGCAGGAGGCAGCCGGTCACTGATTCTCTCCCATCATGGATGTTTCTATCTCTCTCCCCCTCTCCCTTCCTCTCTGAAATCAACAAAAATATATATATTTTTAAAAGTGGGCCCAAAACCTTGACAGCACTTCAAGGAAGACATCCCGACGGCAAGGAAGCGCCTGAGAAGATGCTCCGTGTGGATCATCGGGAAAATGCAAGTGAGGTGAACGACACCGCACCCCCGAGGACACCCGGCAAGTCCAAGCCCAAGACACGGACTCCGAGCCGGGAGGCTGGGGTGCACCGAGAGCCGTCACTGCTGGGGGAGTCGGCGCGGAGCAGCCACTCGGGGATGTGGTTTGATGGCTCCTCGCAAACCCGAGGTTCCCTCACCATCCGGCTCTCTCACCATCCCGCCCAGCAACCGAGCTTCCAGGTGCTTACCCAAAGGAGCTGCAAACAGCTGCACGCGAAACCTGCACCCGGATGTCTGCAGCCGCGTCATTTGTGACGGCCACAACTTGGGTGCCCAGGATGCCCTTTGGGGGGTGCACGGTAAGTAAACTGTACGTCCAGGCCGAGGAATACTACGGAGCACCAGGGAGAGCGGCCAGCCAGCCTGGCTCACGGCGGAGCCGACCCCTTCAGCCCCAGCCCCAGGTGGCGTGCCCTGCGGGGCCTGCTCCTGTCCACCCTCCACTTCTCCTCTGTGGGCTCAGCCAGCTCCCACGTCTCTCGTGGGTCAGCAGTGGGCTCCTGGACTCACCGAGCTGGGTCGCGGGCCCCCGCACAGCCCCTCCCCCCGCCTTGGAAACAGCACACCGGGGCCCACGTCACCGGCCTCGGCTCCAGGCAGGGCCGCCCACGACGAGGGGCCCCTGCGGGCTCCCAGCTCTGCCCTACCCTTCCCGGAGCCTCAGTCTCCTCACCTGCAGGCTGGTCGCGGAGCCACTGAGGCAGCACTGCCCCAACTTACCCATCAGGTTCTGCCGTTCCTCCTTCTTCCGCGCCTTCTGCTTGGCCTCCAGCTGCACCACCGACAGGGACGGCCCCACCGTGGGGCTGGGCAGGGCACTGGCCGCGAAGCGAGCTAGCAGGCCCAGCCCGCTCTCCTCCAGGCCTGGCGACAGGGCCCGGTCCCGGGCGCCCAGCCTGTAGCCTCCGGCCTCGTCCTCGTCTTCCTCCAGCTTGTCCCCGCCCTCGTCCTCGGAGCTCTCATCTGGCGTGCAGAAAACAGGAGTCAGAGCCTCGCCGGGCCTGCGCCGCCCGCCCCCACTCACAGGAGCGCCCGCCTGGCTCCTCACTCCTCACCGGCGGAGGGGCGGGTCCCCCCACGGCCCAGTGCCCCATCTATGCGAGCCCAAGCCGTGGGCAGCTGGACGGCCCAGAGTGGGCAGCGGCCTTGGGAACCAGAACGGGTTTCTGTCAGGGGGACGGCAACATGCACGTGTGCTGGGAAGGACACGGACAGGACTGCAGACAGCTCTCCACGGTCTCACACGCACACACACACCCCGTGACGGCTCAGGAAGGAGGCAGGAGAGGAGAGAGGACAGAGGAGGCCGAGGGAGCAGGGGAGGAGGGGGCAGGAGAGGGCCTGGGGGCTCAGGCTGGGTTTCCAGGCACAGGCACCTGGCAGATCTGGCAGCTGGAGGCCTGGGGGCTGGCGGCAGGAGGAGGTGGAGTTGGGTCCCTTCTTGGGGCGTAGGGGACACCCAGGTTGAAACCCTGAGCAGCTCTGGGGTCCAAAGCTGGCTCACAGTACCACCCCCACTCTGGGACACCTGGGGCACGTGCCCGGCCCGCCCAGAGCTCTCCTCTCTCACCTCCGGCCCACCCCAGTAAGCAGGGTCCACGCAGGACCGCACATCTGTAGGCGCAAGCACTGCGCAGGCACGAATGCGCAGAGCCACCCTGTCCTGTGGAAACTCAGGCCACGGAGGGGGCCACGGGCCAGCCACACCTCTGGACCACGGGGTGGGGGAGGGCAGGTGGGCTGCTCTGCACTAGGAGACAGGGGCCCAAGGGCTCAAGTGCTCAGGCAGAGAGGACTCGAACCCAGGGCTGGCTGGCTGGCTGTCGTGCCTCCCAGGGAGAACTCTAAAGCAGCACCTGTGTCTCCAGCTGGTAATTAGATGTACCAGCGGTTGCCGACTTTTCGGACCTCACGGAGCACCGGTTGGGTGATGACCGCTAATGATGTGTCTCTCCCAGGCCCTGGCCCTGTCTCCCAGGCCATGGGGACAGAGGTGGGCGGGCCGAGGAGCGGGGATGGGGTGCTCCCACACAGGAACCTCCACTGAGAGTCAGTCTAGAGATACCAGTTGCTCTGACCTTCCCAGGCTAACCACGGGCAGGTGGGAGACAGAGCCCCCAAGGGACCTGCCTGAGGGTGCGCATCTGCTCAGAGCTCTGGGAGCCCGAGGGTCCCTGGGGGCCTCTGGCCAGGCGAGGCGGGGGGCGGAGATGGTGTCTGGGGCGAGGACAGCCTGGGCTGGGCCAACTCCATGTTCTCCTGCCGGCGCCCCAGGCCGCCTGCTGGCTTGAGTGCAACCAGCGGCTGAACTTGAGTGCTGGTAAGGCAGACTTTCTGCCCACCCCCTGATCGCAGGGAGCCCCGTTTCTGCCGAGTGACCCCTGGGTGCGGGAACGGGCGATGAGGGTAAGCCATCGGAAAGGGAGCCGAGAGGAAGGAGGCAGAGCGCGGGAGTGTGTTAGGGTGAGGAGGAGGCGGGCTCGCGAGCGATGGGTGAAGCGGATGGAGCAGCGGGCAGGCGGGCGGCAGGCAGGCAGTGCACACTTGCGGTCCATTCACAGTGCGGACGTCACGTTCTGTCTCCGCCCCAGCGGGCCACAGCGGCAAAGCAGGCTAAGTGTAGGCAGACTTTCGGCAGCGCCTGGGTCCCCCACATCAGGTCCCCTGGGGTGGCGGTGGGGGCTGGCTGGGCTGGGGACTCGGGGATGGACAGGGGCCAGCCTTCCCTTCTGCAGCTGCTCAGGTGTGGAGGCTCCAGAACCTGCTTCCCCCGGGTGTCTCCACCGCAGGGCCCGGCGGGGAGGGCTGGCTCTGGTTTCTGGATGTCGGAGCGTCCACACCAGATCCCAGAGAGCCAGCGCAGCCCCATCCCAGCACCCTGAGCTGGAGGAGTGTTCGAAAGGCAAAAGCCAAAAGAGGGGGTGTGCCCGTCACAACTGGGGGCCACAGGTCCCGTGGCCTCCCAGGGCCCTCCCACCTTCCCCTCGGAGCCTGGCAAGCCCACCCTGGCTGCCTCTCCCTGGCTGTGGCGGTGACCGGGCTGCAGGGCAGGGGGACCGGGTGCCTAAGGACCAAGAAAAGAAAGCCTCTCGGGCGCTGTCCACACCTGAGGCCACAGCTCGCCAAGGGCGGGGAGAAAAAGCCCCAACAGAGAAAGGCAGGGAAATGCAGAGGAACTTTTATTTAAAAACCAAACAGAACCAAAAACACCCCTCCTCGCTCTGCATGTGGGGTTGGCTGCTGTGACTCGGTTTGGTTGTCCAAAACCTGATCGCTCGCTGAATGCCAAAGCGACCCGCTGCTGCCATAGCCGATGGGGGCAGCCCCGAGGAGGGCGGTGCAGGGGGGACACGAAGAAGAGGGGGTGCCTACCTACGGACCAACGAGCCAGGCTCGGCCCAGCTCAGTGACCCGCGGCGCCGTCTGCCCTACTCCCAGCCTTCGCTTTGCGTCCGAGTGCAGCGTGAGAGCGAATGCAAGAGACCAAAACAGACATTCAAAGCATCATGGGTAGGGGTCAAGGGTGAAGGTATGGTCAGGCTGCTGGGGGAGAAAGCAGACACACTAGAAAAGCCAAGCCAATTAGGGGTTTAGTATCAGGTGTCAGTAAGGCCCTATTACCCAAATATCCCTGAGGAGACCTCGCAGCCCAAGCACAGTGGGCCCCCCCCTCCCGCCACACCCCCCTATCTAGCCTGTCCCATCCAGTCCTGGTCTGAGGTCCCGGGGCAAAGAGCCCCTTGCTGGACCCAGGGGACTGCCGGCTTCTCTACGGAGTCTGGGCTGAGGCAGGAGAGCCCCAAAACTTGGGAGCTGGTGCCCTGGCTTTAAGGGGCAGGGGAATGTGTGGAAGGGAGGCGGCTTGGGGATCCAAGTCCAGGGGAGAGAGGGAGGAGGGTAGGAGGGTGGTGGCAAAGGAGGGTCCACGTGGCCAGGATGGAGGTGGCCTCGGGAAAGGAGGCTGGCTGGCAAGTTGCCCAGGAGAATGTGTGCCCCAAGGGAACCTGGCTCCTTGCTGTGCCATCTGCTGGCCACCCAAAAGGGATCTGGGCCATCCCGAAGGGGGCGTGGGAGGAGAGGCAGACCAGGAGTGTAAGAGCGAGGCTGGAATCGGGCCGAGCCAGGTCCTGTCCCAGCGGCTCGGACACACCTGGGCCTCCCTTGGGGGCATCGGGTCTCGGCTCTGCCACCCGGGGGCTGCCACCTGGGATCTGGGGTCCCTGTGTGGATCTACCCGGAAGCAAACCCTAACCCAGGGCAAGACACACTGTAGAGTCTGCTGGCTGGGCACTGACGCTGACCTCTGACCCTTTTGTAAGGGAGGCCCCAGCTGAGCTGGACTCGCGGCCAGTGCTCTCCCTACAGTGCTACACTTTGCCCCTCCCTTGCGAGTGAGCTTGACCCTGCACTGCCTACAGGCTCCTCCTGGCGGAAATGTGTTAGGAAAATGGCGTTTGTGAGCATTTCTCAAGCATTGAGGCAGAGGACTCGAGCTCTAAGAAAACGAAAGACAAACAAGCAGCTAAAAAACAAAAAAGATGACACTCGAGGTGAAAGCAGCTGACTTTGAACCTGAACATGAAATGCATGCCCGCAGCTCCCAGGGATATTTGAATAATAGGGAAAGCAGCGACTGCGTGACTCCGCCCACCCCTCCCGGCGGGGGCGGGGCGGGGAGGAACAAAACGAGGGAAGCGGCACCTAACGGTCTAAGTCGGGACACAGCAAGAGAGACAAGGCACACGGTTTAGTTAAAAAAGAACTCGATATATTTAATAAAGCTTGGTATTCCCCAAACCCGGTACAAACATCAAGTCACACGCCCACACGACAGAGTTCCATTTACAAAACGTCCCTGGGAGGCCCCTGCCAAGACCCCACCCCGGCCTGCGGTCCCGGGGACAGGGAGGCCAGAATGGGGTGGAGGAAGGTGAAGACTAAAATCAGTCCGTATAAAAGCTCAAAAAGAGCTAGCCGTGGTATTATCACAACGATACAGGTACAAATAAACCCGGCAGAGGCTGCGGCAGGCTACGCTGCCAAGACCCCAGACGGCCGCCCAGCAGCGCCATCGCTCGCACCCCGGCTCGCTCGCTCGCGCACGCACGCTCACTCACGCTCACGCACTCGCTCTCGCTATAAAACACGGAAGGAGTGTGTGTTTGGAGCTAGTAACCTTGGTCAAACGAGTCCTCCGAAGAATCGCTGAAGGAGGAGCGGGCCTCGACCTCCTGAAGCAGCAGACAGAACGGCTGCTTCCTGCCCGCCAGCTTGGGCTTCAGAGTCCGGGCGGCCGCCAGGCCCCTCTTGGGCAGCTTGGGGCCCCCGGCCGGCTTGCTGCTCTTTGCCACCATGCCACACAGGAGGGAGGACGTCAGCTTGGAGCCGGAGGGGCCCTGGGGGGACCACTCGTCCTTCAGGAGCTCCTCCTCCTCCTCCTCGGAGTCCGTATCTGCAGGCAAGGCAGCTGGTAAGAAGGTGAGGTGGGGGCGGGGGCAGGGAGGGGCTGGCGTCTGTCTGTGGTTGTTCGGCGGGCGCCCCAGGCCCACTGGCAGGGAGCAAGTGGCGGTCACCTCTCACCTGGGAGCCGCGGGCACCGCACACAGCAGTCGCCTGGGCACACAGCCCTCCCAGGCCCCGGGCGGGAGGAGCCCGCTCTCAGGAAGCTCTCACCCCGGCCATGGAGGTCACCTCGGCCCGCCATCCCACAGGACCGCACCAGTCCAGGGAGGGGGGCCGGCCCAGGAGGGGAAGGGCTCCGGTAACCCTCCCCTTCGCCCCAAGTGCCAGCTCCCAGGGGTGCGGGGCAGGGGTGCGGGGCCGACGCGGGCGCCCAGCCACGCACACCCCTTCCCACTGCCGCTCAGCAATGTCACGGAGGTGGCGTGAAACAGGCCAGACACCGTAGTCACACCAGAGAAAGTGGCAAGTGAGCTCCTGCTTGCTTCCCGTCTTCCTCCCAGAATGCCGGTCACCCCCACACTGCTGCTGGCCCCCCAGTCTCGGCCTCACTGCTGGGCGAGGCCAAGATTCCAGCTTTATGAGGAGGGCCCCAGGCTTTGGGGAGGGAGCTGTCAAGTGGACATAGCTCTGCCCCCCGTCCCCCCGCCCCCCCGCCAAACATACAGCTTTGACCCGTTTGACGTATGGCTGTCGGGGAGGACCTCACTGAAGAAAGGGCTCTGCCCCCGGGGCCTGCTCCCTAACCTGTCCAGTCCACCTGGAGCCCGGCTACATGGCACCAGCGACCACCGACGCAGCTCAGCTACGCCGCCATCTTCAAGACCAAGAGCAGCCGCTCGGGGGGCGGAGAGGTCCTCCGGCTACTCCTCCGACACCTATGCCTCCCCCTCCCACCGAGACCCAACACAGGCCGGTCGGCAGGCAACTCCGGGAAGGACAGAGACGAGGATGAGCCCCGCCAGGCCCTGCCAGGCCCCCGGCCGCAGCTCGGCCTCCTGTGCGCTCCATCCCAAACTGGGTAACCAGGGCCAACCTGGCTTCCCACCAGGCATGCCACCCCACCCTGCCCCGGAAGTGAAAGGGCAGGAGGGCAGGGCTCTCCCCGCCCCTCTCCTGTGGGCGCAGCACAGCTCGCTAGAACACACCCCCAGTCCGTGCCTCGCTCTCCTCTACCCAGGCCCGCGGAAGGGCCCCTGCAGAAAGCAGAGGCGCTCTGGCCACAGCCAGCCGCACGCCTGCACCACCTAGCCCGCGACGGCGCGATGCCAGCCCACCTCCCTCACCCGACAGGGAAGGCGTAACCGAGTAGGACTGGCATCCTGAACGTGGCTCGTGCACGTGCACATGGCTGCTCTCCGTGGACTCGGCAGCTCAGACAGGCCCCGGGTCTCGGGCCAAGCTCAGCGCTGGCCTCTAACTGTACCATGTCCACGTGGCAGCGAGGAGGAGGGGCTCTTCAGGCAACCGGCCGGGCCACACCCATCAGCCCCTCGGCCTGGAAAGATTCAAGGAGCAGCAAAGCCTCCCCACACCCTCTTCGTTCCAGAACCAGCCAGGGCAGGACGCGCAGGGGCTAAAGGCCTTCCGTCCTCCTTCGGGGCCGAGTCTCTGAAGGCGCCCCGGGGCCTGGCAGCGCGGCCGGATCACACCCATCGAACTGAGGGACCACACCACGCGCGCTCGTCCTCAGCACCTGAGGCACGGACCTGCCTGCCCCACGCCCCCGAGAACCAGCCCTGAAGACCCACTCCACCGCGGCCACCCCACACACTTCGGCACCAACAGCAGCAGCGCTTCGCCTCCCGGAAGGTGCCATCCGCCTTTACCGGCGCACCACGCCCTGCCAGGGCCACTCCACCTGTCCTTTCTTCACCCAAGAAAACACACTTGATGGTAACATGAAAGGCGCCCATTTTTGCCTTGTACATTGAAACGCCATCACCCCACTGACCCAGAAAGAGCCAATCAGAAGCCCAGACGCAGATCCAAGCAGTCACCCGGGGAAAAGCCCTCCACCACCCACAGCCTGAGACTTGCACCGCCACCCCCGCAGGCGCCGGAAGCCCCTCTGGGCTTCCCTGCAGCAGCCACGCCGAGTCCCCATCCATCCATGCTGGGCATCAGGTACCCTGCCCACCAACACCGACACCTGTTGCACGTCACGCCGCGGAGCGGGCGCCACAGGCCGCGGAGGGGCGCCGAGCTGACCCGTGGCCCGAGGCTGCCCGGCTCAGGAAACGTGGCCCCGAACGCCCAGGGACGGAGCGCCGGGGAATGCAGCTCAGCCCAGGCCCACAGCGGTGTTCGCGGGCTCAGCCGCCATCTGCACCAAGCAGCGACCGTCCGGGCGGCGCCCAGGCCTCACTCTTCGCGGCCGCAAGTTCTGGGCCTGATCCTGGCCCG
This sequence comes from Corynorhinus townsendii, assembly GCA_026230045.1. Lineage (NCBI taxonomy): Eukaryota > Metazoa > Chordata > Mammalia > Chiroptera > Vespertilionidae > Corynorhinus > Corynorhinus townsendii. Next base: position 170,060,778 of record JAPDVU010000006.1, on the reverse strand, counting down.
ACCCCCTCCCCCACCCCCACGGCCTCAGCGTCGATCCTCAGGGACAACGCGGTGGCCGCCTAGAAGGCCGCCTACTCTGCCCGCACAGCCCCTCGTTGGGCTCCCGCCTGGTGAGCGCCCATTAGATGTTCCCAACCCGCGGCGGGCAGGGCGGAGAGCCGCCTGCGGGCCGGGGAGGCGGGATCATCTCTATGGTCCCGAGCGGCCGCTCTAGGCAGGGCAGCCGGAAACTCTGTGGCACAAGGCCTCCGCCTTCAGGGCTTTCCGGAAGGCCAGCACCCGTGGGCAGGCGGACTTCCGCTCCCACAGCCAATCACTGGTGGCCGCCCAATATGGCCGCAGCCACTGCAGGCACTTCCGCTTCAGGGGGACCCACTTCCGGCCTGGCGTCAACGCAGAGGCAGAAAGACGACCTTGGCGAACCCCAGACAGACAGGCAGGCAGACAGACGGACAGACAGAGGAGAGACGAGAAGCAGCGGCCTGGAGGCGGCGCGGCGTCCGCTACTTACTGTAGGAGTAGCTGCTCACTTCCGAGGCGAACGGGGAGTGGGCCGACTTGGGCGGGCCCCGGGCCTTGAAGCCCGCCTCCATCTTCCTGGCTTTGGCGGCCCGTTTGTGTTTACCTTCTCGGGAGGCTTTGAGAGACAGGCCGAGGCCTTTGGCCAGCGCCCTCCTGTCCTTGCCCAGCAGGCTGTCATAAGGCGTCAGGTACCTGCCGCAGCCCCCGCCCGGCTTTGACTTCCCCCCACAACTGTCCGAGAACTTGAAGGGGGACTTCAGCTTGTCCTGCTTGGTGAGGGAGAGGGCCTTGTCCAGCTTGCTTGCCAGCTGCTCCTGGTCGCTGGCCATCTTCTTCTTCTTAATCTTCAGCTGGAGAGGGAAGGGGGAAGTCCTGGGTTAAGACACTGGACCCCACCGGGACAGTGGGCCTCCGTGGACAAGCCCTGGCGAACCCGACTCCCGGTTCTCCTCTCTGCCTCTGTGGTTTCTGACACCCGGCTGCACTCCTCCTAGCCTCGATGCTCCTCTCTGTGAAATGGGGACAGTTGTGGACGGGCACCCACAAGGTTGCTCTGAAGAGGAACCGAGGTAAGGCACACAGAGCCCTGAGCCAACAGCCAGTGGCAAGGATCACTGGCACTGGCATGGCTCTCGGGTGCCGCCTGGTGCCTCCCAGGGAAGCCCTCGGAGAAGCCAGCTGGATGAGGGAGGAGGGCAGGAACCAAGATCGAACACCCAGATCACAGCCCGGCTGATCTGCTTTATCGCAACCTCCTAAAGCAGCTGGCGAAGAGGCCTGCGCTGGCCCATCCAACTCCGGGGGCCGCAGCTGCCAAGACAATGCCTGGAGCCGAGATGAGAGATTTCCAAGATTAAGCTCCTGCTTTCCCTCTCCTCAGCTGCAGGCATTTGTGGTTGAAGTGAAACGGGCGGTTTCCAAGCCATTAATGCCCCTCATTTGAATATGGTACCTCGATTTTCTTTAATCGGGTAACATCTCGTAAAGAGAAGAGAGTTGGGACAGCATCATTTAAGCAACAAAAGTGCCCTTCACCATTTGAGAGTATAAGGCAGGTGCTGGCATACCCACTGGCTCTCTTCCCTACCCCCACTTCCCTGACGCGAGCACTTCCCTCCCGGGGCCCGGTAACCAAACAGCCCTCCCAGGGCTTTACAGGAGGGCGACAAGGTGCTGAGGATTGAGAGGCGGGGCTCTCCGTGGGTGGTCTCAATGCTCTGCAGAAAGAAGGAAAATGAAGGAGCTGGCTCTCCGCCCGTTACGTCTGCAGAGTTCACCGAGGAAACTACCCACGGCATCGAGCCCTGGTTTCTTCAAACTACAGGATGGGGAAGCCGCTCATTAGACAATTACACCGTTAAACAGTGTCCCCGCGCTATCTGGTTAACAGCCCACGCTGCGAGTTTCGGTCTCAGCTCTGCCTGAGGCTGTGTTGCTTTGGTAAGTCTCCGGGCTGTGATTTTCTCCGGACAAGGAGGCAGGTTGGAGACACGAAGGCAACCATTTTCTCCAGCTTCTCGCAGCACGGGGGCTGCCTGCGGTGGGAGAGACGGGTTCCTCACCTGACTCATGAAGTCCGATGGCGCTTCATGCTCGTCCCAAGGCTGGCTCCTCCCCCTTGCTTTCCCGGTTCCCACCAGGGCGTCGTGTTCCTCCTCAGGCCCCTTGTGTCTCTTCCTCACGCCCGCTCCCAGCTCGTAGGCGTCCGACGTCAGCAGGGGCTTGCTGCTCAGCCTGCAACCAGAGGCACCGTTGGTCAGCACCCTGTCGGGCAGCACCCAGGGCTGGGGTCCGCCCTCGTGGCCCCGAGGGTGGGCTCTGGATGGTGAAGCACAGACAGTGATGACACAGTACCCCGTCTGGGGAGACGGATCCTGTGGAACTATGGGGCTGGGATTCTGGGATATTTGTGAATGGGAAAGAAGAAAAACGCCAATTCAGTCCCCTCTGCTGGCCTTGCTCCCATGTCCCTCACACACGCTCACACACACAGCTTTGCGTGGTCAGATGCCTCTTTAACCAAAATGTGCTAAGAGCAAGGATCAGAAATGCCCAGGAAATCCCCCAGCAACCAAAATCAAGAGCTTGTATGAAGGAAGCCCCTGGCCGGTCTCCGTACCCTCGGGAGTGTGCGCAGTCGGGACGTGTCCTGTTGAGGACTTCTCTTTGATGCTCAAACCCTCACAAGGAGTAACAGTAAGAGCAGCTTTCTCCTGGTGCCTACTCTGTCTCCTCCCGTGTTAGGGCTTTACATTTTAGCCACAGGAGGAGGCTTTATTCTATGTGCTATTTTGTTGTTGTTGTGACTCCTCAGCTGAGTGTGTTTTCCACTGGTTTTTAGGGAGAGTGGAAGAGAGAGCGAAAGACAGAGACATGGATGTGAGAGAGACCATCGATGGGTTGCCTCCTGCACAAGCCCCGACCAAAAGCCCGGGCCGGGGAGGAGCCTGCAACCAAGACACGTGCCCTTGACCGGAATCGAACTCAGGACCCTTCGATCCCCAGTCTGACACCCTACCCACTAAGCCACACTGGCCAGGGCCATGTGCTATTTTTTATAGATGAGTCTGAGGCTTGGAAAAGCCAACACCTGGCCAAGGTCACAGCGAGGGTTGGAGCTGGGGCTCAGAAGCAGGAAGCGCAACCGCCCAGGGCCCATGCTCCTACCCCGTGGGGTGGCGTGCTGCCGACCCGCCCGCTCACCTCCCCAGGAGATGCTCTCCCTCCCGCATGGCTGGTGGGCGTTCCTCCCTCTCCATCCTCCTCAGTCAAGCACGTCCAGGAAAGCTCAGTGCAATCCCTGGGGCCTCGGGCTGCCTTCTCCTGAGGAGACCTGTGCAGACCCCCCAACTCTGTGGTGCCTCAGGCCAAGCACCGGGCCACCTAGCATCGCCTGCACTGAAGTTGCGGGCTAAGGCACGTGCCACGCCTTCCTGAATGGGCCGCCTTCAGCTCCTAATGCTCCGGCACCAGGGGCGGCCACAGCATGCTTCCTACCCCCACCCAGCCAGCAGGAAAGACTCTTGGTCCGGCCCGCCTTCAAGACGCCCCCCGAGGGGCCACACGGAACTTCCACTGCCACTCAAGGAGCTTGTGCCCCGAGTGCACGAAGGAGGTGGCCACCGGCCAGGCCGGGGGCGGGAATGACCCTGCCCGGCACGAACAGAACCAGAGAACCAAGCGCCCGCACAAGCTGGAGCCCCCCCCAGGACTGGGCTCGGCGGGCCCTCCACGGAGGGGCAGGAGAAGAGCGGGAGTTGGTCGCGAGCCACGGAGGAAGCAGGTGTGGCAGGGCCAAGTGTGAAACATTTGGGCGACGGCCCGGAAACCGCTCGCTGGGGCCACCTGCCCGCTGCGAAGCAGGGGGGCTGCGCGCCTGGCTGGGTGAGCCTGCCTGTCCGAACCGCCACTCCCCTGGCTCACCCTCTGCTCCCTGAGAGCCAGCAAACCCGGGGCCAGAGCCCAAGGGACTCGAGGTCCCAGCGCCCTGACGCAGGCCCTGCGTGGGCCCGCGCTCCTCCCCTCCGAGCTCTGTGCCAGTCCCCGACCCACCGAGGGGCCAGCCTTACTTTCCGCTACTGTTGCGGCTCTTCCCTCTCTTGCGAGGGGGCGACAGGGCGCTCAGGGCGTGGGTCCGTTTCCGTGGCCTGCCAGGGCCTCTGCGTGCCAAGCTTCTATGGGGTTCCTCGAGCCTGTCCCTTAAAAAGAATCACACGCTTGGCTAGACGATGCGCCCACGTCACTCGGGTCCACACACACCTCGGCCGGCCTACACAGCGGACCTACTGAGTGCCACGCTAGGGCCCCAGAGCGGGGGCGGGGGCGGGGCGCCGCGGGGGCGCACTCACTCGGACTCCCGGCGCCGCTGCAGCTTCACCAGCTCCCGCTGCTTCTCCTTGTACTGCCGCTGCACCTCGGCCAGCCGCATCCGGAAGTCCAGCTCCATGGCGTCCATGTGCTCCAGGGAGGACTTCATGGCGAACATCTGGGGGGAGAAGGGGGGTGAGGACGCCGACACCGCTGGCTCCCGCCACCTCATCAGGCACCTGCTCAGACCAGGGGCGCGGCGAGGCTTCACAGCCAAGACCAGGCGCCCAGCTCAGATCCCACTTCCGCCGCCTTCTAACCGTGGCCCGGGGCAAAACAGACACCTCATCTGCACGGCAGGGACCGACCAACCAGCTTTAGCGGCCGAATCAAGACCAACTGACCCGTAACTGCACAGGCAGCGCGGCCACCACAGCCCCCGCCACAGATAGAGGCTCAGAGACCGAAGCCACTGCCCAAGGCCCCCAGAGTGCTAGGGGCACGGCCAGGCCTACTCTTCCTGCCCGTCAGGCTGCCGCCACGGGACACGCCCAACGGGTAAACTGAGGCCCAGAAAAAAACAGCAGCTTGCGCAGGACCACACAGCGAGGCAGTGGTGGAAGCTGGGCCTGGGTCAGCCCCTCCAGCTCCAGAGCCAGCCATGCCCCAAGGTCATCTCCGGGGGGACCCGTCTCAGCCCCCACCGCACAGGCCCCGGGCAGGACACGTGGGCCCAGGACACCTCACCCGCTCCTCCTTCTTCTGCATCCAGCTGTACTTCTTGTTGGGGTTCAGCTCCCGCGGGAGCCGCAGGCTCTTGAGCGGGTCCACGAAGGGGCTGTCCAGCACCTCCTTGAGCATGTGGCTGCTGGCCGCCAGCAGGCTCTCCAGCGAGGGCCGCGCCGCCAGGCCCCGCTCCGCACCTGCGACAGAGGCAGGTGAGCCGCCGCCTCGCTGTGCGCCCCGGACAGAACTGTGGGGCGCTGCGGCCAAGCCCCCTCGAACGCGGGGGGCCGATAGTGATCCACGTGGGCCTCTTCTCCTACCTGGCACGGTGTTGCTGAGGCCCAGCACTGCCGTGGGGACAGGTGGGGGTGCACCCACTGGGATGGAGACACAGCGGAAGTGGGAGGGGGTCTCCTAGGGGATGGCCAGGGAGGCCCCTCCTGATACGGGGACCTGAGGAAGGCGAGGGAGGACGCCTGTTCTGGGGAAAACCGTTCAGGCCAAAGGAACAGCAGGTGCAGAGGCCCTGAGGGGACAGTGTCTGGCGCGTTGGAGCGAGAGCAGGGAGGCTGGGGCTGGAGTGGCCTGGGAGGGGAGTGGTGGTGAGGAGGTGTGGGGGGGCAGTCTTGGGGGCTGCTGGCCCCGCCGGAACTTCCTTCCCCAGAACCCGCCGCAGGGAGGAGAAGAGGCCCACGTAGATCACTATCGGACTGCTAAGGGAACACGAGTTCTGATCTAACTGATGTTTTCTCTGGTATGTAACACGTGATCACTTTTGTGACTGTCCCGTGTGTACGGTTCCACGAAGCCGACATGAATAATCACGCTGCCAGACCCGGCTCCTCACCGGGGGCCACCTCCCCTCGGGTGGGCTCTGCGGGCGCTGCCTGGCTGCCTTCCCACTAGGTGTCAGCAGCGCGCCCCCAGCCGGACCAGCCCCGTCACTGCCCGCTGAGTCCCTGGCTTGCTCCTCTCTCTCCTGATGGAAACTGAGGCCGCCGAGCGGTGAACCCATCAGCCCCCGTGGGGGTGTCACAGGGAACCCTAGGCCCGCCTGGAGGTGACGCCCATGCAACACCCTTCAAGGCCTCATAGGACCCTCAGCGGCTGGGTAAGGCTGCTCTGGGGCAGAGGAGGGGCCCAAGGGGGGCTTGTCACCCCCTTCCCAGCCAATGAGCCAGTCTTGCTGGGGCTCTCAGGACCGACACCCCAATGCAGCCTGATGACCAGCTGCTACGGTGACTTGTGTCTCCCAAAATCACACGATGAGGTCTGAACCCCAGTACCTTAGTATGTGACCTTATTTGGAGATAGTCTTGAAAGACGTGGTCAAGGTAAAGTGAAGTCCTGGGGTGGCCCTCACCAATATGACTACGTCCTCGGAGGAGGACATGAGGCCGCGGACACAGAGGGACAGCCACGTGAGGGCCCAGAAAACGTCCGTCTACACGCAAGGAGCGAGGCCTCGGAGGAACCCGCTGCCCACACCTGGCTCTCGGACCCCAGCCTCCGGGACCGAGCAACACCAGCCGGCTAGTTTCCCTAAGCGGGGCGACCGGGGGCCAGAACGCTGATGTGTGCCAGCACCTCACGGGGCCAGGCAGTCACGGGCTGAGGCCGGCCGGCGGGAGGGAGGGATGTTCACTTGGTGTGGGCAGCCACGTGGGAGGCCTGGTGGCTCCAGGAAGCAGCGTGGCCATGGGAGGAGCGACCCCTGCTCACCCACTGGCCCCAGTGCCCAGCTCTGAAGGGAAACCCGTGGGGACTGGCGCTCAGTTCCTTCAGCCACTGCAGGGAAGCGAGGGCCCCCAGCCCCAATCCCGCCCCAGCGCCGGCTCCGCCCCCAGCCCCGACTCCGCCCCCAGCCCTGGCTCCGCCAGAGCCACACCCACAGCGCTGCAGGGCACCTCAGAGGCCTGCATCCAAACCACCTGCTGTTCTCCTGCCCAAACTGCCCCGCAGCTTCCCCAGCTCAGAAACAGGCCAGGCCCATAGATCCCTCCACAAGCCGGTCCTGTCTGTCAGCAGAGGCTGCTGGCCCCGCCGGAACTTCCTTCCCCAGAACCCGCCGCTCCTCACCTCCCGCCACCCCAGCTGGCCGGGATCCAGGGCCTCACCTGGGCCTCCACGCAGCCCCACAGCCACCCTACGTAGGTCTGATCCTGTCGCTCCAGCTCAGAACCACCCTCCGATGACTCTCCATTCAAAGGGAAAGACCCCCAAGACTGCCCCCCCACACACACCTCCTCACCACTCCCCTCCCAGGCCACTCCAGCCCCAGCCTCCCTGCTCTCGCTCCAACGCGCCAGACACTGTCCCCTCAGGGCCTCTGCACCTGCTGTTCCTTTGGCCTGAACCGTTTTCCCCAGAACAGGCGTCCTCCCTCGCCTTCCTCAGGTCCCCGTATCAGGAGGGGCCTCCCTGGCCATCCCCTAGGGGAGACCCCCTCCCACCTCCGCTGTGTCTCCATCCCAGTGGGTGCACCCCCACCTGTCCCCACGGCAGTGCTGGGCCTCAGCAACACCGTGCCAGGAACACAGCAGACGCCTAGCAAGCATCTGCTGGACGAGGGTACACAGGGTCCCCAACAGGAAAGGAGGCAGTGCGAAAGGGGCCAGGGTGAGCCGCGGCCCCCAAACTGCGGACCCGCCTCAGCCCCCTCGGCGGTCCCCCCTGAAAACCCACCCCCAGTTGGTAGGATTTAGAGGGTTTTCGATTTCCTCTGGAAACAAAAACACACCTTTTTTACACCAAACCATTCAAACAAAAGGCAGCGATGAACTTCAGAAACGAAGCACACGTCTGAGGGGAACAGGGCGCCGAGGGGGCCGCTGGCCAGACGAAAAAGCCCTGAAAGCGTGGCCTTGCTCTGCCCAGACACCCCACCCCGGGAGCAGGGCCCCGGGGCCCCCGCGGCCGGGCAAGGGCACACGCCGCGTGGCTCCCAGCAGCCAGAAGGAACAGGCAAGGAAAGGCGGAGGCAGACGCCTGACCAGCAGAACGGGTCGTGGGCGGCTGGGCCTCCGAGGGCCCGAAAACTGGGAAGCCCCTAAGAAGCATTGAGAACACATAAAGGTTGCCCAGGCCGGTGTGCTCAGTGGTTAGAGCATCCGCCTGCACACCAAAGGGTCTCGGGTTCGATTCCCGATCCAGGGCCTGTCCCTGGGTTGCAGCGCAGGGGGAGGCAACCAGGCGATGTTCCTCTCACATCCACGCCCCTCTCCCCCTCCCCGCCTCCCTTCCAGTCTCTCTGAAAATCAGTGGGAGAAATAGCCTCAGGTGAGGACTGGCAAAAAAATGAGATTAAGTAAAATAGAAAGCACAAATGTCTTCAATGAAAAACACTCACAACGTTTTCAAACAACCTGCAAACTGGTTCGTAAAGACACTGCACTGAGTGGGAACTGAGCCCTGTTGACCGAATGGTGCCAGTTTTAAAACGTGAGTGGAAGCGGCGCTAGAGGAAACTCGCCGGGCGCCGCACCGCTATCATTACCGCCGTGGCAGCTGTCGCCTGCGCCCCTCCGCCGCGTTAGGCTGAGCGTGGGGTGGCGAGGAGGCGTCTGACCCACAACCCTCGCTTCACACGGTTCTTGGAGCGCCCCGATGTTCTATGCTGCACCTCATTTTTATGCCCAGCCCTTTTGCTGAGGGCACCCCGCTTCTGTCGGAGGCCCACCTTCTCCTACACCCCGGAGGTGACACTCCATCAATTGTGGAGCATGATCGGTCCAGTCGTTCCCATCCCCTGGGCCCCAAGGGTGCACTTCGGCAAAAAGCGTGAATCCCAGAGAGCCAACGGATGGCGGCACCTTTGCCAGAGCTGCCAGGAAAGAAGTGCCTCTTCTGGAGGCTGCTGAGCTGAGCAGGCCCATGGGCCTGGAATGGATATTGGGGACCCCCCCGCCCCGCCGCCACCCGCCACCGCCCGCCCGCCAAATGAGAACAGTGGGCCTGCCTTGAATGAGGCCAACAGAGAGGAACATGGAGCAAGGGGAGGGAGGGAGGGACGGGGGAGAAGGTGGGTAGGAAAAGAAGCTCCTGATAGCTTGGCTTGGGCACCTGGATCCAGCCATACCTGAAGCTAGTTATCTAATCGCTGCTGTCCCTCAGTTCCATGAGCCGATAAATAAATGTCCTGCCTTTTTCTAAGCCAGTGGAAATGAATTTCTGCCCCTTGCAACCCCCAGGATCTCCCTAATACAAAACTCACAGTGACCGAACGAGGAGACACGTCACCACTAAGCAGCCCGTAGACGGCTGGACCCGAACACCCACCCCTACTGAGCGGTGCACTTGGAAACAGTCAAGATGATACATTTTATATGCATTTTACCAAAACTCTTCAGTAAACACGAAGAAGCCATATCCTGGGTGTCTTTAAAACGTTTAAATCATTTTTTTTTAAATCCTCACCCGAAGATATTTTTCCACTGATTTTTAGAGAGACTGGACGGGAGAGGGAAACACAGAGAGAAATGTGGATGCTGCCTCCTGCACGCACCCAACCAGGACCTGGGTCAGGGGGGAGCCTGCAACCGAGGTATGTGCCTTTGACAGGAATCGGACCCTTCAGTCCGCAGGCCAACGCTCTACCGCCTGAGCAACATCAGCTAGAGCTAAAACATTTAAAGCTTGTAACATTAAAAACACCACCCACGTCCAGCCCCCGCCAGCGCTCACCGGCCCCGTCCTGGCTCCTCTTCTCCAGCTCCAGCTCAGCGATCTCGCTCAGCAGGGTGATGCCGTGCAGAAAGCTCTGCTCCAGCGCCAGGCTCTGCGCCGCCTCCAGCTGCTCCAGGGCCTGGGCTCCGGCGCCCGGGGAGGGCAGAGGCCGGGCCTGGGGCAGCTCTGCGGCCGCCGCCAGGGCGTTCATGCCGGCCAGCGGGTCCTCCAGGCCGGGCAGGAACCGGTCGGAGCCCTCCTCTTCCAGGAAGCAGGCACTGCCGGGGCCCGGCGCAGCCTCCTGGGCCTCCAGGCCCAGACACTGTCCCTCCCCGGGGGGCACGTCACAGTCGCCCAATTCCAGGCTGGGCCGGGGCTCGCTCGGGGCTGCCTGGGCCAGGCCTTCCTCGGGCACTGCCTCCACCACGGCCACGGCCACAGGCACGTCCACGGGAACCTCCACGGGCTCCTCCTTAGCCTCAACCAGTGTCTCTGGGGTCAGCCGCCCCAAGTCCGGGACAGCCGTGCAGGATGCTGTCCGACCCGGCGAGTCAACAGGCGCGTCGGCCCCCTCGGCGAAGTCCAGGCACCCGGAGGGCTCCGCACCCCCCTGCCCACTGGCGCCCAGCGCCTGGGCGTCCAGCAGGCCACCTCCGCAGCCACCCTCGGGGCTCGGGGTCGCCATGGCTTCCTCGGGGCGCAGTGCCAGGGGTGACTCCAGGGAGGGCAGCTCCGCAGGGCCTTCGTCCACGTCCTCCACCTCCGCCTTCACTTCCCGCTCCGCTAGCGGCTCTGTGTCGGGGCCCCCCTGCAGAGGCTCTGGAATCTCGGAGGGGGACAGGCGGATGGGCTTGTCTTCGGGCGAGAGTGCCAGGCGCTCAGGCCCATCGGCCGGGAGGGGCACGTCGGGGGCCAGGCCGTCGGCGTCGGCAGCTGCCGTGGGCTGCAGCAGGAATGGGTAGGGCCTCCCGTAGTGCGGCGGCAGGGCTGGAAACGGGTACCGGGGCGGGATATCTGCAAGGACACGGAGGTCAGCGGGCCTCCTTGCCTGCCACGTCTGCCTTCCCTGTGCCCTCACCAACACCCACCCACCAGCCAGGACCGGCCCACACCCCCCTCTGCTCGCCAGGACCTCACCCAGGGGGCATCAGCCACCATCCTGTCCCCAGGGGTCTTCAGACTCAGAGGCAGAACCCACAGGCAGCACTTTCTCTAGCCCCTCCCCCAGCACCCAGGGCCAGGCTGGTTCGGAAGCAAATGCCTAATAGGACCCCAAACAGTCCCACCCAGCCTGTGCGTCTCCAGCCTCCACGCGCCCCACCTCATTAGAGCGGAGTTGGGCGCCCAAGTTGTTAAAAAACTGTAATACACTGCCCCGCCCCCTTTTACTCTGAACTCCTGCCCTCGAGTGAAATCTCCCCCGAGAGCAAGCTGGTGGGAGCCAATCTGCCCAGCACACCCAGGCCCCCCCAGAGCCGGGCAAGGGGCCGGAGCTTAAGAGTAACCCAGCCAGCCCCAGCTGGTTTGGCTCAGTGGATAGAGCTTCAGCCTGTGAACGGAAAGGTCCCAGGTTCGATTCCAGCCAAGGGCACAGGCCTGGGCTGCAGGCTCAGTTCCCAGTGGGGGGCCTGCAGGAGGCAGCCAATCAATGGTTCTCTCACATCATTGATGTTTCTCTCTCTCTCCCCCTCTCCTTCCTCTCTGAAATCAATAAAATATATTTTTTAAAAAAGAGTAACCCAGCCAGGGGGAGGCAGATGCACAGAGCAGCCCGGGGCCAGGCACGTGCTCAGTGCTGAATGTCAGCGAGTCTGCTCAGAGAGGGACAGCCACTTGCCCATCACACAGCATCCCGGTGGCAGAATCTAAATTTAAACTCAGATGGTCCGATGCACAAGCCCACACTCTTAGCCCCCACCCCCAGGGAGGAGGAATGTATGCGGAGGAATGTACGCCTGAGGCCCCACGCAGGCCACCTGACTGCACGTCCCCTCTGACACGGGATGGGGTCCAGCCCAGGATGCGAGTCCCTGTGCTGCTATCAGCATGGCTGCCATGTGGCAGGCCAGTGATGACTGCCCCATGGTCTCAGCGTGCGTTCCACCATCACGCCCATCTCCCTGGCACCACAGCGGCGGGGGGGGGGGGGGGGGGTTAGGAGCGCGCGGGGGGAGCAGTCTGTCGGGTGCCTGTGTCAGCAGAGGAGTGACGGGATGGGTCAAAGAAAGACTCTCGGACGGGCGGGGAGAGGTTTCACAGGCAGGGCACCGCCGGGCCCCCGCCGCGCCCACCTGAGAACAAGGTCTGGAAGGGGCTGGCGGTGTCCTTCTCCAGCTCCAGGTCCTTCTTCTCCACCACGTTCTCAGGCGCCTCCTCCTTGCGGGCGATGCCAGGCGCGGGCGGCGGGGAGGCGGGCGGCGGGCTGCTGGGGTGGGAGCTCGGCGTGGCGGGGTAGGCGTAGGCGGGTGGCGGTTTGGTCACGTCCTCCAGCTTCTGGATGACTTTGGCCTTCAGGGCAGCCACAGGGGAAGCGCGGGGAGACGGCGGGGGGCTCATGGCCTTGCCGTAAGTGCCCGCAGGGCCCGTGGCCAGGCCAGGGGGCTTCCGAGGCAGCAGCCCAGGGCCCGCGGCGGCCAGGCTGGCCTTCCCTGCGGCCTCCAGGCTCCGCTTGCTGACCTTCTCCTCCATCTCCGCCCGGTGCTCCTGGGCCTTCAGCCGCTCCTGCTGGGGAGGGGCCCACAGGCAGGGTCAGCATCGCAGGACCATGGCCCAGCCCCCAGGGCCCCCGGCCCCTAGAGAACCTCAGGCGGGGTCCAGGGTGCAGGCCGCCCACCCCACCCCCAGCCCGAGGCGGACATTCCACCGCAGAGCACATGTAACAAACACAGTGTTCCTTACAGAACCCAGCAGACAAAGCTGGGGGCTCCCGCCGGGACCCTCAGTGAGGGCCAGGGGAGCCCGGGCAGGGGGGAGGCTCCCGAAGACGAAGAAGCGCCTGCGCCCGGCAGCTGCGGGCATTAGGATAGCTACCGGCACGGAGAGCTCACTGCCTGCGAGTCTCCTGCCTCCTCGCGGCCCCCGAGGCGGGCTGGGAAGCCCTCTCCCGTCTCTGATGACTTCCCAGGAAACGGGGGTGGGGGGGATCTGGTTCAAGGGCAGCCAGTGCCCACGAGGCCGGGCCGTCCACACACACACGCACGCACACGCGCGCACACGCGCGCACACACACACACGGGGGAAATGCTCCAAGCGCCAGCCTGCACCGTCGCTCCACCTCACTGAGCAACCACATGACCCAGGAGCCGGGCCGCTCCCTTGTCCAGAGGAGGAAACTTGAAGCCCAGAGAAGAGAGGCCACGTGTCCCAGGGCACCCAGCCCGCCCGGTGCGACAGAGCTGAGGCTCAAACCCACAGACCCTTTGCTGCACGGGCCACCTCTGCCAGCTCCTCCCGAGTGGCCGCCGCATGAGGGAGGAGGGACAAGGCCAGGCAGGGGACAGACGTCCAGCCTGCCTGCCAGGGGGCCGGGGGCTCTGGGGAACCCATCTTATGGGATGAGGCAACGTGGATGTCAGAGGCCAACCCCAGCCCAAGGAGAGCCCAGGGCCATCAAGGCGACAGCCAGCAGCCCACGGGGACACAGCAGGAGCCCACTGGGGATCCCTTCACGGTCCCATCCGAACCTCCCCAGTTCACAAGGCCACCTCGCCTGCCATTGCTTCCTGCACCCCAGCCCTGCCAAGCTCTGCCCACCTCTGGGCCTGGCTCCCACTACGGCGCCCTCTGCCCAGGGGGTCCTCCACCATTCCCTCCTTTAGGTCTAAACGTCACCTCTTCCAGGAGGCCCTCCCTGGCCACGAGCCTCCCGTGTTTTCTCTCCCGCCACGGTCCCTAACTGTCTGGCTAGTTGCCCACCATCAACAGCGGGAGGGGTCTTCGCTGCCCCCCCAGAGCCCTGTGACGGCCCCACCGCAACTCACCACCAGCTGGGCGCTCCTCTGCAGCTCCAGAGCCTGGGCCGCCTGCTGCTGCAGATACAGGAGCTCCTGCTGCCGCAGGAAGTGCTGCTGGGAGAAGAGCTGCAGCTGCTGGGCGTGGTGCAGGGGGCTGCGGCCCGGAGGGTACAGGGCGGGCCAGAGGGGCGGCACCGCAGCCCGCTCCATCAGCTCCGCTGCGGGCGAGACACACGGTGAGGCTGCACCCGCCCGGCACCCGCCGCCCCCTTCAGAGGGGGAGGCCGAGCCAGAGAGGGGCCCTCACCAGGAGTCCTGTCCGCACCTGCCTAGGATGTCCCTGCGGCCTCATGCTGGAGCGCGCCCACATGGGACCCCCTTATCCCTCCCCCCGCTACACCCAGGGGCTGCAAAGTGGGTGCTGAGGGAGGGGGCGCGGAGGTGGGGGTGTCCATGCCCGACCAGGTGGCCCTGCTTTGGTGCTCCATGTGGGTTCTGGGTGGGATCCCAGTGGAGCTTATCCCAGGACCCTGTGATTTTATCACACGTGGGAACCCCGTCGAAGGTCCTCTCTGAGCCCGTCTGCCTGCATCTGCTCTGCTGGGTGGCCCCCTCCCCCGGCAGGAGGCCCCGGCATTCAGGACGGAGCCACCACTTACCCAAGTGAGGCAGGTGATCGCTGGGGACCACCACCAGCTGGCCTGACTGGGGGTCCCTGACGAACTGGTAGGCTGAGGGCAGGGAGCCCCCCAGGCCGGGCGGGAAGGCGGGCGCCATGCCCTGGTGCAGAGATGGGGGGGCCAAGCCTAGGAGAGACCCAGGTCCAAGTCAGTGCTGGGGACCCCAAGCCCAGCCCTTACCTGCCCACTCCCCAGGCCTCCGTGCAGGAAGCTGAGGGGCGAGGGCGGGCTGGACGCCCACAGCTGCCCACCCCTGGGCACCACCCCAACAGGCTCACGGCAGAGAAACCCCCCCGAGACTGTGCCATCCTAAATTACCCTCCTGGACAAATGAGGGAATGAAGTGGGAGAAGAGGAGGCAGCCCCAAAAGTGGCGGCAGCCAGCTGAGCTGGCCTGGCTCTCCTCTGCCCACTGCCCTCCCCTCCCCCCACACCCGCCCCAGCAGAATCCCCCCACCGCCCTCCCCTCCCACCAGGGCAGGGAGAAAGGACCCCACTCACCATAGGGGTGTCCAGCCAACCACATGGACGTGCTGCCTGAACGGGGCAGCCAGGGGTGCGTGGCCAAGTGGGCCGCGGGGTCGGCGGACCAGCGACCTGAGCCTGCCAGTGCTGGGCCCCCGGTCACCATGAGGTTGGGGTTCAGGCCATTAGCAGCACAGCCGGTGGGGTGCAGCCGGGCCAGGTCGGCCAGCTCCTTGCTTTCTCTGGAAGGAACAGGCATGGGCGCTAGCCGGACGGCCCGGGACATTGTCCCACCCAAGCCGTGGGCACCAGGCTGCTGTGAGGACGGCACTGCACCGGACTAAAGAGCAAGCCCTCCGCTCGGAGAGCAGGGCTATGGGGTCCGGGGGGGCCCCCTGGCCCAGGGTCAGTGTCCCGAGCTAGGGCAGCCCCCACACTCAGCACTGTGGCACCCGAGAGCAAGGAGCCAGGTCCAATTGGGGTCACCCCAGTCACCCCCACGGCAGGCAGAGGCGCCGGACCCTGCTGCCCAGCCCTCACCTCAGCAGCTTCTCCTGGTCCCGGTCCAGCCGTGCCCCCAGCAGCCGCTCCTCGCGGTGCCGGGCCCGCTCGTCCCCGCAGTCCTCATCGGCCCGACCGTGCCCTGCGGGGGGAGGGCAGGCAGTGAGCCCCAGGCCAGGGCCCCTCCAAGTCCCCCACATCCGAGCAGCTCGTGCCCCCTGGAAGGCCTGCCCTCCGTGCATCTGCTCCCCAAAGCCCACCAGGCACCCTCTGCACCGGGACACGCCCCTCCACCTTCCCACCCAGAGCCCTCTAACTCGCACGGGTAGCCGCGCCTCCTGGTAGCACCTCATCACACCTCTCACACGCCCAGGCCAGTGCTGCGCGCTGGTGAGAGCACCCGCCTGCTCACTGAAGGGTCTCGGTCAAGGGCACACACCTGGCCCCGGGTGGGGATGCACGTGGGAGGCAACCAATCGATGTGTCTCCCTCACATCCATGTTTCTCTCTCCTCCCCTCCCTCCTTCCTTTCCATCCTCTCTAAAAGTCAACGGAAAAATACCCTCAAATGAAAACCTAAAAAAAGAAACTAACTCTACTTACTACTTTAAGGTCAGCAAGGCAGACTGGGGGGGGGGGGGGGGTCAGCAAGGCAGACTGGCGCGGAAGCTGGACTGACTACCTCCAGGGGCAGAAGCACAGCCAGACCCAAGCGCGCTGTCAGCGCTACACGGAGGGCCCGCCCAGCCCGGTCAGTGGCAGACACGTGGTTCCTCGGTTGACAATCGAGACAGAAAAGTAAAGCCCGAGAACAGGGTCCGGGAGGGAGTGGAGCGTGTGGGAGCCGCCGCCAGCTCGCCGTCCCGCCGGGGTGCCCAGCAGGTGCCCCCCACCTGAGGCTGGTTCAGCTTCACCTTCTGTGAGGTCCCTGATCCCCCGGCGCAGAGAAGGTGGGTCCCCAAGTCCAGCCTGGCGCATGCGAAGAGGGGGAGGGGGGTAGGAGCCCAAGGGCCCCCACTGTCGCCCTCCTCGCCTTCACACCCGCCCCCCATCCCCTGCCCCCCGCCCCCTCGGCTGAGCCCACTCTACACTGTGAGCCAGAAACCAGTGTGAGCGCCTCCCCGGGCAGGCAGGGCAGGGGGGACCACGGGCAGGCAGGGCAGGGGGACCGCGGGCAGGCAGGGCACGATGACCGCGGGCAGGCAGGGCAGGGGGACCGCGGACAGGCAGGGCAGGGGGACCGCGGGCAGGCAGGGCAGGGGGACCGCGGGCAGGCAGGGCAGGGGGACCGCGGGCAGGCAGGGCAGGGGGACCGCGGGCAGGCAGGGCACGATGACCGCGGGCAGGCAGGGCACGATGACCGCGGGCAGGCAGGGCAGGGGGACCGCGGGCAGGCAGGGCAGGGGGACCGTGGACAGGCAGGGCACGATGACCGCGGGCAGGCAGGGCACGATGACCGCGGGCAGGCAGGGCAGGGGGACCGCGGGCAGGCAGGGCAGGGGGACCGCGGGCAGGCAGGGCAGGGGGACCGCGGGCAGGCAGGGCAGGGGGACCGCGGGCAGGCAGGGCAGGGGGACTGCGGGCAGGCAGGGCACGATGACCGCGGGCAGGCAGGGCAGGGGGACCGCGGGCAGGCAGGGCAGGGGGACCGCGGGCAGGCAGGGCAGGGGGACCGCGGGCAGGCAGGGCACGATGACCGCGGGCAGGCAGGGCAGGGGGACCGCGGGCAGGCAGGGCACGATGACCGCGGGCAGGCAGGGCAGGGGGACCGCGGGCAGGCAGGGCAGGGGGACCGCGGGCAGGCAGGGCAGGGGGACCGCGGGCAGGCAGGGCAGGGGGACCGCGGGCCCTGGCTGCAGAGCCCACACCCCGCGTGGCTTAGACGCGTCTTAAGGGAGAACCCGCGGAAGCTGGACTGACTACCTCCAGGGGCAGTCGGTGTCCTGGGGCGCTAGCCCAGGCCTGCCCGCAGGGCCCCACCCTCCTCAGGCAGCCTCGGCCCCCAGCCCGGCCGTCTCGGGAGGGGCGCTGAACACAGATGGCATCGCTCCGCCGGAGACCAGACCCCCGCTGGGGCCCACCAGCATCTGCGCTCGTGGGCCAGGAGCCCATTGGCAAGGCCGCCCCTGGGCGTCCCCTCGTGTCTCCCTTCCTGTGGCCCCAACACCAGGAGCTGACAGACCAGAGCCCCAGGAAAGACTTCAGGAAAGTGGGACCCCGCCTGCCCCCCAAAGGCGAGGAGCTGGGAGGGCGCCCGACGACCGAGGAGGCACAGGGACAGGCTGCCTGGCCCTGGGCGGAGGCGTGTCCCCGAGGCAGAGGGCCACCTGGCAGGCAGGCCTGAATGTTCTGGAAGTTCTGGGAAGTCCCCGGCTCAGGACCACAGGGAAAGCAGAGCAAGTTCAAGCCCAGAAAAGCCAGCTGGTCAGGACAGGAGCGGGCAGGCCAGGGACACGTCCGTCCTCCGTCTCCCCGGCTTCCTGCCTTGCCCCCGTGGGACACAGACCGCACCCTGGCCGCCTGTCATTTCCCGAGGCTGCGGTCAGCAAGGGCCTGAGCAGACACCGTCTACAGAGTCCCCACACTGCAGCGCGGGCAGGGGAGGAAGCAGAGCAGCGGCTACAGCGGGAGGGCCGTGCCGCCATGTGGGGCTCGACCCAGCCAGGGTGCCCGGCCTCGTGCCACTGTGGCTCCCGTGCCCCTGCTGTGAAGCCGGAGCGAGTGCTCCTTGCCAGGTGCCAGGAGGATGGGCTGACGGGCTCTACACTGACAGCGTCCTGATGGGGTAACGACACGCTCGGCGCGGGTCCGCTGGGCACGGGCGCTGTCGTCTGGGGCTCCGGTGTGAATCACACCGGCCCTGAGTCCCTCTCAGGGTCCAAGACCCCGACACCAGGCCAGACCCTGTGCGAGGACTCTGGGCCTTCCTCTGAAGGATCTCAGGCTCGTGGGCATTGCAGAGCCTTTAAGATCCTAACGCCTTGAATGTGAGCAGAGAAAAAGCAGACCTGTTCATGAAGCACCTACTACGTGCCCATCAGCCCCCTTGGCATCGAGGAAGGCGGCGACCCGGGCTACTCCCACGTGGTAAACGTAGAAGCTGCAAGAGGCAGAGCCTGCATCTGACCCACCCGTCCCCGTCCCCCCGCCCGCCTCCGACAGGCAGGAGGCTCACTCCACAAAGCAAGAGAGGGGAAGCGACCAGGAAACCTGGGGGTGACTGCCCACTTGGCTGGGGAACCCCAACTCCGCCCTCCCTGGAGGCCCAGGCTGCGGAGAAACCACCACTGCTCCGAGGGCTATTTCAGGAGGGAAGCA